>VZRN01004005.1:380930-430624 GCA_013397935.1 Dasyornis broadbenti | reverse complement strand
TTTTTTTTTTTTTTTTTTTTTTTAATATGAACTACGAGCTTTGCTCAGCCAAGCTTAATTTCAGTGAGATCAGCCGCCTGTGTCTTTCAGAAAATCCCCAAACCAAGACCACTCTCTGGATCTGACTAGGAGGACCCAGTCAAGGGCTAATATTAAATGAGACTTTCCACCAGGAGGCAAACAGAAATCAATCTATCTGGGCCATTAAGGGCACCTCAGCTGTGAGGCCCAAGCACAAACCTGCTGCAGACACTCACTCATCCTCCTACCACTGTCCCAGGCTTCAGCAGAACTCGTGGCTGAAGCCCAGGTGCAAGACACATCATCAGGGTGATCTGTAAATGTGTGTTTAGTGTTTACCAGAACAGAAATCCATAAACCGTAAAGCCTGCACACAAAAGGTTAAAAAAACCCATAGACAGTTAATTCAAGCGGGCTGCCTGAAAGCCGGACATCCACAAAGAGATAGAATGTAAGGCAAGCAACTTCAGAACACAATGAATAACAGTTGGATCTATAAATTAGTTTTAGAATTGCCATCTCTCATCCCACTGTGTTGACTTTCATGGGCGTGAGGAGTAGGTACTGGAGCTGTGCAGCCTCAGCAGTTCACTGGGCAAGAGGAACAACCACAGGTGCCATGGAAGGGAATTACAAGGATTGCGAGAGGGGACGGTGAGATGGCTGCATGGGTGATCCTTTGATGTGTTTTCTGGGGAGGAGAGGCTTTGCTTTCTCTTTCACCCTTTCCCTTCCAATTCTCTCCTGCCTCATTCTTTTCAGGAAGACGACAAAAGATATATTGAACTTTTTTAAAATAAAAAGTTGTGCTTCAAAATGCAATTGGATCCATGTTTAGCATCCAGCTCTGCAGCAGTCTCCTCCTTGTTATGGAGCATAATCAATATATACAAAATATAATCAATATATACAAAGTCTACAAGCAGTGAGTTCAGTAATATGGGGTGAGGGATCCCATGAGTAGCCTTTTCTTTCCAATGAACAGCTCTATGCCACTTTTGACAGACAGTCTTTGCTTTATAAAGAACAGATTGGAAAAATCTGTGTGGAACAAAGTGTCTTTGAAGTGCACAGCTCCAGTTTACATTTTTTTCTTTTTGTTTGCCAGCTCAAAAACAAAATTCTAAATCATGCCACGATTTCCTTTTCTGTTATATAGGAAAAAGGAAATAATTGTTATAAATTGTTTTGCTGTTAATTAAAGTAAGCAGACAGATATGGCCTGAGAGAGAAACTCCAGAAGTTCTGAGCTGACATATGTGCCTGTTTACAAGTTTGTAGTTGGTCTCCACCTCTGAAATGGGATGGCACAGAACCCTAAAAGCAACCAGCAGCCCCAGGCTTTGCAGATGATTGGAGCAGGCTCGGACCTACACAGAACTGTAAATATAAATCCTGGCAAATAGGAAGGCCTGCAATTGGCTCCAGGAAAACAGTTGCATGCAAAATTTGGTGGGGCTTAATTGTCAGCTTTGATCATGGGATGGAGGCTACATTCTTTGTCTTCACGTCTTACGTAAGTGCACTTTCAGAAACCTCACTGTCTGTGCTTGGGAGTGAAGAGGGGCCTCTTTTACTTTGCAGCTGGAGTGCAATTATTTCAGGAGGATCTCGGTTCTGGTTTTTGGTTCAGCTCAAGAGGCCACAGACTCAGCCCAATGGCATTTGTCCGTATGTCTGCAAAACAGCAACTCCTGAACACTGAACACATCTGAGCGCTTTGGAAACTTCAGGGAAAGTTACAGGTTTTGATAGCCAAGACCTCGATTTCACAAAAAAAGTAATAAAAGAAAATGGGAGACACATGGAGCTTCTGCTTTCCCTCAAATACAGCCACAGCTGGAGTGCTTTTGGATCAGAGACCTGGTGAGTGGTTCCTGTATAGCAGAGTGGAAACGCCACCTTCTTTTCTCAGCTGTTCAAGGTGGTGTTGTTCTGATGGACCTCCTCCTGTAAAAGTGTTGGTGCTGGGAGATGGAGGAGGAAATGGGAGAGGTCAGAAAGTGTGGAGGAGGAGTTTGTGTGGTGAGGATATCCTGGGAAAGGGAGACAGCCCCTCAAACATCAGCAGGGACAGGATCAGCAGACAGGAGCATGGGCAGCCAAGGAAAGAGGCCTGTGTTACTGGGGACAAATGGGCTGCAAAAAGGAAAATTTCTCTGGCCCCTGTGGACCAGAAAAAGAGTGGAGATTCAGCTGCCAGGAAAAAAGGAGCACTGGGGCAAGTTCAAGGCCACTAAGGAGGTAGTAAGGGATGGGGTGGGGTGGATCTGCAGCATCAGGGGTGTCTGTCAGACCTGCAGGGACCTGCTGTGCCACACACCAGGAGCTGCTCCCGGGGCTGGAGAGTGCAAGCGAATGGGGAGAAATGTTGTGCGTTTGCTGGGACAGCAGAAGAGACAAAGGTGTGGAAGAGATCTGGGAAGGGAGAAGGAGGTTCTGCAATAAAGGTTGGTTGGGACAGATGGGGAGTGCTCAGGAGAGACCGGGGAGGAAGGCAAGGAACCTCTGGCACGCTGCAAGCTCAGCCTACAGAAGCTACAGAGTTTGTGACCCTCATGTTAACTTCATTTCACAATGTTCCCTGCATGCTTTGTGTGGCTTCCAAGCAATGCGTGACATCAGCAATCTTAATAAAAACCACCTGCTTGGTGCATTTTGTGTTCAACTCTGTTCAACTTTCCTGGTTCAAAATATCCAGCGCTATCTTGAGCAGGACGATAATTACTTTCCTCTAAATTTGCTGAGCTTTGTTAAATCAGTTCTTTCCTTGAGGAGTCAAAATGTGGATTTATATGCTTTACCCCCACATTTTTGAAAATCACCTTTCAGCTGTTCAACTTTGTAGGCTGATAAAAACATCTGCCACAATTAACTTTTGCTCCTCTTCTTGAACCTCGTCTACTCCTAGCCATGATCGTGAGCTGTATTTCAGGAAGGAATAACTGTCTCCTGTGCTCCAGGGAATGAAATAACCATAGGCCCAGTGGGAGGAGTGCTCAACACCCCCCAGCAGAGCTCTTTAAGCTTCAGTTTGCCTGGAGTCTTTCAAGTCGGACAAGAAGCAGTGTTTATACACCCCTCAGCACAAGGAAAGAGCTGATGCGGGCCAGAGGTAATTAATATCAGCAGTTGAACTAGCTGCTCGTTAAAAAGAAAAAGCAGCATTAGAAATAATTGCTCAGCTTTCCACTCTCGTGATCCGAAAAGGTTTCAGGATGCGGTGCTCCTGTCTGTTAAATATTAGATGGGCGTCTCCCAACACATAACCAAAGAAGAACCGCTCTTCTCTGGGCTGCTTTGCAACGTTTATTCCAGGCTTTGTGCAGCTGTGACAGGGGTTCACAATGTCCTCAGTCCTAAAGAAATAGGTGCAGTGGCTCCTTTTTGAGGAGTCTGAGCTTTCATCACAGAGCCACAGCCAGAAGTCAGAGCTTCTTCCTGCGCCTCCCCTGCTCTCCGGTTAATCTGGCATTAGTGACGCTGAAGAACACTTCCCTTCAGGTAGATTTTTTTAGTTTTCAGTGAACACAGCCATTTGCAGGGGCTTTTTGAACCTCTTTGTGGTTTATCAAAGAAAGTCAGGCACAAGGGCAGCTTCTGAAAACTTATTTTAGGACAAGGAAAGGGGTCATGACCCTGAGGCTCTGCTGTTTAAATCAGCAGAACTCCTTTGGAGTCTGTGTAGGATTAAGGAAAGGGCATGGGCTTTGCTGGTTGTGTCACAAATTTTCCAGAGTGCTTTTTCTGAGCAAGCCAGGAAAAGATGTGCCTGAAGGGACACATGAATATGGGGCACATGAAGAACTTTTTACCATAAAATTACCATAAACCTCTGTGCACCCTCAGTAGGATGTGCAGCGTGGTGGGGAGTTTGGGGCTCCTCCTGAGACCACTGGGGTTTCCTTGAAATCTCTGCCAGAGCTCAGAGTCTGAGGCAGTGAAGTCCCTGTGCCAAGCTGGAAACAGGGGATTCAGCCTGGAAGTAAGAATTAGGTGAGGTCGAGTTTCCCATGGTTTCCTTTGAATTGCCTGAAGGGAGGAGACAGTGAAGGTCTCTCTCCCTGATTGAGGATTTCTCATTCAAGTCTTCTGGAAGCAAACAGAGTAAATTCATCTTTATTTACTCTAAACAGTCTGTAATCAACACTGTTCTCCTTTGCTGCCTTCATGCGAATGTTGGAGTCTTTGTTGAGGATGGACTGTGAGGGCATTACTAGATCCAGTACGAAAAAAAAACAAAAAAAAAAATATTGTAAATAAATCTCTACACATAAAAGGCCCAGGCCTCTCCAGACTCATACTTTTAAATCTATTTATTCACCTTTTCCCCTCTGTTTTCATATTTAGAGAGGGATAGCTGTGGTGTAAAACAGAGCTCTATATTTTTGTCTGCTAGGACATGAGAAAGGGCACAGTGCTCTCTGTCTCAGCAGCTGTTCTGAGGCCGGGGTGCTAACTGTATTTATTTATCAGCGAGTTGTTTTGGTTAGACTATTTTTTACCCTGGTAGATGTGCTGCTGCAATTGGTGGACATGCTTTCCCTCTTTTTTACATCAACAAAGAGAATTTCATGGATTATTCCCTTTTGACCTCTGAATTCTCCAGGTAAAGAACCTTTTCCTATATAGTTCTTCCATTATCATCCAGCTCTGAATGCATTCTCTTGGTGTGTGAAATAGCAGAAATATATGTCATGTGTTTTCTGAGGACATGAGCCATAACCCTCAGAAATAGATTTGCTGCTTCTCTAACCCAGAAACCATTGAAGAAATTAAATCTGGATGAATGATGACAGTATTTTGCTGTCAAAGAACAGCTGTAGATTCTTTTTGACAGCAGCTGTGGTCTCTAATGCTTCCTTAATTTTCACTTACACATATGGAGTTATGATTAATCCAATGAAATATTCAAAATTGCCCATGTAAATCTGACTTTCTTAAACAGGAATTATCCCAAAGTTTCATAAAGCATTCTGACATTCAGATCTAAACTTTCTTTTGTGATGCAAATAAGCATCACACGTGTAATCTTCACATCTCCCATTTCCAGGAGTTCTGGAGGAAGAATTTTCATGCACTGGGAATCAACATCTTTCTCTGCAGGGGTTTATTCACATCAGCAGCAACTTTGCTTCTTTCAAGCAGTAACAAAAATGTGTTTCTTGCCTGTGGATTAAGAAAAATCTCAAAATGAAGACCGATTTTCCCATTCCCTTCCTGTTCAAATTGTGGAATTGGCCTGAAAAATCCCTTTTTCCCTTTTTCTGAGCCGTTCTGATGCTTTGTGGTACGATGGGCTCTCCTTAAAAAATGGAAACTCCGAAATGCTGGTTCTCTTGATTCCAGCTGTTCATGCCCTAAGATAAAACAAACATCTTTAATATCTCAATAAATCCTGGAAGATGGTAAAACAATGGGAGGGGGAAAGTGATCAGAGGCGGTGCAGCAATGCACAGATGGAGAAAATACCTTGGGGGCTGATACAGCTTTTGGTGACTTTTCTTTCGGGGCTTGTTCTGTGCCAGCTCCTGGCACTGAGGAGAGGGAGCAGCACATTCACCCGACAGGGGCCTGGATATCGCCTGCCTCGCGCTGCTTTTAGGTTCCCAGAGGTAAAGCTGGGGAGAAAAACAGCAATTTAGTGTATGAATGTACTCTAGATACTAGTGGATGCCCTTGAAATTATTACATTGTGCTAATTTTTCAAGAATGAGCATAACAGCTCCTAATATTTCTCATGAATCTTGTGGCCATGCCTTCGTTCTGGGTTTAAGTTTGCCGCAGCAAGTGGTTTTCCACTTGACATGGATTTTTAGTAACTTCAGTTCTTGGGGCTCTGCTACCCCTGTACTTTTTCATATCAGGTTTGTTGCATAAAGACTTTTATTTTTGAAAAGGACAAGCAACCACATAAACATTTCAGAGACAATAGAATCTGAGGTTGTAAATACATGCTTGTGACCTTATTAAGATGAAGAGAATTTTGGTTTGAGAAGAGGAAAAGCTTGTGATCAAGCAACTGCAGTCACAATAACAGCAGAAGCAAAGAGAAAATCACTGTCAGCTTGATTATTTCGGGAGTCTTTGTCCTGCCCAATGGTGCCTCTTTATGACAACCCTGATTTCAGGACAGGATCCATTGTTCAATCCAACTGAAATATAGAAGTGGCACAACTGAGGAAAGTTTGTGTTAATTTTTTACGAATTCAAAAATCATTCAAAGAAACAAGACTGCAAAAAATTCATATACTTCATATTCTTCAAAGCCTTATTCAAAAGAACAAGACTGCAAAAAATTAGTTCAGCAATGCAGCAATTGAACTAAGCACAAGCACGTCCAGCTATTCTCAAAATGGCTGTTTCTTGAAGGATCACAGACATCAAGATTACTTGTTTAACTTAGTTCCTCTCAGGATAAAGGGCACATTAAAAGTGTGGTGAGGTTTCAGTAACTCGGGGTGGCTCCTGCTTATTAATTAACCCCACAAGCAGCACCGAAGATCACTGCAAAAAATCACGTAGTGCCTCCAGCTTGTGACGTTTCAAATAGATGATGTGTAAATGTTTGTTTGCTTCCTGGCCTTTTGTTGTTATCCGTGTTGTGTTGCTTTCCCTTCTGCTACCTGTGATGAAGACAGAACGTGCAAATAAATCTGAGAAGAGATGGAGCCGGGGACAGCTTGGATGTGTCAGTGCTCATTCCAGTGAATCAACCAGCTGGCCTTTCATCCCTGTCCCTTATTCTGCCCTGTTCTCTCCCCAGAGCAAGGCAGAGATTCGTGCTCCCTGGCTGACTGCATGAAGAGGCTCGATGATGTCATTCTAGTGGCCAGATGGCCCGACCACAAAATCCACTCCGTCAGCCTCGACAGGCTCCGAAGGGAAGCTCGCGGCCGCAGGGCTGGCCCTGCACAGCAGCGAGGAGGCACAGAGCTGCAGACACCTCCGGGAGCTGAAGCTTTGCGGACAGGGCTCTTCTGACGCCTCGAGCTCGGCGTTTCTCCCTCATATTCCGCACAAAGATGCAAGAGCACGCACAGGACCTTGTGGTACAACCTGAATCACACGCGTGTGCACCCCTGCCGTCCTGAGGCTGAATTTTGGCTGCAAAGCTTGTTTTGGCAATGCCATCGTGCCACAGCTAGGTTCTGGTGTACAGGGGTTTTATCTTGCCCTAGCCCTTGTAATTTTTTTGTATTCGTAGAGCAAGCACACCACGTTAAGGAACAAAATGAAACGCAGGGAGTTATTTTAATTCAGTGAGAGACAATGATGAAGAAGAAGGCAAAAGGAAATAAAGCACAGAGAACTACAGAGAACCTTTCCTAGCCATGACATTCTAGCTTGTTTTCCTCAGATGCTGAATTACATCTTCAGCCAGGGTGTTTTAGCTCTGGTTCACTGACATCAGCCCTGTTCTGCTGCTCTAACTTAGGAACAGACCTCAGTTTTCATCCCAGTCCTCAATTTAACAGAAGCTCTTCCACTTCCAAAATGTGCTTGAATGTTGGTGTGAAGGTGCTTTGGAAAGAAGGGCTTCTAAAAGCTTGAATCTGCTGCCAAATAAGTCCTCTTTTTTACAAATTTTGATTACAGTATTTCTACAAAATCCGTGAAGTACTGGTTTCATGCATTTTCTTACTTTTCAAGAGGAAGGAGTAGCTGTGGCTCAACCACAAAACCAAAGATGTTTGTTTAAAAATATGTAAGAGATTTCCTGCAATCCATATCCACATTCAATGGGTGTAGAATGTGTTTTCTACTCTGTTTGCATGGCTGGTGATGTGTGATGGAAGCTTAAGCTGTAAATGAAATCCATCCCTGAAAGAATAGGTGATAAGGCAGTGTAAGATTTAATTCCCATTGCATGAATCACTTCATTTGCACGTCTCTTTACACTTGATTGGACACACTGGTATTTTCAATGCATTACAAATTTAATCAAAAGCATCAAATAAGACACACAACATTGAAATTACATCCAGGAAAACATCTGGGACTAGGGAGGGGGAATTATTCATGCATAAAAAAATAAAGATTCTATACTTTCATAAATTAATTGAATAAACAAAGGCTTGTTGAAGCTTCTCAGAAGTTTATGTAGAAGGTCAGCTCCTGGCATTTCCCAGATTGCAAATCAATGCACTGATCTGAATAGCCTTTTGTGTTTTAATCACTTCCAGGATGACTCCATTGGACTTTTTCCTCTGCAGTGTGTTAACAGAGCTGAAATGAGATCCAGAGCACCATTCCCTGTGCAAAGTCGTTCAGAGCTGTGTTACCAAGTTTGGGGGGCTGAAGGTTCAGTCTTGCACAGATCCATCCATTACCCTTTGAAGAACTACAGCTTAGGAAGGAGCGAGGTCTTGAAGTGAGATTGATAATAAAATTATTGTTTTACTATCCGGATAAAATCCCCTGAAGGGATCTGGAGCTCCTTAGCTTCCTGCACAATCTTCCTCATGTTTATCAAATGTGTTCTCTCTTCTTGAAACCAGACTCCAAACCCTTTTTCTTTTCTCTGCAGATTTGCTCCATACAGAAAACACGACAGACGAGGATAACAGCACGAAAAATTAGAGGATAGAAAAGTTCAAAGTTCTACTCAGGTGACAGGATAATTTCAAATGGTTCAGATAGGGCCTTCTCCACCACCTACTCTATATTCTATATTTTCCACTGATGCGTTTTGCCCCCCAACGATTTTAAGTAGAAACTGGAAAGATTAAAATCACCCAATGGAGGATAATGAAGAGGTAGGATTTTCTTTCTCACTGCGTGTGGAATCTGCACAGTTATATTTACGCATTAGAATACCATTAGAACAAAATGTGTAAGGTGAAAACGTCAAAAATCTCATCTTTGACGTTGTTTAATGAAATCCCGAGTGTTCAGTGCATGTTGAAAGAAATAGTTTGACAAGTTTATGTGAAAAAAAGGTGGTGAAATTACTTTGCAGCAGACCCGATAAAAATGTTAATTCCTTGCTGATGGAACAGAGTATCATACTGTAAAAGGGTTATACTAAACTTAAATATTGCTGAGTAACTTCTTGAACTCTACAAAAAAACAAAACCAAGGTACTCTGTCTGCCAATATCTGACCAGATTTGTCTTAAATTCCTGTGCTCGAGGCCTTTTCTTGATCTTTTTCCCAGTTTTCTCAGCTCAGGTGTCAATACTCGAGTGTAAATAAGGAAGCAAATAGTAAGTACTGAAGTCTGAATCAGGAGTGAGAGGTTTCTTGTCCCACAGACTCACACTGTCCTCAAATTCGTGGTTGCAATTTTCACCCTGGGGAGTTTCAGTGAATGCCAGTGCCGTGCCTCACTCACAGACTCCTCCAAAGATACTTTGGGATGCAGCAAATAGAAATTACACAAGACTGAGGGGCAACATTTTGCCTTTCTTCCTCTTAAGAAAAAAACACTGAAAATGCTTTTCATAAATAAAGCAGAAAGAAAATTGGCCTGAATGAATAAATTTAGCAGATCCGTCACCTTCTGTGATGCAGATAAAATAAATAGCTGTGCTTTGTGAAAGAACCAGCAAATCACCAGCAAAATTATACAGCAAAAATGCTCCTGGAAAAACGAGGGAGCTCCTAGCACCTGTGGTGAGCTTGGTGGCTGCAAATCCGGTTCTTCCTATGGCTCTGTGCTGACTTCATGATTCTTTGATACTGAGCAGCTTGAGCTCCATCTTTGCTTGAGTTATAAATCTCTTCCAAATCCTGAGACATTCATTTAAATTTACTCTCTAAAAATCCTATTGAAATGAGGCAATGTAAAAAAAGCTTCTGTTTTCATTGTACAAAGACAGTGAGTATCATCAGATTTGTTTGTTCAAGTTTCTGTTTATCTTCCTGTTTGTAGAGGATTCTTTGGTGGGGGAAATTTGCTTTTAACACAGGAGAAGTCAGAAGCCATCCTTACATCTAGTTTAGAGAAATGAACAATGAAAAATGGGTTCATTGAAGTCTGGTTAAGGACCTGGTTAAAATTCTGGCCTTCTCTAACAGTAGGTGATGTGTTCTATTGCTCACTTTCTTGGATTTGATCTAACAAATCTGTCAAGGCAAATAGACAAGTTATTTCCTTTTGCATTGGTAATAGAGGCTGTTCTAAAGCTCAGACTGAATTTTTGCCACAGAAAACTTTCTTGCTGGCGTTGCAGTGTTCGGGGTGATCAGAAAACCCTAAAGTCCTGTCTGTTTCTGGAAATGTAAGCATCTCTTTGCACTTTTTTTGTTTTGTTTTAGTTTAGTTGAGGTATGTCAGTCTTGGGGTACAGGGGAAATTCCGTCTTGGTTAATTACATTCTGTCTTTCCAATTGTCTGCAGTCAGACTCAGTCATTTCCTTTTCTTCCAGCCCTGACTCTCACTGTGATGTTTATAAGAAATGTTAAACAGACGCTTTCTTAGGATCCAGAGGTGGATATATTTGCAACATACGTAAAGCAATTCCTGTGAGTGCTCTGTGCTCTAGAAAGGTCTTGGGTTTTTTGGTGTTCGATACTCTCTTTTCTTTTTTATCAATCCTGAAAACCATTATCAGTTTTAACAAAATTTGACATCCTTTAGGGTCAGATGTAAACATTTTTCAGTCAGTCACGCTTTTAAACTCTGGTGAAAAAAAAAAAAAAAAAAAAAAAAAAAAAAAAAAAAAAAAAAAAAAAAAAAAAGAAAAGAAAAGAAGACTGTCCAAAGAGGTGGAAAGGCTCATCAAATAAACAAAAAATCCTTCAACATTTTTGCTAAAAAAAAAACCTAATGGAAGTTAAAAGAGCCATTGCTGTATTCTGTGCCTTGCCAAGACGGGAGGAGTGTGGAGCTGGTTGAGGTCTCAGTGCAGAGCCAGGGGTTTGGGATGATCCACAGTCGATGAAAGCAGCTGTACACGGCTGGGAATGTGCCCTTGGGGCAAACCTGTGCTCATCACTGCAGCACATCCCAGCTCTGGCTCTGCACACCTGACTCAAAGAAGAGCTGAGAGAGGAAGTGAGGAAGTGAGAAAGTGAGAAAGGCTGTGCCCAGTGCATTAAGCGATCCACTCCGTCGCTGTAGATTTTAAAATACTGACAGTGAGATAGTGAAAAACCAACCTGTCTAAGTCTGCAAAATGAGGAACCCGTGGAGTAATTCCCTGCCTGCGCATTCATTCCTACACAGTTTTAATTCAGTTCTTTTGCCTGCTTTAAAGACGATCCTGTAGTATTTTTCTGACAGGATCCCTGCTTCATTTGGTGAGCAAGATGGATGGCACTCATTTAACAACCTTCATTGAATAATTTGATAATCTTCATTGCTTGGCACCAGGCCTTTTGCACCCCAGGACTAAAACTCTGCAGAAAGAATTAATTATTTCTCCCCCAGCTCTTTTTGGCTGTGCCAGTCACTGAGTTTTGAAGCGCTGCAAAGGCTTTTTTCCAGCTTCACACCAAACCCTTGAGGCGAGGGGATGACGCAGTCCCCATTTCACATCCGAAATCAAAGAAGCCCATGGCTTCACTGAGTTGAAATTACCCACTGGTTTTTAACATGTGAATCCTGCATTTTTTCAGGCTCCTGGCAGTTGTATCAGGATTTTACCATTTCAGTGCCTAGGTTCCCATGTGGGTTGCAGCTAGGATTTCTGCAGAATTATATATTTTACATCCTTAAACCCAGATCACAGTATTCATGACTACTGCTAAAATTTATATTTTTAATGATCACTCAGTCATTGATGGACATAGACTTAAAATCCAGGTTTTGGTCAACTTACACTCGCCTTTTCTTCCTGTAGAACTCTGTTTTAAACTAGGCCCAGCCCAGAAATGTTGTTCCAAATAGATGAATATTTTCTTGAGCTTCAGGAATATTTTTTTCATTCCGATCCAAGCTGACACATGTTCTCTGCACCCAAAACCCGCGTTGGTCTCCTATCCAAAACTCAGCAATATTTCATTTCAGAAAGCAGAAAACAGCACAAACTGTTTAGTCTTTCAGAAGCAAATTATATTCTGCTCTTTCTCCAGCTCTCAGGCTGAGGGATGATTGAAACATCAGAAATCCTTTCTCCTCGGTGCTATGGAAAGCTTGATCTCCTTGGCCAGCCCTGGTGCCTTTTCTCCCCTCTGTCCCATCCTTGTCTCCCACACTTCTCTTTTCCTGACCAGAAATGTCTGGTTTTTGTTGGTTTTTACTTTTTTTTCACTACACTGCATTCATTGGAAATTGTTCCTTGCCCACAGGGCTGGAAGGTGGGGGAATGGAGAACATTGGTGAGTTCTCTCTCCCTGTCCTTTTCCTCACTATGGACCTTTTACTCTTTTTTGTCGCCCCTGCCCAGCTGGTGAGGGCAGTGACAGAGTGGCTTTGGTGGGCACCAGCTGGAAATGCTGGCCACAGGCTCAGGGTCAACATCTTTGAGGGATTTGGCACTGCAAAACTGAAGGAAACTTTGCTGAGCGTGCACAAACTGGTTTTTCAGGTGCTTTTTAGGTGGTTTGAATTTGCTTTTCAAGGAGATGACACACTGTGCCTTTCTAACAGGGGAGCACCTCTTCTTCCCCATTGTCAATCCCAGTGTTTCTAAATGTTATGAATGCTTTAAAACACTAAAATGACCTGAGAGAGCATCACCTTTTTTATTTAAACAGATGGGGAGTGGAGGGAGTCAAGTAACAGCACACATATTTCACTGACTTTGTGCTTAGGGATGATCAAATCATTTTGGCTGGAAACGCCCAAACAAATTCAGCCTGAGGCATACCCTGAGTGAGGAGAACTTGAGTCTTAGGGGCTTCAGTTTTTTGTGACTTTCCTGGACTTCAAACAAGCCCGTATAAATCGGAAGTATTATGCAATTATGGAGAATAGGCTGTGTGACCAGTTTGCTCCCAACAAACCAATCAGCGTAACTGAAATTCCTAGGTGCACTGTGGTTATTAAAAATGAGTGTTCTGTGACTTGCTGCTGGCCTTCCAGCATAATATATTGGGCGGAAAAAAAAAAAAAAAGAAAACAAAAAAAAAAGAAATGCTTTTGCTCTTTAAACGTGATTTTCTTCAGTTTTCCCCAAACCATGATGGTTCATAGATTGCAAAAAAGAGTTTTAGTTGTACTTGGTTTCTCGCTCCATCCCTATAAGTGACCACTTTCTTTTAAGTGATGGTTCCTGTAAACCTGACAAAGAATCACAGATTCATGGAATGGCTTGGGATGGGAAGGACCTTAAGGATCACCTCGTGCCCGCTCCCCTGCCCTGGGCAGGGACAGCTTCCACTGGGGCAGGCTGCTCAGAGCCCTGTCCTGGCTGGCCTTGAGCACTTGCAGGGATTAGCCAAGATCACACTGATTAACAGAGACTGAATTTTCACCCAGAGGAGACGACATTGTTCTGGTTGTATAAAACGTGTGGGAAAATGGCCCTGGTAGCTACTGTGAATAATTCAGGGATTGAACCTATAGATTCGAGCATCCACAGGCACCAGTAGTACCTTTTTTCCTCTAGTACCATTTTTTTTTTTTTCCTGAGGATGCAGATGGAATTCCCCAATAAATCAGCCACTGAGATGAAGATTTTCTTCTGAAACAAGTTTGTGAATTAGCCAAGACAGGCCTCAGGCACAGGAATTAAAAGCAAATTGGAAAACTGAAATAATGGCTGCTCCAGCAGTGCCAGGGCCTGGTTTTACCTCAAACATGTAGCTCAAAATGGGCCTGGGTTGGTCTCATGGGCTTGCTCTGGAGTACCCAATGACTGCTTGCTGGTTTTGTATCAGTGCTCTATTTGTCCTGAAGACAAAATTAAGTAGAGTTAACCTGGATTAAAAGAACAGTGAAAGAAGTTTATTGGATTTCTAGCCATGTAACTGGATGAATTCAGGTTCAGATTCTCCCACAGGCTTGGATTTCTACCGAGAATTCACTTGAAGTGCCAGATTTCACTGCAGTGAATTGAGGTAACCAAGCCAGGCCCAACGGCCCCAAAGAACGGCGTTCCTCCAAGACAATAATGACAGATTTGTCATTATAAAAGATGGGTATGAGGCATATTCCTGTACAGTGTGACTGACATCTTGGAAAGTTCTTCTTTTGGAGAACTGGTGAAGCAGCCATGACTCAGAGGCTACTCTGAAGCTGTCAGAAAAATATGGTTTTAGCTCTGGACACTGTAGGCTCTTGATTTATCTCAGCTGCTGTACTTTGTTTTCTTGTTTGCTACTCTTCCCATGGGCTATCACAGCTCTTTTTCCCTTCATATTCTGTTTAGTAGGGATATTCTGGGTCTTTTCTAAACTTCCCTGCTGTAAGAACAATGTTCAAGGAAGCTTTGATATGGCCCCTTTTCAAGAAATTAAAAATGTTAACATGCTAAGCTTTCTTAATTCGTTTTCAAGAACCTTGTTTTCCCAAAGTCTCAAATTCAGTGAAGCATTTCTGAAAATGAAGATATCTGAAATAATTTTCAGGCCCTGCTCCTGATCTGCTGGGAGACATCGATCCAGGTGTCTGCTCTCACAGCTCCCTCACTTGTGAAAGGTGGATAACAGCTGTGTTCAAGCACCTGGAAATCCAGAGAAGTATCTTAGGATAAAATGTTGCATAGCAAAGAAGAACGTGTTGCAATGTTTTATAAACAACTCTGAAATCTCTGAAAGGTGGTGTTTGTAGTACTGGGAATACGTTTTTACTGCATACTTACTCTGGGTTTTTAATTCTTTTTATAGACCATATTTTGCTCTGAGTTTTGCTGACATCTCCCATGTGTTGGAAGACAGTTGGGTCATGTCTCTCTTTTTATAGTCACAGCCTGTTTATGAATTAAAATAAAGAAATGAAGCTACTGTCACAAAGCCCCAGCACTTGTATCAGAGGCTGAGGAAATTCTCAACCAACATACAGGAACATTTTGTAAAATCACTTCCCTCTAGGTGATGACAGGTTTTGGGGTTTAAAAGTAAATACAAGTTGTATAATTCCATTTCCAGTCTTGCAATTCCTCCTATAGTAATAATAGGATGATTACTCCTTTGACTTTAAGCTTCTTGGCCTACTTCTGAGTGGTGCTGGATATCCACTGCTTCCAAGGAAATCAGAGTTGTGCTTGCACGTTAACTCTGCACTCAATGTCTGGAGCACCAAGCTTTGTGTTGCAGTTGTGAATTAATGAAAAATCACAACAACAAGTAGGATGAGTTGGTCTAAACAAAATTTTTTTTGTTTTACTCCAGTTAGGATAGTTTGAATCATTTTTATGACTTATTATTTAATGCAGACTTCTTTGTTAAGTACCTGTACCACCTCTCACTGTCTGTACAACTGGGCAGAACAACAATGGCTGTATTTGAATCTGTTCCTGGATGTTTTCAGAATTGTCATAGACAGACGCAGTCTACAGTACAAGGCCTGAATTCACAGAATCACAGAACGGCCTGGGCTGGAAGGGGCCTTAAAGATCATCCCATTCCAGCCCCTGCCATGGGCAGGGCCACCTTCCACTGTCCCAGGTTGCTCAGAGCCCCATCCAGCCTGGCCTTGGACACTGCCAGGGATCCAGGGGCAGCCGCAGCTTCTCTGGGCACCCTGTGCCAGGGCCTCCCCACCCTCACAGGGAAGAACTGCTTCCTCATATCCAATCTAAACCCACTCTGTCAGCGTGAAGCCATTGCCTCTTGTCCTGTCACTCCAGGCCCTTGTAAAAAGTCCCTCTCCATCTTTCTCGTAGGCTCCCTTCAGGCACTGCAAGGCCACAGTTGAGTCCTTTCTTATTTGTGGTACCTCTGGGTGAATCTTTGTAGAAGGGAACAAATTATATTGCACCCTGCATGTGGTAATGCGAGAGTTTGTCTGTAAATTACTGATAAAAATGAGATTTTATGGTAATAGGTAGCAAACTGAGACAGTTTGGTTTACCAGGAGTGACTGCAATTTCACATCCAAAGCTTTGATTTCATCCCTTCCAAAACTGGTATTTGAATTGCGAAGTTTTTAACTTCAGAGTTGAACTTTCACTCAGAATACGGCATACCTGGGTTCCACAGGTGTCATGGATAACCCCTTTACTTTGTTTAAATCTGGTCTAAGTTTGGGGCTTTTTAGAAGCAGATAAAAATCAGTCAAGTTCTGCACAGATTTTCCATAGCTCAGGCAAATTCTCTGTATTTATTATTGCTGCTGAGCTCTATTGCTGTGGGAGTTTTAGAAAACCACTAGAAGAGTCAACTGAACTCACCACCACATTTCTTTGTAGGTGGTTCTGATGTATGTGATAATTCAAAGTTTACTATCCACATTAGAAAGTAAAATATTTTCCAGTTTGCACATAGAAATGGTCTCTCTTGCATGTGTGATTTGAGAGTTTGTTTAAAATAATGAAAAATCCATTCTGTGAAGGGAAATAAGATTATCCTTTCAAAAGAACAGCTGGAGGAAAGGTTCTCCACTAAAGGGCCGTCTGTTACTTGGTGACAGAGCTTACAACATTTTTAAGGTCTTGGGTTTGGGGTTGTCTCAGTAATCTTCCAAGACCCTTGATATTTTTTCCATAATTGAATCAATTTCTGCACAGAGAGTCTGAAAGGCAGGGCTGCTGGGAATTTCGGTAAGCAAGGCACGAGTGAAGGACTCTAGACCTGCTGAGTCTTTAAGCAGAAAAAAATGTAGAGCCAGCCACAGCCTGGAGCTGCTGGGAAGCAGCAAAGAGATTGTGAAAATTATAACCTCAAGTGCTTTGTGCCATTTAGAATTAATCTTATTTGAACCACCTGGTGTCCTTTCAGTCGAACCAGAACCCTGGCCAAATTCCAAATCCATGTCCTACCTTGCAGGTTTGTTTCAGTCTACAACCAAAGACTAAACCTGGGATGCACCTGCAGCTTTTAACGGATCCCACGGTGGCTTTTTTGTGTTAACAGAAGGAGATCCTGGCACTGCACCGTGGCGGTGTTCTTTTGTTGATTGAACCTCTGTGGAGGTGCTTTGAAAGCTTGAGTTCAGTTGGAAAGGCCAGGAATCCTCACTCTTTTTCCCCAAGTTGGGCCAAATTATTTTCCAGGGTGGAGAAATAGTATATTTTATTGTAGCGAGGAGGGGTAGAGTATCCCCTAGATTAATGCCTTTGCTTCCTTAATGGAGTGAGTTCAGCAGAGCTGCAGTGAAGGCTCCTGATGGTTCATATCCAGGAAGGAGCCTCCCTCTAGCTGAGTCCAGGGGAGCTGCAGTGGCCTCTTGTCTGCTGGAGGCAGCTCTTTGCACATCTGACGTGCCACTAGAATGCCAATGAACACATTTTAAGGGTTTTTTTTCAGCTTTGTAATGTTCTCATAAGTTCACACAGAATGAATGAACATCCTTGTAACCCTGGCTGGAGCTGATCTCATTCAGCTGGAGGAGCACAACCAGCAGCTCTCATCACTTGGAGATTATGAAAATTTGGAAATTCAGAGCATCCATTTTGCAGTCAAAACTAGAGGATACCCCTCGGAACGATCCTTGCTTGGACTGTTGGGTGCACCGTGTCAGCTTGGGCGCTGCTCTGTGCATCCGCACTTGTGGGGTCACAGCGACGGCCCCGTGGTGCTGCAGAGCGCAGAGGCTTTGCTCCCCTCACTGTGATGTTTCAGGGGATCCGCAGTTGTGGCTCATGGTGGGTTACATGAAGGGAGAAGCACGAGTTCATGTTTTGGGGGACCCACAGTTGTGGCTCATGGTGGGTTACATGAAGGGAGAAGCACGAGTTCAGTCCCCACGGCACTTGCTGGGCGGTGCCAGCCCAGATCACCACGTGCAGCAGCTCACGGGTGATGTTCGCTCTCTGGTGTTTTGTCAGGACAAGTATTTGTTTGCAAAATAACAGGGAAATCTCCTGCTCTGGACTAATAATGCTGAACTCACGGTGGCTATTGAACTTTCACTGAATATTAACTTCTGCTGCACCTGGCAAACACACTTAGCAAAAGGTGATGATGCCAGCCCGAGCTATTGATTGCGATGTAGATCTGCCGCTGCTTGCCCCTGCCAGTTCCTCCTACAGGGAATGCCAGGTGAATGCCCTGATGTGATTCCAGTGTCACGGTGATGAGGACTTGTGAACTGTCCTTTGTCTGGTGTCAGGTGGTTCCATTTGCCTTCGGAGATAACGCCATCTTTTCCTGCTCTGGTGGTTTTCGCTAGCAACTTGATACTGAATCTGGTTGGTGTCGTGCTTTTTTTTTTTTCTTCTTTGAACTGTTCTACAATGCCAGTGAGATGAAAGGTCAAGTTGAGCAGCCTCTTTCCATAAACTCCAGAGTAAGCCTTTCTGATATCAAAGGGATTGTTGGGATGTAACCAGTGGGAGAACTGGCTCCTGTACTCTTGCTCAAGAGAAGTCAAAAGGTCGAAGTCCGCCTAAAGATTCATGTTATCGTCAGAAATGCAAATAAAGGAGATGGGAGTCACGAGGCTGGATGAAGGATGATGGGTCAGCATCTCGGGCACTCCCAGACGATGGCATGTGGAAATCCTGAAGGGAACTTTCAGGCATTGCATCCAGGGATGTCATAAATCAGTTATTTCAGTGGAGTCTTTGCAGTGAGTGGGACCACAGCAACACCAAGTTTTATTGAGACATTTCTTGTTCTCCAGGCTGGAGAGGGCAGGTGTTTGTACCCAAATCCTGTGTTTGTACCCAAATCCTGTGTTTGTACCCAAATTTGCCATGCAAATCATGCACTCTTTTCCCATGAAGTGGTTCCTTTGACTGCAGTCCACTCATTTACATTTTAGCATCACTGGGCAGCCAATGTCCCATTGCAAGGCATTCTTTTTGTTGAAGAGTATTTCAGGTAGAGTTCCCTTCTAACTCTGTAATATCAAAGGTGCAATCAATTCGTTCATTAATTAGGCTTTACCTACATAATGCAATAATAGTAGGCATCCCATATTCCCTGATTATTTGTCTTCTCAGAGAAGCTTGAAATGAGTCGATCTGCATCTGAAGCAGTTTGCAGGCGTTTATTTTTAAATGGCAGGGCACTCCAGAGTTCCGATTTGCATTTTTCTGCTTTTCTGCGATGAAGACTTCGAGGAGCAGCGAAGCAACCTTTGAAAGCTGGTTCACTCGGACAGCTGGCAATAAAAAGCTGTGTGCCAGTGAGCACTTCAGTCCTGATAAGAGTGTGTGACTTCAACTAAAAGTGAAATGGACCCGCCTTCCTACTGATCGTGATGTGCAAGGTCAGTGCAAACTACCGAAATATTGGATTGCAAATATTCCTGGCAGCAAAAGTCCAGACCCAGTACAGCTTGGTGATTATAGGAAAGCAGGGAGCTGTGCAATAAAACCAACACGGTTTGAAATTTGTTCCTAAGAGAGGGTTGTAAAATTTGAAGGAAGTTTAAAAGCGGTTTTTTTAATTAAATCTTTTTTCTTAGTGTTCTGTAATTCTCATTCCTGTGCCTTTTTAATTGTGCACTTCACCTCAGCAACAGTCAGAACCGAGGGAGTCCTGCTGAAGCCCAAAAGATCAATGAAAGGGAGGGAGAGGCAATTCCCGTTCTTTTGTGTGTGTGTGTGTGTACATTGGTGCCTTTTTTCAATAGTAGTGATGAATGTGAAGGTAATAAAGACTGAGAAGATAAAAAGCTGGGATTTGAGAGAACGAGCTGCTTCCCATAAGGACATTAAACATGCACGATTGTACTGTCAGTGAAACTGCTGAAGCAAAGAATGCAGTAGAAGTTTAAAAATCTCCCCCTTTGTTTTTGCTTTGGTGAAGATGCAGGATGATAAAAGTAGGACAGAGGACTTAAAACTGGAAAAAAGAAAATAAAAGCAAGCCAGGGGCTACATCCGGTCCATAAATTTCATGTGTTCCTACAGCCATTTTTAAGGGCTTTAAACTCCAGTCAAACAATGGTCCAAAGGACTGAAGACTTTTCCACATTAGTGGAAACCTGACTGAAGTTAAAAAGCTTCGGTATGAAGTTCTTCCTGAGTGACTCATCACATTTGATCATCTCATTAGATTCCAAGAGGAAGCAAAAACGTGGAGTCTGTTTGTGCTCTCATCTACAGAAGACCGTGGCTTGTTATGCTTCAGTGGACAACCCAAAACTGATTTATGCTCTGAGGGATCCGAATGAAAGGCACCGGCATTGCTGCTGCTCCTCTGGCTCCTGGATGCTCGCTGCTTTCCTGCTGGCTGCTAAGAACGGAAAACTGGATTAGTAGTGACTGTGGAGATAATTGATGAGACGGCAACTAAAACCAAAAAGGTGTGACAGGTCTGGCCAGGCTTGGGACACACGGCAGCAGAGCTCCTTCGATTCAGGAGTGAATGGCCCAGGGTGGAATTTGTTCTTTTTTCATTCCGCAATGTGACTTGTCAAAAGAACACCAAAAAAAAAAGGGAAATAAAGCGGAGGATAACCAAATAAACTGAATTCCCAACCCTTTCTAGGCACGGCTGCAGTGATCCTTGTGCACTAATGCTAGCTGGTTTCCGAGTGCCTGCAGGCACTTCACCTCTCCCATTTGCTCTTCAAGAATGAGAATTTGAGTTGGCTTTGCCGAGACATGGACTCCCAGCTCCAGGAAGGAGGCCTGATGTTCTCCCAGCCCAAAGGTTAAGGCTCTAATCCATCCCCTGGAGCTAAAACAGGGCAGTGCTAAAACTTTCCCACCCCTTAAAGAACATAATTGTTGTCAGGATATTTTGAAATCAATAAAGGTTGCAGTTAAAACCTTCCATTCACACATATTCCCTATTGGCTTGGTTGCTGCCATTGTTCTGATTTTGAAATCACAAAGATTCTGTGAAATCATTTTATTTGTCATGAGACTAAATTACTGCTGTTCATAGCTTGGGGAAGCACCATCCTCCTCCTCCTCCTCTTTGGCGTGGTTACAGCGATTCCTGAACTTGAACTCACTGTGAATCCTTCGCCAAGATCCATCCAGGGTGCAAAAAGTGCCTCCTCTACCAGCAAAGGACAAACACACCGATGTGTGTGTACAGAAGAGTTCCCCTTGGGCTCCCTGTGTCTGTTGCTTTGACTGCAAACCAGATTTATGAGGTCCATTGAACAAAATTCCAGAAGAAATCACTTTCTTCTTGTGTCATCCGCCGGTTTTTCTGAACACCTCTGGACTTTACCTTCATGTGAGAGCTTTTCCTTCTTGCTCATCTCTTCAGGTTTTCCGTCTTTTGCGCCACAGCACAAAGGATACCAACAAAGCTCTTGATTCGCTCAACTGAATCAAAATCGAGGGTGGTTTGGCCATGCTCGTTTTAGGTCTCCGTTATCACAATGGGCCTGGCCTTTCGACTCATCTAAACTGCTCTGTGGTTTGAGGGGCGAGGAAAGAGTCCTGATGTGTTTGTGCTGCCAAACTTTTCAACCCCATCCTGGACCTTTCTCATAAGAGCACACATGGAAAGAAAAATCCCTTGTGGCCACATTGATAGATCTTAGGCAAATTTTTCCAAGAGCAGGCACCTTAACAGAGCAGGAGCTGAAGATTTTTGTCTTCTTGAAGAACTGAGTGCAGCTCCAAAGCATAATTTTATTGAAATATTTCATATAACCCTATACAGCTGTTGGTGTTTATACAAGAAGATAGAATTGTAGTACAAGTCAAAATGTGCAAAGCTGAGCTAAAATGTGCCCAAAACTTGCATCTCTAAAGCTTCTTGTCTCAAGGCTGTCTTCAAGCAAAAGCCATGAAGTTCAATCCTGTAATTTTTACTGATTACTGAGCTGATGGATTTTCCAGCCTGATAATTACTGAATTCAATGTGCTCACCCAGTTCTTAGGGCTTATTTAATCCACAGGTAACATTAGCAGAGTTTGAATTAGCTGGACGGGACTTTGAAGGCCATTTTCTATCCCATGGAATAAAACTGGTGAGCCAACCCCGGTAGTCAGTCCTTGGTGTTGATGGGATTTCAAATACATCTTTGAGCCCAGACTCCTGGGTCTGGGAAGGAAAGTGAAATCCACAGCGGGGCTGCGAAGGAGAGTCAAAGCTCCTGCATTCTCAGGCTCTCTGCTCATTGAGAAGGCAGGAGCCGGAGATGATGATCTATCAATTAGCCTAATTAGGAGCTCAGCAGTCCCCAGATTCCACAGCTTTGTGTATCAAACTCAAAATCACCGTTTGGTAAAAGACTTGCTCCTAAAAAGCCAAAATTTTCGTTGCACTCCTTCCACGCACCCATCCTGCCTTTTGTTAGATTGTTAGAAGATGGAGTGCAATTCTAAACAGGAAAAAGAGGGTTAAAGTTTTGGAAAACAGGTTGAGTTCTACTCTGCAGTTCTGACAAAGAAAAATCAGACCTTAATTTCTTTTGGATTTTAGTGGAGGGCTGTGCTAGCTGGGGAACAGGCTGACACAGAGTCAGCCTTGAGTCTCTGTGCAAAATTGCCTTTTAGGCCTAATTCACCACTGCTTTTATAAAGATGTGTTTTAAACACTCCGAGGTTTAGTCCAAATAATGGAAAATTTGAATATATGTATCCTTATTGGTCCAAGAACAAAAAAAAATTAATCTAAGACAGTACAGATAACATGATATATTTAACTGAAACAAGAATCATTAATCTAATCTTTATATAGTAATACATCCAGAAGCGGAACTTCTGGGCCCTCAAGCTTGAACTTTATAAAATATTCTCGTTCCAATAAGAAGTATCACATTATCTACCTTGTCTACTTAAAGGCATGTTTTAAATGATGGATTAGTGGCTATTTTGGGTGCATTTTTACTGTGTTATTATCTCGAGTCTCACTTAACTTACGCAACTGTTTTCAAAGTTATAAACCTGTTCTCTTTATAGACCAACCTCAATCATGATCTCTTTTTTTCTCTATGCTTTAGTCACACTTTCAAAAGAAGTACAGTTTACACAGTCCCAGAGTGTTGTATTGATGTAGTCTTGATTTATTTTTAGTGTATTTTGCTTTATTTTTGTCAGCAAGAGAAAACAGTTTCAAGAAAGGAGGACAACTTGTAATGAGTTTTATGCAGAAAGACCAGGTAAAACAGCTGGGTGCCCTCATAAAGTGCTTATTTCTGAAAGTGTGGAGGCACTGCAGTTGTTTCAGTGTGGAGGAGAGTCAGCAATCAGTGCCACTATCAAACCCTGTGTGATCGATAACATTTGTGGATCCCAATCCTTTAACTGAAGTCTTTTTATTGTTTGCATCACTGTTTAATTGGATTTGTAGAGATAAATACCAATAGCCCCAGGCCATGTGGCTTGCTGTGGTTGTACCTGATCTACACGCCTGGTCCACATCAAATGGCAGCTTAGGGCCTGAGAAAAGCACAGAGGTGGGAGAAAAACAGGAGTGACTGTGGCAGAAGGGAATCCTGGCCTAGAACCCCGATGCCTTTGCATGGTGGCATTGCCAGGGGTCAGGGCTTGAAGGGCAGTTCGATGCACAAATGCAATTCCAGACCTGTCTTTCATCCACAGTGGAGTAAGAGAACAGGACTGGGACATCCTGGCATAAAAACATAAACCCAGCAGGTCTTGTCCCTGACGACCTGTCTGAGCCACGCGTGATGTGCAGGCCAACTCTGAATTTCACCATTTGATAGGGGAATGAAAAGTGAAATGCACAACCTGTTCACCTGCACCAGTTTGGATTCAGAGAGAGCTTGAACAAAGGATGCAAACCGGTCCCCTCTGTACCAACAAAGAAATCCTAAGCAGAAGCACCTTTTTTCCCAAGGTTTCACCGGGGGAGCATTTTGGAGCTGCTGCCAGGCCCCGCTTGAAGCACCAAGAGATGAAGGCTCTCCAAGAGATGCAGCAACAGAGCATCTCCCCTGCCAAGCTTGACCACTTTGTGGGCTGTGGCGTCTGGCTCCGGGCCTCCTGGGAAAATGGAGCTCGCAATGAGCTTTTGTCACTTCATGACCACAAAAGGCATAACCCTGCTGAGGGAATGATGGAGGGCTGCAAGGTTCACTGACGCCTTTAGAAGGTGCTTTGGTTTTTCACTGGAGCTTTTCAGAGTGGTTCTGAAACCTGAAGTCTCCTCTGGAAAACGATGATGGGTTTCAAGAGCTGGTTTCCTGATGATGAAATGAAAAAATTACAAAGTCTGAGTGTGCACTGTGTTGAGTCGCTGCTGACAGGTGGCTGGAGAAAGACAATGTGCAGAGAGATTTCCTCTCTTTCCCCACTTATCCCCAAATTCAATTAAAACAGCAGCCCACTCTCTGGAAGCACCACTTCTCTGAGAGCCTTGTATGCCTGGAGAGGTTCAGCACTGTGCACTCCTTTGCTTTTTGATAATGGACTCTCCCTTTTAAAAGGTTTACAAGTGTTAGAATAGCAAGAGATGTGTCCATCTATAGCAGTACATCTACAGCAGTACTTTCTGGTAAATTCTGAAGTAGAAATTAGCGATTGACACCTTCAGGAGGTGATTTGACTTTGTGATGTGTCACAGAGTGAGCTCTGTGGCTTATCTGCACATATCCTGTGCAGGAGCCAGTGCTAAGGGAAAAAAGAACACCTGAAACTGTCAGAAGTACAGGAAGCCAGCAGCAAAGATGAAACTACAGGAAAAAAAAAAACAGTCAGGGAGAATCCTGATGTTGCCATATATGCCGTAGATCTGTCAAGGACTATGTGAGAGCTTGAACTGGAGCTGGGACAAACCCAAATGAACCAGAGATCAGCTCTGGCTTAAGGGGGATGTCAGTGATCAGCTCCAGCATCCCTGCTCAGCCGTCAAATGCTCCTGGTGGAGGAGCGGGAGCTCAGCAGCTGAGCAAGAACCAAGCCTGGCAGGTGAAAGGAGAAACAGCAGCTGCCTCAGAGCTGCGAGGTTTGTGGGGATCATCCACACCTCTCACTTTTAGGCTGTAGATGAGGAGCCTTTGGGGCACCTCTCATCTGTGGGGAGGGAGCAGGGCCTGCAGCTGGACTGGTGTTTGGCACTCTGACCCTGCGCATCTCTGTGAGACCGGGGAAGGAAGTCTGTCTGCAGAAGAAACTTCTTCCACCTCCATTTATTCTGGCTCCTTTCAGTTGTCCGTTCCTGGATAAATTCTATCAAACCTGGTGCCAAACTGCAAGGTGCTGGTCAGTTTTTGCAAGGCTGCCTGAATGTGTCACATCATTGCTCAGGTTACTGATAAAACAAGGTGGGAATTTTTAAAAAGTCCAGTGGGATTGAAAGCTCTTGGCAAGCCCGAGCTGTCATTTTGTAGGGACAATTACTCGTGGCTGAGGTAGGTCTGTGAAACACGAGACTGAACTCGTGCTGGAAGTGTCTTGGGTCGAATTAAAGGGATTTGGGGTGGTGAACAAAGTTCTGCCCGTAGATCTGAATGAACCTGGCCTCAAGCTCCCCTGTTCTCGCTGCAGTCGTTCTTTCCTGTCGATGTGTGCTGTGGAGGACACTAATATATCAGTTTGCTGGGAGGCAAAACAAAGGGCAAAAGGCTACTCTATTCTTTCAGTAAGTGTGCAAAATGTAGCAGTTATCAAGGGTAAAAGAAATGGAGCTCATGGATCAGAGTTTGTAGCTTGTTGATATCATGAATTATCCGAACAGAAGTCCCAAAGCAGTGAGTACTTCAGTCACAGTGCTCAGAAATCCTGTCAGAAAGTCGGCTGAGGAAATTGGGCACATGACACAAAATAATGAAGAGTGTGGGAGTGGAGGAACCTAGAAGTGTTCAAGAAACATGCAGATGTGGCACCTGGGAACATGATTTTATGAGGAACTCGATGATCTTGGAAGTCTTTTCCAACCCAAACTATTCCTTGATTCTCTGATTCTGTGGTACAGCTCAGTGGTTCACATCCAGCCCAGTTCTTGTGGAGCTGAACTTTGAATTTTCTCCTGCTGGCTCTGGATCTTTGTGAAAGAAGTTTGCTAGCCTGTTTTGGTGTAAATATGTAAATATGTCCAGATAGCAACAATTCTGTAATAAGCAGCATTTCCTACAAAGAAGGCAATGAAAAAATAGACTAATTAGAGTTCTTAATTAAAGCCTCTGCAAGGACAGCATTGAAAGGATTCAGACACTTATCTCTTAAATAGATCCTTCTTGACTGCAATTGTAAAAAAGTGCTGATCTAGGATAGGAAGACTCTGTCCCTGGGTACTGTTCATTTGTAAGAAATGAACAATAAATGATTTTTAAGAACAGCACATATTAAGCTGGCACCTTTCTCAGGCATTGGACGTAACTTAGTAAAGCTGGGGGAAAAATTTAAGGTTGCCACTTGGTAAATTTATATGCAAAGATATTATAGAGGGGAATCCTCCCAGCTGGGTTTGTCCAGACGCTGATCAGTTTTTGTTGCATTGTTTATTGAACATTTCAATATCTTCCTTTGTCTTCATAAATCTGTTGTATACATTGAAGACCATTCTAATCACAGCAGTGTGGTTTTGGCAGAGGTTAGTTTCAGAATTGGGAAACATTGCTCATTTTGTTTCTCTGCATCGTGTTATACTCGAGTACTTTGTTCTGCTCTTGTAGGAGTGTTTGTCACGTGAAGAGGCACTGGATTAAATCCTGGGGGGAGGGATCATTGCTTCAGAAAGAGATGATCAAGATTTTAGCTTCAGAACCCACAATTCCACACTCAAATGTGTGCCTTTAGAGTTTCCTCCGCCAGTGTGTGTGTTCACAGATGTGTTCTCCTGTTCTCCACAGCAGTCAGCCAAGAGAGCTCCCTAAGGACTCAGGCTGAAAGGGGAGAGATGAAAATTGATGGTCCAGATACAGATGAGAAGAGACAAGGAATTTTCGTCCACACTGCAACCAAGAAAGAAAAGATTGGCTCCTACTTTCATTCAAATCCTTTAGACTCAGCAGGCCACTTTTAAAACGGGTACAATTTCAGGTAAAAACACTCACTGGGCAAAAATTCCGCGTTAATTTTACCTCACATTCTAGCAGATCCAACACAAAGGCTTTGTCAGCACAGAAGGTGTCGTTGCAGACACCATCTCCAGCTGCACAGCAAGAGTGGCACCAGAACATCCCTTGGGCAGGAGAGGAAGAAGCAGCCGAGTGAGGACCATGTCTTGGGGTGAGGCTGTGGGAAGGAGGGAAGCGTACAAGTGGAAGGAATGACACAAGGTCTGTCTTGCCCAGCCAGAGGGTCATTTGAGGCCATTTTTTCTGGGCATTTTGAAAGAAAAAGCCATGCTCGAGAGATTTTTAAAATCTGCTTTGAGGGTGTGTTTAAAAAGAAGGTTGTTTTTGGAACCAGAGCTCAACTTTAGGAATCCAGAGTTAAAGGAATAGAGGTGGCGTGCAGGAAGAAGTTACAGAAATGTTCAGCCCTTGTCCTGTGGTCAGGCCGACTTTGTCAACGGCTTGTTTTCATCACACCTGCCAGTAATTTGAGTCATTTATACAATTACTTCTTGATATGTCCATACTTTGGAAGAGGAAAAGCATTCCAGGTGGTTCAACTATGTGGTTAACTGTGATTAGCAAGTAATTTTTTCCTATGCATGGTTAATTCCTTTTTTTTTTTCTATTATTAGTTACAAATCTCCAGTTAAAATTTAGTTACAGAACTCCAACAGAGATCACAGGAAGCATTTCACCACATCAGCTCTCACAGCACCAAAGCCCCCGTTAAAATAGAGGCAATACAGAAAGGGAGCACCACAATAATTTTGGTCTGTGATTCTTGTTTCTATGACTGACCAGCATGAGCACGAGAAAATCTTGAACCTTTCTTGCTGCAGTAACAAGACAATCTTAATATTTCAACAGAGCTTCATTTGGCTTAATAAATTTCTTTGATCAGTGTATTTAAACACAAGGCATGACCGAAGCAAGGCCTGCTCTTAATGCTGTATTTCCTAGTGCTGGGATGAATGCTGATAGAACAAAAAAAAAAAAAACAAAACAAAACAAAAAGAGAGAAATACAGAAGAAACCTGGAAAAATGTTTTGCGCATTCCCTGTATTCTTAACTTCCTCATTTTTTCCCAAGGAAAGA
The DNA here is from genome assembly GCA_013397935.1 of Dasyornis broadbenti. Lineage (NCBI taxonomy): Eukaryota > Metazoa > Chordata > Aves > Passeriformes > Dasyornithidae > Dasyornis > Dasyornis broadbenti. The sequence continues at coordinate 402,628 of VZRN01004005.1, read as the reverse complement.
AAAGTAAAGTGCAATGGCAAAAAAGTGGGATATTCAGCCAATTTATCACAGAGGAGGAAAGCAAAATGCCTTACTGAAAAGTAGGACAATTCTACCAGAAGTAGGGCAGCTCAGTGCACATTAAGTACCTTTGGATTATGTGTATTGTATCACGCTTGCTTTGCACACAAAAATCACTTTGCAGCGGGACTTCCCACATGAGTTAACTGGGGAAGATTTATCTTACCAGATAAAGCCACAGCGCCACATCAAACGGGGTCAGAACACACCCGGCAAGAAAATAATCTGGAGAGCAGCTCTGACTGCCTGAGCTCATGTGAAAAATGAAAATGTCACTGGCGCTTAGGCTGGAGATCAAATCAGATGGGAAAAACAGAGGAGATCACTGATGGCGGGGCAGGACACAGAGATTAAAATTCTAGGCCTGAGCAGCTAAATTTGTACTTGGAATAACCGTGCACAACCTGTGGCGTTAGTGTGCCTTTAAAGATGAGGTCATTTCAGCGTTGGCAGAGGGTGCACCACCATGGAGAATTTTTCTAATGGATTTTTTCCTAATGAGTTAATGGATAAATGACATTTTGGGGTTCAATACTTTGGGAGCAGTACTTCCAGGAGCCCTTGAGCAGAAGCAATGGATCGGCAGGAATATCACATGGTGGACTGCTGATTTCCACCCCGTAAGCTCGGGCGTGTGAGTCGCTGGGCTGTGTCCTCTCCAAGGCTGTAGGAACGCGCTCCAGGTGAAACATTCCTGGCCAGGCCTAGGAAGGAGCCCTGCTTTGGGTCAGGCTCCTCAGCTCCTGATGCCGCACATGGAGACCCAGCAGCACCTGCTGAGGCCCGGAGCAGAGACAGAAAACCAGCATGATCCCAAGTCTGCTTTTCTGACACAGCTTCTCAAACATTTTGAAAATTAGCTTGCACAGACATATCTGGGATTTTATTTTTGAAGCTATGCTGAAATAGGATCTGACAGTGCAAAAAGCATGTGGGGAAGTGAAGGTGAGGGCATATTAGCATGCAGAAACTTAATATAACTTCAGTGCACTAATCCCTTCCTTCAAAATAAATTGATGTATTTGCAAGCAGGGCCTGCTTGGCCTGTCTGTCTGAACCAGTGACCTTCCAGTTTTGTTTGGGTACAGTCAGAAGGATGATTCCATTGGCAAGAAGGAAGGGCCAGTGCTCCTTGATAACGTTACCTACAGATTTAATTTTAAAGGAGAAATTTCCCTCCATCTGTGTCAGAAACAAATGTCAGCATCCGAGGCACAGCAACATTATTTTCCTGGTTTTAAATTTGAAAGGTTTAATAAAATGAGTTAATAAAGGCAGCAGCTGCGAAAAGAAGTCTCAGAGCATGGAGCTGGAAGTCAGTAAGCTCTGAAACATAATTTACATTTGAGAAGTGGTGCAGCCAGAAATTAGGTTTCCCTTAAGAGTTTCTAAGAGATTGAAAAGAAGTGTGGGTGCTCTCTCTCAAATCTGTGTCTGACCCACAAAGTGTGTGGTTGGGATTTAAGCAAAATAGGCAGAGCTTCAAACATCAGCACCCCCGTGTTTCTAAGCTGTGAAAGGATTTGCTGTGGGCAGTGCCAATGTGCAGCTCAATAGCAAAAATTGTAAATTTAATATCTTTTCGAGGCATGAAGACTGATCCCAGGCTCTCCATTGACAGAGACGTGAATGATGGCTCAAGGACTGAAAATACTTGTCTACAGATATCTCCAGCAGCACTGAAATATGAAATGACAACTCTTGAAAATCCCCTGTGCACCGAGTGAAAATATCTTTGCCCAAGATGTGGGGAAATGGGGTAGACCACAAGTGGAACACCGAGACTTCAGAGAGAAGCTGGATCACGTTCATGATTTTCAGTTACTGTGTTCAAACTGTAACACTTTGAACAGTTTGAAAGCGATTTTTTTCACTTTGCATTTTTGTCTGAGTCCTTAATTTTCCAATTTTTAATATTGCATTATTCTATACAGCTACAATACTAAAGCTTAGAGAGATTGCTCCTTTGAAAACAGGAGCAATGCTTTGTAATGTGAAAATGAATGGCCCTCTAGAACTCCTAGCCAAATAAATGAAAAATTTTACCTTGAGAAAAGGATTGAGGGAGACTAGGGAAGAGATTTTTTTGTATAGTTTTGTTTTGTTATGTAAACTGTCTTCTAAAAAGACAAAATTAGAAATTATCACAGGCTTCAAAGAATAAGTGGGAGAATTGGAGTCTCTCCGGCAAAGAGGGAAATATTTGTCATCAATCAGGACTAATCTTCTTCAAATGTTTGGGGAAATATCATCAAGATCAATTCCTTATTCTTCTTCCCACCAGCCTTGGTTATTTATCTGATGGGAAGGCTGCAAGGAAGTTGTCCCAAACAAGGGAGAAGACATATTGGTCCAAATATTTAAAGTCACAAAAAAAGACAAAGTTGGCTTAAATGCATCTTTCCTCTTGTCTGAATACTGCGACTGCTGAGACACGGGAGCAGCTTCATGAGGATGAGGATTCCAGCAACTCCAGGGACACGCTTGTGATCTCCAAAGGGCTGTGATGACACTGAAAATACTTCCACAGAACTAAGTTATGACAAAATTGCTGGAGTTTCTTATGTAGGTGTGGTTTTTTTCTAACTTAAGTTATCTTTTATTAAATGTTTTTATTCTGCGGCTTCTCATTTGAATATAACTAAAATAGAAATGGTTGTGTTATATAATGCCTGACTGCATCCTTCTGCAAGTGAAAAACTATCTCTGTGCTGTTTTGTTTATTTAAATTAACTTGTTCTAACCCTTATCCTGCTATTTAAAGTTGATTTCTATTCCCAGTACCTCACTTGTGCAACGAGTAACTCCCACTTCTTGTGATTTTGCAAACATGAATGCATTCATTATGTCTTGATTAGATACTCGATGGCCCAGCCACAAGTATTTAGTAAGGCAGAATAAACGACTCCATTTCTGCATCTCTGCAACTGCATCAGTGCTAATTCACAAATGCATTGAACTCCTCTCTGACTTGAGTTGAGGTTAAATAAATTAAATCTTATTTAAAAATAACGAGTGTTCTCTCTGGCCAGCCCAAATCTCCCAGTCCACAATGATATAAATATCACACATACAGTATTTCTTTATTTCTTTATTACGATGTAAATTATTACAATCATATTCCTCTCTGAGAGGTTCTTGCCTAACTGTATTTACTGCAGTGAGCAGAGATTCATTTTTAAGGGAAGTTAATGGTGTGAGGAAATTAAATAACCCTGAACCACAGCTCTGGTGAAGAATTGGGCTGCAGTTATTAAAATATTCACGGAAGTAGGTAAATTTCTGCACACTGAAGTGTCAGGAATGTGTAAGTAAATAAATGCTCAGACTGGGACACCTCCGACTTCAAATCAGACAGCATCCCATAATGACTTTGTCAGTTTTGACCTTTGTATGATGAGGATTTTCAGGGAAAAGAAAGTAGTTCATCATGCATTGGTTGAGCAGAGAACTCCCAGCCACCATTTCAGCCATCTCAGTATCTGTTTAGGCTGCTTGATTAGACAATTAAGTCATGTTTTCTGTACACATTAATTGTGATGAGCACGACTGAAGCTGTCTCCCCTAAATGAGAAGTTCCTGGAGCACCGAATGGACACGGTCATTTCTCTGGAAATCTTTTTCCCAGCAAGAGCTCCCCACTCTTCCATGAGTGTCCATTCACCTTGTACTTCTCTCCTTCTGTGTTTTTGGTCTTCAAGGGATTCCTTTCTTCGGTTCACAGGAAAGGTTTGCGTATTCTCATCCCTGGCAGCGTCCAAGGCCGGGCTGGATGGGGCTCTGAGCAGCCTGGGGTAGTGGAAGCTGTCCCTGCCCATGGCAGGGGGCTGGAATTACATGAGCTTAAAGGTCCCTTTCAACCCAGATGATTCTGTGACTCTGGGATGTGTCCAAGAATAAAAACCACCACCACACATGAGAATTTCAAACAGGTGCAAGGATGTTTTGCTTTTGCTCAGCATAAGGGACAGGTTCCCAGCCCAGTGAGGAAAGCTCATTATACAGAGGAAAGGTGGGATCTGTTGACAGGAACTGCAGTTTGAGTGCCATCAAACACACCTTACTCTCTTTTCCTCCCAATCTCTTTGCTTGCACATGACTGCTGTTCAGGATTTCACTTTCAAATAAATATTTGGCACTTGTACCCAAAAAGACAAACAAATACGCAGAGAAGAATTTGCCTGAGTAAGTGAACGCTCCTATTCAAAATTCTGTGGCTAGATGAATGGATAAGTGACAACAGTGATGAATAAATAGTGCCTGGGCCTGCCAAAACCCAGCATTAGAGAGTATAAACAAAGCAGTGCAGAAAACAGATGGATTCATTTTAAGTTTTATCCTTTTTCAGTCAAGAGATGCTAATGAGGCAACTTCACTTTGCACCGTGACCGTGACACAGCGTGTGCCAGCACCGGGGATGGCCTGGCGCGGGCTCTCAGTGCCAGCAGGCAGCTGCCTCCCCCCAGGCCGAGTCATTATTACCAAAACTACAAAAAAAAACCAAAAAAAAAACAGTGTGGATCTTCCTGCTGAACAGGCTGAAGAGAACTGCACGAGCCATCGCAGCGACGCCATTTCAGTAATTAGGTGTTTGCGAGTCTTTGTGCTGGATCCAGCACAGAAAGCAAAAAACACGGGGATTTGCTCCCTGGGGCTGCGGGGAGGGAAGGGGGAGGGTTGCTGCTGAGATGGAGCAAAATCTGGTGGGGTTTCACAGGCATGGGAGCTGCCTCATCAGAGCAGCCCCGTTGCCTGTTTACTTTGAGCGTGGCCAGAGCTCGGTGGGTATCGGAGGCAGGTGCAGTCTGTTCGGCAATTGGCACCAACGCCATATGGCAACTTTTTCCTGAGGAAATCAGCCTTTTGTCTGCTCCTCTTGGAACCCAAGGAACAAAGGTTGCTACGAAAAATACAGCTTATGGGAGTTTCAGTTTCAAATTGGTTAAAACTAATTTCGAGTATAACAAAGTTATGCTTGAAATAAAACTCCGGATTTGAAAATTACGTCTTTTTGGCAAGCTCTGGTCCAAATACACAAACTATAATAGCATGTCTGGACAAAAAGCCAAGAAAAAACATGTCTTTGTCTGCACATATGGATTTGGATACTGTTTCTAGAAGGAAATTATAAGAGAAATAACATCTCCCAACGACAATTGCCTATTCTTAAAGCTCTCAGGGGAAATTTCTAGCAGTGGGTCTCAACTTTCCTGTGGTCTCATCCCCCCGAGGCTGCTGCTGCTCTCCTGCAGACTCTCCTCCCTGTTCTGCCCCTCTGCCTCTGTCTCCTTCTTCCCTGCGCCTCTGACGCTGTTTCCTTTTCGGAGAGTTGTTCCCCTCTTTCACCCTACAGTTTTCTCCTTGCATCATTGGCAGCTCAAACTTCATTATTTCTATTTTTAAAAAACCATTGGCAGCAGTGATGTGTCCAGCGAACAGATGAAAGGACTTTTGCTAGAACTATGTAAAGTCACTTTTCACACATATTTTCCTTGCAGGCATCGTGAAAACGACTTCTGGTCTTTGATCCTGTCCTGGGAAGCTCACGTGTGACCCGGGTATAACTGTGGCCTTCACAGCCAGCGCTGCTGGGATCTGTGCTGGGACACCTACGAGCTGGAATGGGTCTCACCTGTGGGAATAAATATTTCATGGCTGCATGAAAGGTAAAGGAAACATATAGCTGGAAGATTATTTTAAAGAGAGGCCAAGAAAAAAAAAAAAAAAGGCTGTGACTTCCCTCAGCCAGCAGGGATTTTAAATCATAAAACAAATGTGTTTGGAAACAAAAACCATCGTGTTCCCTGCTTTCTCCTGCACTTTTGACGTCGCGTAACTCCCCTCCAGTACACTCAGTTATCTGACAAAGGTTTTCATAAAGTGAGGTGTTCACGTGTACACACACACTCGTATATACACTTGAAGTATCATCTCCCTACAATAACCTTGCAGTCCCTCATGAAGCTGAATGAAGAATTGACCCAAATTCTTTGACTGCACAAGAGCAAGAGGCCTAATGGCTCTTTTGTGCTCTGATGGATTTGCTGAAAGGAGTTTAATAACATCATCATGTTGCTGCCTTCCGCTGTCATTTCTCAGGTTATCCGTCATCGGCTTGATTGGAGCAAATTCCCGCAAGAGTTCTGCTATTCTAGATCATTTCCGAATCAAATATGGTCATTACTTATGTGATTTCCCTTGTCCTGCAGGGGAAGGACATATATCATTATTGACTCCATGCAGATTTTGAAATCAAAATCTTATCATAGCCCCATTTCCCATCCCTCATTCCCTTTTATCCAGCCCCTTGGAGGATGCCATCACGCTTGTACTTTCCTACGAAGAAAGTTGTGTTATAAAACACATTTAATTTTTTAAACAACAGTGGGGGCTTTATGAGATTGCAGAAGAGCCATGTACCCCATTCACCACCCCAGCTGCTGAGGTTTCTTGATTTCTGTTATAATTTTGTTGCACTGATCAGCCACAAGATGACAACAGCCATGAAAGGCGAGCAATTTCTGAGTTTCCTGGGACGGTCCAACCACAGGGACTATTCCTAATTTAAAGAAGCTGTAACTGCCACTGTGTATGTACGTATTTTTCTTAAACTTTCTCTGACTTATCAAGTGAAATAATAAATTGTATTCCCTCTTGCTCTCATGCAGGGACTGTGCCTAAGCCTGGAATTTCTGACATCTGCATCAGTTCAGTGGTAAATTACAGCTGGGACATGCTAACCCACGTGTGAGTAAGAGCTGCTCCTAAATGACTGCAAACTTCTTGGCAATTTATAGTTGCGTTACAATAATTAGCTTAGTCTTCACTCTCATTTGATAGTGGTGTAAAATCTGTGCTGTTTTCTTAGCACCAGAGTTGATTGTTCAATCAGCAAGAAGAATGGTCTTTCTGGTGGAAATGAGATTTCAACCAAGCCTCATTTTGTGTTAATTGTCTCATCGTCAACTTCCTCTCCTTCTCCCCTTCCCCGGTATGAGCAGAGGAATGATGGAAACCTGGAATTAATATTTCCATGGAGATGATATGATTTCCTGAGTTACTCCAAAACAATCTGAATTTCAAAATTCTTTTAACTGCTAATTTGAGGAAAAGGATCATAAATAATACAGATATATTAATGGCTAAAACGTATTCTCTCATTTTAGATACCTTATGCCCAGTTCTCTAATAATGCATTTTGTGTTTGCCTAACAAGAGACGAAGCACAAGAAATGCAACAGTGAAACTCAAAATTTGTGCTATTTATCTCTGTTGTCAGTAAATAAGATCAGAGTAACTGTTTATACACCTGTTCAAAGCTACTCTCCTTGAAAACAATAACGAATAACTAGTTTTCATTTGTGAGGTGGTGGCAAAACGTTAAAGAGCTCAGAAATTGACTTTATTTCTCAAAATGGAAGGGTTCCAGCCCTTGTATCCATGTCTCAGCTGTCCACGGAAAAGTAAAATTAAAGTTTTTTTGAGACAAGGGCTGAAAATTGAAAAGATAATCTAAGATTCACACACAGCAGTGAATTTGGCCTTTGACTGCCGTATTTTGTATTGTTCAGCTGGTGTAATAAAAATTATGGGATAGCTTTGTTCACCATTGAAAGCACGTGTTTTAATAATTCCATGGTGCTCACCAGGAGTGAGATGAAATAATTGGACCGTGGGGCAGATGAATGAGACTTTTACTGTCTTCATTAAGACTATCAAACGCTTAATTGAGAAACTATAATGAAATTCAGAAAAAACTTCTCCAAACCATCATCCTCCTTGGAGATGCCTGAGTTCTGGGATTTTGGAAAGCTTCTGAGAGTTCACAACGAATGATATTCTGTAAGTGTGAACTGGAATTTGAGGTGTAACGGAAGAAATAGAAATGAGAAGCTGTTTTCAGGAGAGGACCCTTGTTTTACCTTCATCTATAAAAGACACAGGATCCTGTGCAAGCACGGTGCTTAGAGACACGGCTCGGTGCTGCTTGAAGGCTCGTGGTTGGACTCGATGACCTCAAGGGATTTTGTTGACTCTGATTCTCTACATTAACTCTTGCTGAAATTTGGATTTATTTCCAAAAAGTGCTGGGAATTGATACAGACAACAGCTGGCTTTACCTCCAGTGGTTTAAGATTATATTACGTGCAGGTCAAAAACATTGTTTCTTCTGCTGCTGCTTTTTTTTTTTATTGAGCGTTATGTTCTATTTTAGTAACCTTTAACTGTTTCAAAGTGGTTTTCAGTAAGTTTCATTGCAAGTGACAGCTTCAAATAGTCCTTGATCCTAACTGAAAACCCTGTACCCTTTTTAGAGTAGAAGAAATAAAGTTCTAGAAATGAGAAGTACCATTATTATTTCACGACGTAAATTTGGTTCATAGTTTCTTTCTCTCTTTGTCCAGGGTTCTTTTGTTGAGGGGTTTTTTTTTTTTTCCCCCTATGCTTTCAAATATTTTTTGTGAGCTCCCAATGATCTGTAACACTTCAGCATTTGTGTCAGTTTAAGGACACTAATGATGCTGTCTCTGTCCAGAAAAACCAACTTTACATGTGCCTAATTCTCATATTAATGAAGTATTTTCTTATTCTGTACGTGCCTGTCGAGAAGACAGAAAATTTAGGTTAATTCAGTAGGCCTGAGGGCATTGATGGAATCTCAATTGTAGCACAGATTTCTAGCTACATTGTAATTGTAGATATTTTAGCTTTTTAAGACAGACCAGAAATAACTCCACTCCTTCCTAGCACTGGTAATTTTTCTGTGCTTGCTTGCTTTTAATTTCACAATTTGTTCACTCTCTGGGAATAATCACAAACACCATAATTGTACAAGATTTCTATAATTCAGAGTCCCTCCCTTCTATATCAGAAGTTCACATGTTAATGGGAAGCTGTTTCAAAATCAGCTTCTGGTTGTTTTTAGCAAGATCTCCTCGTGACCTATGGAGTTGTGATGGTTGGTGGGCGTAGGAAAAGAGTTTAATTAATGGCCTTTGAGGATTTCCCAGAAATTAAATTTTCATAGTGAGTACTGAACTTGGATTTCCCTTTGTAAGAAACATTAAAGGAACTCGTGAACTTAAAATGCATAAACTGACACGGAGCTTGATAGATTAGCACGAGAATTCTGTTCTAATTTAGAAGAAAAACAACAATCCAATGTCTTTGTCTTCTTGAAGCAGCAATGGAATTCTAAATCCATGAAGCTCTCCAATACACAGAAACTTTCGTGAAAGTTACACTGATCAAAAAGTCAAAAAGCACCAACTGTGAAGGGAAGTCTTAATAACGTGAAAGATATGGCACAACCGAATCCGATCATGAGTTACACATTCATGTGCTCATTCATCCTAAAACACCTGGGTTTAAAATCAGGACTGGGGATGATGCAAACCGTCAGTGAGGTTTGGGTTGGGTTGGGTTGGTTTGGTTTGGTTTGGGTTGGGTTGGGTTGGGTTGGGTTGGGTTGGGTTTGGTTTGGTTTGGTTTGGTTTGGTTTGGTTTGGTTTGGGTTGGGTTGGGTTGGGTTGGGTTTGGTTGGGTTTGGTTTGGTCTGGTCTGGTCTGGTTCGGTTCGGTTCGGTTCGGTTCGGTTTGGTTTGGTTTGGTTTGGTTTGGTTTGGTTTGGTTTGGTTTGGTTTGGTTTGGTTTGGTTTGGTTTGGTTTGGTTTGGTTTGGTTTGGTTTGGTTTGGTTTGTGGAAGCCTCGCAGCCCTTGCTGCTCCATTTCCAATGAGGGCCTGGCTTGCTCTTGCTGAGATTGTGGCTGGAATAAGTTTCTATCCATAACCTATGAAGACGAATCTCTGTACACACGTTTCTCTATGTGTGTGTGTATACATACACTTTCTATCCACCTGCAGATAGCTCAATATTCTTATTTATCACTCCAGCACGAGGTTGAGCCAGCCTGCCCACCCACTGAAGCTCTGTACTGGCAAGACAGGGAACTAAATATTGAAAGAACATGCTGAAAATTGAATGGTCTGTGTAAGTTTTGTTTTATGCTAGACTGGATCTGAAAAAGTATCTGTTTCATATAAAATATTAAGAGGCAAACTGGCAACAGTGGCCACGTGACTGAATAGCTTGTTTTATTTCAAATGCCCAGGAGCAATATCTGTTTCTCCCACTTCTGCCCACGCTTTCATTTTCAAAACTGATCCTAAAAATAGGCAGTGTCAGTGTTCAAAGTGCTGTAAAGTGAAGATATTTTTATATCTCTGTTTTGTGCCAGATCACTTTAATTATTACCTTAACACGAATGTGCATGTGTATATTTTCAGTCATCGATCAAATGTGAAAAATAATTAATGCTGCAGTATTCTATTTAAGTGGGAATATATTTCAATTGTTCATGATCAGTGGATGATAACAACAGATATTATAAGTAAACTTATATGATTTGCTGCTGTGTCAAATACTTTCAGAATCGTAACTCTTCTCTTAATTTGAAGGGGAAAAGATTAGACATTGGATGAAAATTCCTTCGCTTTTACTAATAAGTTCAGATTTATAAGTACTCTAATGATAAATTGTGTTGGGGACGTATGCTCCAAATATTGTGCTTAGAAAGCTTTACTTCATGAAAAATGCAGGACAAACAGATGGGTTTGTTCAGCTGTAATTTTATTATCTAAAGGTTTGTTTGAAAAAGAGCAATTGACTTCATCTCTTCAGCTGATTTTTCTTAATTTTGAATATTCCTTTGCAATCACAGCCCAAGAGAAGAAATGTGCATGCAAGAAGGAGCTGTACCTGTGACCACAAATGTAGGATGCAGCAAAATCTTGGTTTCCCTCTGTGCTGCTGCAGTCTGGCACAATAAGGAAACTCAGAAATATTTCATGACATGCTGTGATGTAAGAACTATTTTTATATCCTGACTGGATTTTAATGGCTTTGCAAGAAAAGTGCTCCTTCTCTATCTCTTGTGTGCACAAAAATTCGGAATGTTACCAGACTGGGACAGGAATTCTTCTGAATATTTAATGAGGATGTGCTACTGACAACTCAAAAAAAAAGCAAAGGAGGCCACACAGGACTATTTTACCATCTTTCTACATCCTCTTCAGTATTTCAACTTAAAAGAGAGCTCGGTCTCCAAACTTCTTTAGAGTAGAGTCTTTCTTGTTTCAAAGTGGGCTGAACGTGGCTTTGTTAATGCTGGCATCAAACACGTGGCTGGGTTTCTCGTGGGGATTTTTTATTGTTTTGTTTTTGTTTGGGGGCTTTGTTTTGTTTGGGTTTTTTTAATCTTGAAAGGCAACTTTCATTCCGACAGTAAATTCTAGTGAGGGTGACTTCTTCCACCATTCAAGATGGAATTTGTTTGGGTTGTTGTAGTTTGGTTGGTGGTTGTTGCTTTGGCTGGTTGGGTTTGGGTTTGTTGGGGGTTTTTGTCATTTTTTGTGGAATTTTTTTTGGTTGTTTGGGGTTTGTTGTTTTTTTCTTTTTCTTTGGTAAAGATGCTTCCATATTTTCTGAAAGTAGTGCTGCTTTCTAGCTTGGATCTCTATCTGTTCGCCTTTATTATCACAGTTTCCTTCTTTTTCTTTTGCATTTGAAAGAGAATAAAGACCCCAGACACCATCACAGTTGTGACAGGCCTCCAGGAATATCTATTTCAGTCTCAGATGTGATGATATCTAAGAAGCACTGGCTGGGAACTTCTGTCCTCATCAATATATGCCATCAGGTGAATATTCGGTTTTTTTTTTCTTTTAGGGGACTTCTGTTTGTTTGTTTGTTTTCACTGCTGTTTTCACTCCCTGACTCTTCAGCTAAAGTTGATGAACTGCTGTAACCACCACTTTGTGTTTTAAGGCACTAACCCAGATAAATAATTTTAACAAAAGGAACCAAGCTTGTCAAAAAGAAAAGAAGGAAATAGGGGAGAAGAAAAGGCACTTGAGAAGTTCTGCACTTTCTCTCCTGATCCTGACATCAGCAATAGAGGTCCTGTTGGAGCACCATAAAGCATTTTCCAAGTCAGAACCCATTCTCTTTTTCAATTAAAACTCTTTGGCCCCATATTTTTCCTACAACAATAATCTTCTGTTCTATTACCTTTGTATTTCCAAAGTTTGTGTTGTGAAAAACTGAGTGAAGCATAAATTCTATGCAAAGAAAGCCTGGCTGAAAAGCCGTCTTTGGAAGAAGTGAATGTTTCTGGAAGTTTGAGGAGACAAACACGTGCTCCTCATGAAGCAAGGCAGCAGTTTCTGTCTCCTGAAAGGCAGTGAGACTCAGATGGCATCCCGGGCGTTTGTACATCCTCTGGGCTGAATCTCCTTCTAGAAAGTTCATGGTGAGGGGATTGTTCCTGCCCTAGAGCCCCTCTGGAGACCAGCATCACTTTTAGCCCTGATTTCAGAGCCTGCCACAACCGCTGTGTGCTCTGCTCCATCACGGTCCTTTCTGACACCACCCACCAGCCAAAACAGCAGGGGCCACAGCAGCTTCGAGTGGGGAGGGGAAGGGGAGCGGAGAGATTATTTGGCATGCAAACTGTAGTTTTTATTAGGCAAATTGAGCGTTGGAACCTTTAAAAGGCCATTCAGAGCCGGGGTCTGGGCCAGTCGCTGGAGGGACTGGTGCAAGGATTCCCAGGAGATCAATCCCCCGGGATAAAGGAATCCTTGGAGGTCTCTCCTGACGTGTCACCAGCGGGATGCACCCTCTCTTTCCATGCCACGGGATGATTCCAAGCTGCGGGAGGCTCCTTGGTCCCCGACCCGCTGCGGGCCCGAGGCTGTGTGACAGCAGCCGAGCACAGTAACGTGCTGTGTCTGTGCTTGATCAATGTTCCAAGTCTGGGTCGAACAATATTTGCTCGGGCACGGAGAAAGTCTGGGAATTTGATCTTGGCACGCACTTGGAGCCAAAAATACAGAGCAGCAAATGGGCAAAGGAAAGTCCTGGCTGAAATTCACCCCTGTTATCCCAAATGTCGCCGTGAACGTTCTCAGAGACCTCCAGGCTCCCAGCAGACTCTGCTGTGCCAGTGGTGTCTGCATGTAACGAGCTGGACCTGTCAGAAGCAAGTCCCAGTCAGCACACGAATCCACCAGCCTTACAAATGTGAGTCTTTAAAAGATCTTTGTAACACAGGTTTTTGTGATTTGAACTTGGAGTCATCGCCTACCGCAGCACCCATCTCACAGTTTGTCCCAGTAAACGCACCTGCACGCCTGCTTAGGGATGTAACTAAATTGCTGTTACTTTATTGTCACTCAGGAAAACACAGCCACAAGTGGGAAACGGTGTCTGATTTCTCAGTTCTCTAGCAGGGTCTCCTCAGTTGTTCTGTAAGAGAATTTAACAAAGGTATTCAGAGTAGGGGTGTAAACTCACATTTCGTTTGTTCAAGGAACAAATTGCACTTAGGCTGGCCCTCAACCCACAGGTATCTCTTCAGAGTTTCCTTTGTACATTACACTCAAAATAAAGGAAATATATAGATGAGAGCATATGCAAAATTCAGATTTTTAAACCATACTTGGAGTAAAGAGTTAATAACTTCCTGATCCATCACAGCAGCATGTTTCAAGCTTTGCAAGTAACTTCATTTTTGAGACTGAAATGCCTTTATTTTATATTTTTTTAAATCAATTGTGTTTAGATCAGTATCTGCTGTCTATGAAACTTGTTTGGATTAAGATTGCATTATGAGTTTGAAATGGCCCAGATACATTTAAGAGGCTGTCTTAAAATATCTCTGATAGGCTTGAGCAATTTATGATTGTATTTCAGAGCCAGCTGCTGACTACAGAGTGAAAATCAAAACCACCTCACAATTCAAAGTTTTGTTTGGCTTAAGGTTTAAATTCAGTTCACAGAAAGGAAGGGCTGAACTCTCCACCCCAAGATTTGCTCATCCCTTTTGCAGCTGTAGAATACTGGAGTGCAATTATTATTACAAACCCAACCGAAAACGTTGCTTTTCTCCTCCACAGGGACCTGTTTTATCTAATAAATCCTTCTTTAATTATCGTGGTGGTGCTGTGTTGCTAAAATATTTTATTCAAATATGAATGACATTGTAAGAAGTTCTCTGGGAGGGATATGGAATCACGCTGCAATCATAAAGATATCGCAGTTTAAGGAAACTAAATGCAGGTACATGGGAAAAGGGGGAACTAAAACGCCTGGGAGTTGTTCCAGTGTGTGCCTAGACAATCTTTATGTTATCAGTCTTTGCTGAGCAACTTCACCGTTGTTTCAAAGTCCCAAAGAGCAACCTAAACTTGATTCAACCTACAGCTGTGTAAAGCAGATTCCATTTTAAAAATGTGTCTAATTTATTCTTTGACTCAAACAAAATGCAGCCTGGTTTTTTTTTCTTATTAATTAAGAGATAAACCATTATTTTCCCGTGATATATATAATTTTCACTTTCAAAAAATACACAGTCTGTTTGAAAAATTTCACAAGCTCTAGTAGCACCGATGTTCTCCTGTCCAGCACAGTCATGTTCAAAAAGTATGAAAGTTTAAGATGTGCTTTGTTTTCCCTTTATGTCCTTAGAGCGATTTTTATTCGTTAAATCTGAGAGGCAATATCGAGGTGTCTCTTTTAGATTTTTGACATACAGGCTCTTGACAAATGTCACTGCTGTATTTTAGCTGGCACAAATAAGCACGATTAGGTAGAGGAAATGAGAAACAAAAAGGAATGCTTATGCTCTAATTACATGGATAAACACATTGTGAGTGAACCCTTGACAATTTTTTTTTTTTTTTTTTTTTTTTTTTTTTTTGGTTTCCGCCTAATAATCTAAGAAAAAANTTTCTGATTTGCGTTTCAGACCTATAACTATGGAATAGATCCACGGCCAGTGCTCGGCCTGGGTGCTCGCTCTGGATGCTGAAGCTGCAGAGATAAGGAAGTGCCTGAAATGTCCCCATGTGCTGGCATTACGGAAAGGAGTGGAAATTTGGGAAGTCATGGATTCCCAGCCTCTGACATTTGCTGCGCTCCCCGTGTGCGGATCTCCTGTGGCTCTCATGACCCTCAGCCCAGCGTTGTGTTAAATCTGGTTGGCTGCAAAATACAGCTCCAGGTTTATTTTCTGGTGTACCTGGGTTTGAAAATGCACTTAAGTTGTTGAATAAACCTCCTTTCATCCAGATTTAACTTAAAACGGCAATCGTGCGTCTGGGAATGAGATTTATACAGCAGTGACAACTTTACAGTCCCCCCCTCAGACTGGAGGTTCTAAATGCACTCTACAAACTCAAACAGTAAAGGGAAAATTAGAAAGGAAAACATAAAGCTACAAAAAATATTGCACCATGCAGTTATTCAGCACTTAACTGCCCTGCAAGAGTTTTAAAAACCAGCAAATGGCCAGGCATTGACTCTAAGTTTATCAGAAAATTACTTTCCTATCAAAATATCTTACCTGACAAAGGAAAACCCCCTTATTCTCCCCTAGTAAAATGAAAATATTAATATTATTTAATAAAACCAGAAATTAACTGGATCACTGGAATACTTTAGAAGGAATGAACTCCACCCTTGTGAAGGCCATCAGACATTGCTAGTTAGAAGAGGTGTAAGTAAATTTTTAAAATATCATGGAAGATTCAAAGAAAGTCAAACATTTTTTGAAACTTGTCAAGTCTAGCTCGGGTTCACTTGATTCTGGGTTCTTTTCACACAGCACTGAGTACATTTAGAAACCTCCAAAATTAATAGGAATTTTTAAATTATGCAACAGACTAAATCCTAAATTTGGGGCTGTCGTTTCACATTTGTTTTAGTTACACAATGAAATCCCTAGGCTGCAGAAGAAGATCATCCAAATGGAGAATCACCTAAATCCTGAGCTCTTAAGGCCCGGCTACTGATGCCTGATGATTTTTCATCTTTTGTTTTTTTCTACCCTTTTTATACATTTGTTTACCATTTCCCTTTCCTCATACACTTTACACACACTCTTCGTGCCTTAGCCCCACACATTTGTAATTCTTGTAGCCTGATATTTAGCTGAGTTTAAAAGTTTTGCAACTCAAAAAGACCAAACATTCACAGTGAGAGGCCAGGGGCTCTATACGACCTCAAAACTAGAAGCTCCAACCTTAAATAGAGTCTCTCTCTCTCTCTCTCTGAAACACATTTTGTAAACTGAACTGTAATCTCATTTAAAGAGGAGTAATTAAAACAAAGAGACAATTGCTTCGTCTATTAAGTTTCTTACTGAGAGATTTTAGGTAGATATGCTAATTTATGAGGTCCATAAAAACTCTATACGCGTTATACGGGGCGTGCTTCTGGGCGTGTTTCCACCTTTGATGAACTGTGCCCCTGGAATCCGATTAAAACCAAAGTAAACATCCTTTCCCCCTTTATTACTGTGTATACTTCATATTTTTACCAGCCAAAAGGCAACACCACCAGTGAGGCAAAATTGGCTGCCCGCAAGGCTCTGCTGTGTGCAACAGCAACAAAGGGCAAACTGAGCTGGGTCACTTATCTGTGTCTTATCAAGAGCCTCCAGAGAGGTGAGGAATTTAAAATAAAGCAAGTTAAGAAAAGATATCTAAGTAATTTTCAGATTTTTAAGTAAGGCTGGACTATCCCCAATATTATTTCAAAAACGGTTGTTCAAGCAATGTCAATTAATGAAGCCTGATCCTGAGGGAAAGCACTTCCCTCCATGATGGTTATCTGTTGTTCCCTTATTTCACATAAATTTTCTCTTAATCGATCATTCAGGCTCTTTTTGGTCCCTAATCTTTGCCAATTAATCCTGAAGCAACGAAATGGTCTTCATTGGTCTTTGCCAATTTCCTGACATTGGCTCTTTTTTTATTGAAGAAAACAACAAAGACCTCTCCAAAAACCTCAGCCCACCACGGTTACCAATAACAACGGCAGGTAGCCCTTCATTAATTTGGCTGAAATAAGCCTATAAACAGTGCAAACGAGGTGTTTGGGATTGTCTCTCTTGCCAACATCTTCGTGAGTCTTCATCTCCCCTTCTGGGCACTGCAGCCTTGCTGAAGGGTCTGCAGCTCGGCCGTGGACAAGAGCAGCTGCACTCTGAACAGCTCAAGCTCCGCAAAGGGGCTCATCAACCTCCTGGGATCTGGTAAAGGCACAAGAGACATCAGCTTGCAAGGCCATCCACGAAGCTTTTCTTGAGATGTCTGAGTGGGGCAAACGTCCGAGAAGCGAAGGGATCCGTGGGCAGGGCTGTGGTGTCGGAGAGCACAGGCACAGCTCTGGCTTCGGGTGTCCTACAGCCCAGCCTGAAGGGGCTGCCCCGACGGGACACAAGGGCCTTTCCCCACCCAAAGGCTGTCACAGAACTTCCCCTAGGATTGCTCGTTGATCAGTTGAGAATGGAAAATAAGGAAGCCCTCGTTTTCCCTGTCAGAGTGAAAGAGAGTGAGCTCTGGCAGAACACATCCCAACCAGACATGAACAGTCGCTGTGCCTGTCCCTGCTGCGTCATCCAGGCACTTGCATTCACTCTGAGGATTCATTATTTAAGTCTTAAAATGCCTCTCTGAAATTCAGTAGAGAAATTCCTGCTTTCAATAATACATTTGCAATAATGCTCTCCTCCCTCCTTCTTTGAAATCAAGCGCTGCACTCCACTGACATGTTGACAGTTTTACATGAATTAATGAAAAAGAAGTTGGAAGTGGCT
Source organism: Dasyornis broadbenti (assembly GCA_013397935.1). NCBI lineage: Eukaryota > Metazoa > Chordata > Aves > Passeriformes > Dasyornithidae > Dasyornis > Dasyornis broadbenti. The sequence goes on along the minus strand of VZRN01004005.1, from coordinate 384,905 downwards.
GACCAAGATATATTTATTATATTAAACTGACCGTGTATCCATGTTGCTTTGCTGAAAAGAAAATTAAGAGAAGAAACCGAAAAATAAGTGTTTGAAATGTATGGTTTAGAATTTATTCTGTTCCTCAGTCTATGGTTTATCATTTTAAGAATCAAGGCTTCCGGTTTGAGGAGAAAATTCTTGCTCTAAATTGTAAACAAGGCTGCTTTCCTGGTATTGCTTAATATGCTGAAAGGAAGTGAAAATGGATGTTCCCAATACTGGGAAAAACATAAGTCCAAAGTTGGTCACTTAATAGATAAGGGCTAACTTTTATTTAGCCCCATTTATTTAAAAAGAAAAATATTAATTATCTTTGCAACAAAACACAAGGGCACAAAACATTCACATTCCTACTGAATGTTTTATTACATGCCCTTTCTGACAAACGTCTGAAACGCAAAAGTCTACGTGAGCCACGCACAGAAGTGACGCCTGATCCTTGTGAAGCAATGCCCTGCTCTCCGGAATGCGCTGAGTTGGAAATACGAGCCCTGTGAGCCCTGTGCTCCCTTCATTTGCACGCACTCCTCTTCCACAGCCGCATTTCCTTTAAGGCCTCAGCCTTCCCCGTGCATTCTGCGTGCGGCTCTGCCCGGTCTGCGGCAACAGCCCCGGGAGCAGGGCAGGAAGGCTGCCAGCAGCACAGGGCTGGCACTGACTCGCCAAGGGCTCAAACACGGGCACTTCCTCGTGCTCTTTTCCAAACAGAGATGGAATTTCTCCATTCCTGGAACATGTGGTGTGTGCTCTCAGTGCTCACGATTATCCTCCCAGCCCTCTGCAGGTGCAGGGTTGTGCAGGGCAGGTTCTCTGAGCACACAGCTCCGCGGCAGATAACTTCGTCTATAAATCTTAGCGAAACACATGCCCTAGGATTTAACACCCATTTATGTTTTTATAATTTTTGCTGAGAGAGCAATACCAGTTGGAACAATGTTACACTATAAGGTTATGAAACCTCGGGCAAAACCTCCAGCTGTTAGTAAATGCAGGGCTTTCTATGGCAATAAAAACCTTCATGTCAGCACCCCAAAGTGCTGTATCACTTACACCTTTACAGTCAACTCAGTCAATTTTTGCCCTTTCTCTCATCACAGCCATGCACTTCTCAGGCATTTGTCTTCACCCACTGCCCTCAGCTCATGTGGTGACTCCAGGAAAACCTTTCCCCATGCCCCCTGGCAGTCAGGCAGCTGCTGTTGCAGAGCTGCGCCCTGGCTCTCGGGCAGGCTCTGACCTGTGCATGTCGTGTGAGCCCTGACCTGCTCCTGCCCGGCTCAGCACGGCTTGCCTGGACAGATGGCGAGCAACGGCACGCGCCGCCCACTTGTCTTCCTGTGCCTTCCTCCATATGGTTCTTGTACTGGACCTGGAAACAAATTGGAGGAGTTGGTGTGACTAGGAGATTAATTTCATTGAGCTCGACAAAGCTGCTGTTAGAAATTCTTGTGTTCCCATATCGGTGTGAATGGCTGTAAGAGCCAGTTCAGGGTGAGATGGGAATGTGCAGTTCCCTTGATTTTACTGGGGTCAAACTCACCTGTCCTGTGCCTAAATCTTACTCTGTGGTGTGTCTGTGAGCCACTTTAGCATACGAGTGAGATGCTCATTTTCCCAAGAAAATCATCTCATGGCAGGTGTGAGATCGTGCAGCGTTAATACCTGTACCCTGTAATAATATCTGTACATGCACACTGCGTAATATCTGCCTGTAAATGTTCTGATCCTGCACAGGATTGCAGCCTTGGCAATGGATAATCCCACCTGCTCCTTTCGGTGGTGGTAGGGAGGCAGGGTTAAAACAACCTGATGTTGAAAAGGATGGGTTTAGATGACAGGTTTCGTTAAATCCTCTTTGTGCTTCAAAGGAACTGATTAAAAATGGCAAGATTTCCGGATCTAGGATAACATCTCAAAAGGAGTCTGTAAAGGTTTATGAGTCTGTCAGTGTAAGATTTCACTTCTAGTGAGACTTAATGTCAAAGCCCAGAGTTAGTTTACAGATATTTTTGATATATTTGTTTCTGTGAGTCACTTGGGACCAACTCCCTAAGAAGGAGCTACAACATGAGGGAATTTCTGTTTTGTGGGGTGGAGCACGGTGGCCCAGGCTGCTGAAGGTGATAGAACATTGATTTAGGACTCAACTGCGTGGCTAATGCAGCCCAATCCAGGAACGCGCTGCTGGAATTCCTGAAGAGCCACAATCGAGTCCTGCCGAGAGCTTCTGCTTCCCAGCACACAGGGCATGGATGTGTATTGTGGCTGGCAGCCATGGGAAGGTTCGGGTGCACAGCTCATGGAGCTATGGAACCTGGCAACCATGAAAAGTAGGGATATTCATGAGGGAGACACCTGTCCCTGCTCCAGTGGTTACTTTATGTGGTTTAAATATATTTTTTAAATCTTATTTTCAACATTTACATTATAAATCTTACACAAAACCAGCCTCTGGAGCAGGGGCTGGGATCCAGGTGTCTCTGCCGCTCAGTGAATGTTCCTACCACAAGTCTGTGGTGTCCCACTCATTGCTTCTCCCTTTTCACCACAGGCATTTTTTATTTATTTATTGACACAAAGTGAAACAGATTCATCATCAGGGGTTGCAAGATTAACAAAATATTCCATAGGCAGGAATTTAAAGCACTGTTGAAGAATGAGAGGAATTTTGCTGCCCAGGGCTCCATGCCTTGTGATTTTGGGAAGCTGCTCCCTGTGCTCAGCACGTGCTCAGCACGTCCTCAGGAGATCCAGGTGGGGGAACTGTGCCAGAGAGCCCTGCCAGGCTGAGTTACACATGGAGAATCCAGCTCTGCTGGCACGGCAGGACTCCTGGACAAGCCCAGAGATGAAACTTTGGCACCTGTTTTAACCCTGGAAGCACAGGACTGTGAAGGTAGCTGAAGAACTTTTGGATGCAGGCACACTGAGGTGAACAATGTCTTTGAAAATCCCACTAAGAATTTATTTGCATCTTTAGATTCTTGCCTAACTATGATAATTTGATTCCAAATCAATTTGAGAACTTGAGCTTCTTGCATTTTAAGACTTTGCATGACATTTTTTTTCACTCTAAAGGAAACTTCCTAACGTGGCTCAGAGGGAGACTCTCATTAATAAGTTATTAATGAGCCTGTACCTTTGATTGTGTTCTTTACATATCAAGTGAGAATTGTTTCAATGAAATTAATTATTTTTTTTTGGCTAATCAGTAGAACAAGTATTCATCCTTAGCTTCGATTTTCTCTTAGAGATTTGGTCACTTTGCTTGGAACACACTCGTTAAAACTTACTTTCAGCCTACATTTCTGTTTCTCAGCTCTTTAAGCAGAAACTCATTTTGTAAGCCTTACTAGGACAAGATGTTTTGCAAATACCTGTCCCATTTCCTAGGAAAAAAAGTTGCATACTTATATACACGTAAACCACAAAACCAGGAAACGTAAAACGCAGCGCACTTACAGAGAGATTTAAAAATAAGCATTGTTTGCTGACATTTTTTGGCACTGTGAGCTCCGGAACACAAGATGAAGTGGAACTGACACCAAAGACGGTATCCAGGTTAGTAAATATCTTGATAGAAAAAAAATCTTGATTTTTCAGTGTTGTCTCGCAGAACTGTAACAAAACAGGTTATATTAAAGAGCATTGAAATTCCTGTTGGAGGAGCTTGTGACTTCCTTGTATCTTATGCAGAATATTTGTAAGAATTAAGAAGAAAAACCCAACAAAACAATCAGTTGAAAAAAAAAAAAAAAGACCAAGAGAATATTTGGTGTTTAGAGACCAAGGAGCTGGATAGTCCAGTCAAATGAAAGCCTGTGAGGAATAGGGCCCCGTCCCACAAACATTTATGTATCCAGTCAAATCTGTTCAGTGAGCAGTTCGTTAGGTGCATATTCAAAAAAAAAACCACAAAAAAAAACAAAAAAA
>VZRN01004005.1:311516-365175 GCA_013397935.1 Dasyornis broadbenti | reverse complement strand
TTTTTCTGCCTCTTTTTTTTTTTTTTTTTTTTTTAAATGGGATTTCTGTCTGCCTAACTCTGTAGGAGTGGTGCTTTTCAAATATCCTCATGATGCTTTTTCTGATGGTTGCTGAAGTCCTGAGGCACACCCTGCTGACGGTTTGAAAAAAGCAACCCTTCCTCTTAGGCTGGTTGGTCCTCTTAGAAATATCTCAGCTTCATTAAAAGCTGTGTGAAACACAAATATTATGATGCCTGCTGGAGAACTGTTGCTGTGCTTTGAGGATCGAGTCACTGAGGGTGGTTGGGTTTATTTTTTGTTTTGAAAAAGCTTCTTCCTTCTGGTTTTCTTTGAGTAAATGGTAATACTGTAGGGGAAAAATAATTACTAAACTTCAAAACTGAACATTATTTATTCTGAGCATCATCTTTCTTACTGATGTTTGAGTAAATTTGCCCGTAGGCACAGCTGTGAAATGAATTCCCGAAGGGGAAAGAATTGAGTATTTGAATGGTGAAGGTTAATTATTTTTGAATTATTGCTCTCCCAGCAGGTTGATGATACCTTGCTGGCATCTCTGAGTGCTGCAGTGACTACCAGGGCACCAGCAATAATTCAAATTTCTCCTCACCCTGGAGTCCAGATACTTCGAGTCTCTTGCACTTTTGCTGTATAGTTTTAAATAAACCCACGTATGTTTGTGTTTAATGTCGTGAAGAACAGGCAGAGCATTAATCTCTTTTGCTACATAAAAACATTGATTCTTGGCAAACACCTGCACCCCAAATTTGCTTTAAAACGTGGCTGTGGGGCTGCTGAAGAGGCCAGAGTGAAGCCACACGTGGAGTCTGCAGAAGCCGCCTGAGGAGCATTTCTGTTTCTGCCTGAGCAGCAGGGGAGAGGGCGCTGGCAAAGGGTGGTGCATGGGTGGAAAAGCTAACTCCAAGCAATTTTCACTCGCCTGCTGTGAGCAGGAATCTAGACGTGCTCTCCCAAGCTTTCTGTTGCCTGCAGAGTAAAACTCGTGACGCCTTGTCTGTGCTCGCGTATTGAATCCCAACTGAAATGACAGCTGTGCAGAGGTGCAGACCTCGGTGCGAAGGCGTGGATTAAAAAGGGCTGCACAGCCTCATGTACTGTCTACCCTTGTCTCTGTGAATGCAGTTTCAAGTGTTTTTGAGATGCTTTTTTTCTTTTTTTAAAAAATATTTTATTTTCTTTCTTCTCTTTCCCATCCTGGCTTCTCTTCCCCTTTTCTCCTTTTCATTTTTTCGCATTGAAGCCAGTTTGAGTGCACCAGCTGACAGACCTAACCGGGGTTTCCTTGCAGAGCACATGCTGCTGCTTCATTTCCTCTGCAAACCCACCCCCAGTGCAGAAACCACTATTTCTGTATTGGTAGTGCTGAAATCCTTCCTCCAAAACTCCCTTTTGAGTGGCAAAAAGTGATGGACGCTGCACTGGTGAATTTCTCTTCTGTCGTACTGGTGACGCTAACCACAGGTTTCTCTTGGCAAAGTCTGCTGGCTGTATTTTGTGTTGATAAGGAACTTTGATGTTCGGGTGCATCTATAGTTGCAGGATAACTGATATTTTTCATGTGGCTGGAGTTTTGGTGTGAATCTGTCAGTGGGATTGTCACAGCAATGCTTGTGCTGAAATGCAGCCTCTCACTCTTGTGAGACAACGATACCTTCGCCTTCTCACTCAGTGATGTTTTAAAAGCCATATTGTAAAAGTCGAGGCTTGTTAAATATGCTACTTTTCTTAAATTCTTTTTATAAATGTTATTGATCATCACCTCCCTGACTCTGCTATTTCCAGGGGTAATTGAGAGTGCTCAGCCTTCCCAGGGCTAACAGGGTGATCCTTTCAGTTCAGTCCTTACTGCAGCACCAGCTTTGTTCACATCCTGAAATCCAAAGAGAGCTGCTTAATTTTTTATTTTTTTTTTTAAACAGCTAACAATTCCGTTTCTTATTTTAAAGAAAGTATTTCGAAGCTAATGTTGGTTGTGCTGCTGAAAATGTGACCTGACACTTTGAAGCATGTTTTAAGAGATGTGTGTATACATATACAGATATTTATTTCTATACATTCATATGCATATGTATTCATATACACAAATTAGTGTTGTGTTCAGAGGGATGGAGTTCTTCCTTTGACTCCAACAGCACAGCCAACAAGCTTGAGTTACACATGGCAGGGTTCTTTCTGGGTATTTAATCATATTTTCTGATGTTTCCAAAGGCAGGCTTGTTTATTGATATCCCAGCTCCAGTAACCATTGCTTGACTTTTGATTCCTTATAGTTTAAATATTCCTCCTCCTCCCTTGATTTGCAAACGCGTGCCAAGTTGTGCAAATACTTGTCATTTATTTGTAAACACTTGAGCAGTGATTTTGATCAGCAAACAACTGCTTGTGGCTTACAAATGACACGTTCTGATGTTCGGTTTGGGTTCCGGAGGGGCGAAGCCGTGGAGGTGCTCCCCATGGTGTCCCTGGTGCCTGCTGGCTTCAGCTGGGCTGCGGAGCACGGGACTGGCTGGGCAGGAGGAGCTGATAAGGGCCCAGTGCAGCCTGAACTGGAGCCGTTCTTGGGGGCATAAATAAGGGGTTGTTCAGCGTGGAGCCCTGGCTGCTGAGAAGTGAGATAAGAGCAGCTGAAATAAATCGGTGACTTGTATTTTGACAGATAAGCACAGTGAGCTTTGGCTGGTAAAACTCTGATATGTGTAGTGCGTTTGTTGTTGCTGCTGTCTACTTGTTCTCTGGGAAGCTGTGGATTAGTTTGTGTTTGTTATTTATTAAAACAGTTCTGAAAGTTCATTTATCACAAGAGTTCCCTGAAATTCGCTGCGTTTCTGTTGGTTCTGAATTCTGTACGAGCTGAAATGTTTCAAGATAATTAATATGCCATTAACGAGGGATTTGTTTTTTTTTTAAGACCAACTTAATTTGTATGCAAGTGCCATTCTTAAATGCAGTCCTAATTGTCTACTGATTACACAAAACTGCAAATGAATAAACATTTTCTATTAAAGGATCTAATGCTGTGCTTCATGTGTGCTTGTGAGGGGTGGAACGGAACTGTGAGGAAGGTTTGGAAGTTAAAAGGAGGATAAGGGTGGGAAGGGAGGCTGAACCTTTCCAGCAGGCTTCTGCTCAGAATTGCAGAGCATTCGTCTTTCCTGTGACTCGTGGAGAAGCAAAAAACCTTCAGGAGCAGGCAGGCACTCCTAGATACATTTATTTAATAAAATACAATAGGTGTGTGCAATTTGGTCATTTTAGGCAAAATGGGCTCTGCACATTGCAGAGACCACGGGCAAGAAATCTGTTCAGTGGCAGAGAGAAATATCGTCTGTGCCTTGCTGGGGCTGAAAAGTGGCTTCTGGGCCACAGAATGCAGAATGCTGGCTCCTGCTGAGCCTGCCGTGTCCGTGTGGAGCACAGAGGAGCACGGGCTAGCAGCGCAGCAATTAGACAGGCTGGGGTGCCAGCGCTAAATCACATAAATCACATATTCCAGCTTAAATTCCGCTTGAGGATCCAAGGCTGTCGTTTCCTCTTGGCCAGGCACCTTTGGAGTCAGAGCCAGCTCATAGGAAATACGAGGAACGGGGGCTTAGCTGCAATTTGGGACATCTAAACCTGGCTTTGTGGATACATCTGTTGTGGTGAGGCAGGGAGAGATGGCAAACACAAATGTTTCTTGGAGAGCTCTTGAGCATTTTTAAGAGAAGTAGTAAAGACAGATTGTCTGTCCCCTTCCTCTCAAAGCTTTCCAATCTTTATCTCAGCTTTCTCTTCTGCTGTGTGTGGTGTATAAATCTGGTCCTAAAATGTGTGACGCTCTCATTCAGGGTTGATGGGTGGTATGCACTTTTGATAATAGTGACAGGCATAAATTCCATGTTTTTCATTCCGATATTTCAGCTGCCATCATCCTCGAATCTAGAAGTTTCTTTTCCTTTTGTACTATGCATACATTGACGAGAAGATCCTTAAGATTGACCTTAAGACTTCCGGACTTGGGCTGTGACCTGCCAATCCAGCTGACTTCATGAAAACCAAGAATTTTAAATTCTGGGTCCATGCCTGCACACGTTGTCCTGTTTAGATCTTTAGATTTTATTTTTCTTTTGGAAAATGCAGCTAATCTGAGTTTAAAAACTGGTAAAAATCTTCCAGTTGCAATAACGTATGCTTATTTCATGTTCTGATCTGCTTTATGTGTTGTCTCTTCTCAAATGACAGTGGTAACGTGATGCTGAGAAAAACAGGGATTTTTTTAAGCTGAAGTCACCGTATTGCAAAATTTACTGATATGCACTTAAAAAAGCCCAGCCCAAAAATCCTGAGACAGTGGGGGCAGTGACGGAACAGCTTCCTTTTGTCATTCAGGGCACTCATGAGAACTTGGCCTGGGGGCCTCTGGGCCTTGCATTTGGTTAAGGTTTTTAGAACTGAGATGAAAGTAATGATCAGATTGTCGTAATCATTTCTAATAGCAGGTTAAGGAGATGAGAACTTTGGGGAGAAACTTGATAGCCCAGGGAATATCTTCCCTGTGATCTTAATGCATTGCTATCTGAAACAGTGACTCAGTGTTTGTAAGTGTAATTCTGTCATGCACTGTCTCGCTGAATGCTCAAATCTGCAATCGCAGATGTTTTTAATGAAATTTTAGATCTCTGACTTCTTAGCTGCATGCAGGTTTGTTTTCTTTTTCCATGTGTTTATTTAATGAAAAGCAAACTTAAAAGAAACATCATGATCTTGATGGCCACATGCTTTGAGTTAACAGCTTCCTCAGTGCCACCCTTCTTGAACGGTCAAAGAATGATCTGGGAATGCTCGCATCAATGAACTGCTTATCCCTGCCTCATTCCCTGTCTTCTAGCCCAGCAAACCTGAAACCCTTTTCCTCTCTCATGAAGGACAGGCCAAACAACTTAAGAATGGGCTTTGGACACTTGATTCTGCTTCCACATGTTAAGAAAGGTGAATTGGATTTGTTTGGTATTTGTCTGTGAATGACCACCCAAGAATGACTGCAGTTTTGTCTGCTGATACATTTCTTTCTGGTGATTTTTTTTGTTGTTGTTCCTTTGCTCTTGGTTTTATTTGTTCGTTTTGGGTGCGTGGCTGTTTGTTGAACCAGAGAGATCGACCTGGGTGTCAATCTGTGAATGTGATACCTCAGATTTCAAGGGATGATGGAGTTACCTGGCTCGAAATGCAAAAATGTGAATGCAAAAATTCACTGATGCCTTAAGGAAATTTCCCCACATCAGTGACAGGTTTGCTCTGGTCATTGCATGGGAAATGAACATAGAGGGGTGCTAAAGTAAACAGAAGAGTCAAAGAAAGGCAGTTTCAGACGAGCCCAGGTAAAATTTCTCAGCAGTGGATGAAGTCGATCGTAACAATGTGTATGACCTGGAGACAGATGCTCGCTGTTGTTCCATCTGTTAACACCAAAGCAAGGAACGCATTTCGGTGATCACCGCTGTTGTTCCACCTCTCCCCCTCTCAGTTCCAAGGGCAGATGCATTTATTGTTTAATCCTCTGCCCTTCCATAGGGTGAGAGTGGCCTCTCACCCCTTCGATGGCTGCAGCCATGGTGTGGCTCCTGTGACATCACAAACATTTGTGTTGGCAGTCCTTCCTCGGGGAGGACTCTGAAGCCCGACAGTGGTGAAGATGACTAAGCAGAGACAGATTTATGTGGAAATCTTATTAATACCCATAAAAGAGAGAATGAAGGCATAAGAAATTTGGCTCCAGAAAAACAACCAAAAAATGCTCTGTTCTTAGAAGCATTTGGCATGGCTCCATCATGCCTTTTGTGGGAACTGGCTCTTTGTCTAGCCTAATCTAGACTTTTTTTTTTTTTTTTTTAATAAAGAAAAAATGTTACTAAAGACTTCCACTTTTCCCAAACTTTCTCACAGTAGAATAAAATTAATTTTCACTTTGGTAATGCACAGATCAGTTTATTATTTCAAAGACAATGAAACACAGCTGTCTCCCCTTGTTTCTCAGCAAAGATTTAGTGGTAGCCTTGCAGTGAGATCTTTCACTGCCTTCAAATGCCCATAGATGTTACAAGGTGCTCAGAATCAAAGCAGTTTGCCAAGAAGGGGAAATAATTTTCACTTACAGTGTGTGGTGGCTGGAAAGAAGGTGTATCAGAGATGAGAAATCATAATTCAGCTCTTTTCATAACATGTTTGATACTGGCCTTGGGAGAGGAGTTGCTGGTGCTGAGTGTGCTAAGGCACATGCTCTTGTCTGTGCAGCTGCAATAAGATTTTCTGCCCAGAAAACTCATCTTCGATTTTTGCATAATCCATGGTATGTACAGAAATGTTTTATAAATAAAATTACCTGCATGTGCTCATTGCATGTAGGGAGAGCTTTTTGTCCTGGAAATGATTTCCAATACATTGTTCCTGTTGAATGTGTAATTGAAAAATTTGCTTTTAGCTATTACTGTGACGATCGAGGCGTATTGTTCCTTGAGACATCGTGTTTTAGCTCTCTGACTGACCCATGTACCACTGAGTGTCTTGTACTTTTCCCGTGTGTGTGTTATTTTTCCCAGCAAGTGTGATATTCCAAGCTCACTCCTGATGTGACCACACACTGCTTTGAAATAGGAAGCAACAAATTAGCTTTTAGGGCTGGCTTGTGAGCCAGATCCTATTCTTTGTTTACCTCTGCTCCCTGGCTGTGTGCAGTTTTTAGGCCTGCTGTTAGCGCTGCCACTGAAATTGTTACCATTTCAGAAGATCAAAGCAGCGAGGAAAAGAAGAAAACAGGAAATAATTCCCATGTGGATGAGAAGATGATTTATATGTTCTTATGTTTGCCAAGGTAAAAATCTTCGCCATGAACTGTTGCTTACAACCTGGAGAAACAGCTCACACCCACAGTTCTTTGGTGCCTGTCCCTCATCTGGAGGCGGTGGAAAGCATTCTGCATCGGGCAGACTCGAGGGAATGGAAATCCTGCAAATGTCCTGTTGGCCAGGAAGTGAAATTGTTACCTTGGATTTGAAGTCCCGGGGCTGAGCCCCTGTGATGGTAGCAATGTGCTCTTCAGGTTCCTGAGATGACACTTTATTAAATTCCTGAGGTGACTTTTTATTAAGTCTTGGTAAGATTTCAGAACTTCCATCTCCACCCGCCCTCTGCTTCTGTTCTTGCACTTTTTTGTCATTTGTGAGAGCAGTAATGCTGCGAGAAAACCTTTCCCCAGGCCAGCAGCTTTTATCATTAAGTGGCTTCGTCAGACGCTCCCACACAGAACTGCCAGCGTTGAAATCTTTCATTTCTTTGGGGTTTGAATATCAAATGGCAAACAAGTGCCCCCTCTGCTAATCTTGCTCAGCATTTGTATTGGTCTCACTTTTAGAACACCCTGTAGACCACTGGCTTGGCATTCTGAGGTGTGCCATGGATCCAGCCGGTGCTGAGCCGGATGGGCAGTGAGGGCTTTTGGCATCTCACAGGAATGGATACGCCGACAGATCAGTCCTGGGTTGGTTTATGGATTGAATGGTGCTGTGAATGTGCTTCAGCTGTGTGATTTACCTGAGACGAGCTGGCTTGGGCTGGTGCAACATCCAGGAGCAGATGTATTCGGATAAAATTCACTTTGAAGGGAAGCGTGGTTCTCAGTCTTCCCTTGTTTGCCATGGAGGCCAAGTGCATCACATCCGGGCTTGGCTGGATGAAGCCTGGAACTCCAGAGTTCCCTCGGAATTCTTCTCGTATTTTACAGCTCCTCCCTGCTTTTTATACACAAACAACATTCTTTGAGAGGCCTGGAGGGTGGAAATGGCTGTGAACAAAACCCATATATTTTCTGATATGTCAGAAGATACCAGAAAAGAATAGTGTGCTCCATGGCTGCCGGTAGCTGATTTCTTTCCATCTTATTTATTTTGTGGAAAAAGAAAGCTTGGTTGGATATTGGGGGAAACTTTTCCATGAATAGCAGTAGTAAAGTTCTGCAACAAGAGAAATTTCATGAAAGATTCTTCCAAAAAAGGCTTTCAGATATTTTCCCACGTGGGTCTACATCCCTGCTTTTTTTTTAGAGAACGATGGTTGTTGCAGCTGGTGTTTCCCGCATCTGCTCGGGGGCTGTGCCCCCAGCTGCTGGCCAGAATCCTCCTGCAGTGCCAGGTGCTCTGCTCGGTGCAGACCCAGCCCAAAGCCCTGTTAATGTTCCAGGCAGTGCCCAAAGGGGAGTGTTAATCCCACTGCAGAGCCAGGAGCTGCAGTCGAGGTGCCTGCCCTCAGACAGGATCACTGAGGAACAGATCAGATTTCGTGTGTCTATTCCACCGCTGCCCTTCTCTTTTTCGGGAGCTGCTGTGTTACTTAATTTGCATTATCAAGTTGTGATTCGTTGCAGACTCTTTTCCCCCCCTCTTTTCTTCCCCTTAAACGATAGTGTTCAAGTTCCAGGTAGGCTCCTAATTGCTCTTCCTTGTGGCCCAGCCACAAGCTGATTTATCACGTCCACTTGTTAACGTAATGCTTTTGGGGCTGCCAGGGGAGCGCTACATGGCCTAAGTGAGATGGAGTGGCCGGGAGTTGTTAGACTTTGTGTGGGGGGTGGTTTCCTAGCAGCCAGATAAGGGACAGCAGTTTGAAGGGCACAGCAGCACCCTGCCACCCTTGCTCACGTGAGGGAACAGCAGAGAGCACCCATGGGAGGGTGGGTGCGTGTAGGGTACAGCATGTTCTGTGCCCTGTGCCCTGCTGCCCAGCCCAGCAGTTCTCATCTGCTTGGCTTGCAGTGCTTATAGTCAGTTCGTGTTGGTTTGCTTTTGTTGGTTTTTTTGGGTGTGTGGATTTTTGTTTTTTGTTTTTTTTTTTTTTTCCCTTGGTTGTTTGTTTGTTTGTTTGTTTTTTGGGGTTTTATTTTTGTTGTTGTTTTTTGGGGTTTTTTGTTTTGTTTTGTTTTTTGTTTTTTGTTTTTTGTTTGGTTTTTTTGTGGGTTTTTTTGTCTTTTTGTTGTTGTTGTTTGTTTTGTTTTTTCTTTTTATTGTCATTTCACTCAGAGCTAACTGGATGGCTCTTAAAGGCCGTTAAAGAAACCTCAGCACAGCGGCTGTAAAATTGCCTAACCCACTCCAGCAGATAATCTTTCCTAGGGGAGACCTTTGAATGCCCTGACTGTCAGCAGGAATAGGTCAGATGCCTCCAGGTAACTTTCTGGGAAGGGAGTCTTGTTTTCAAAACTGTCTCTACCTGCTTTGTTAACAGCTAAGGAATTGCTTAGTGGGGCCTGTCATAAAAGTCCTCTTTTATGGTTGTGCAAAATCTTCGTAAAGAAAGCAAATAACTCTCTCATTAATGCTGCTCTGCTCAGCGTAGAAATAAAGCAGCTGCTGTGAATGTCAGAGGCTTTAAGAAAGACTTGGAATTGGAAAGTATTTCCAGACTTGATCTGTTGATGAAACTCTGTTGATGCAGTTATCTCCAGTTTCTCCTTGGAGTCTGAGAAAAATGTTGAATTTGAGCCTGAGAACCAGTTCAGAGTTATATTTTGAGGGGGTAGGTGACACCTGGGGGAGATAAGCTGTAACAAGAACTAAGATTTTCGTAGTTTTCCTGTAAGTCAAATGATTAAAAATATGTGGGTTTCAGTGAACCAAACTTGAGGAATAAATCCCTTCCTTCCTATGCTGGATTCCAAAATCCAGCAGTGGAAATATTGAAGAATGTCATTTGGAACTGACGCTGACCATACTGGTGGCCTAAAATACCTGGTTAAAACTGCTTCCAGAGCCTTTTATAGCTTTGAAATTGCAGAATTGAATAGCTCTGAATTACACTAAAGCTTCTTCAGATGTCTCACCTTCCTCTTCCAGAAGTGGGGAAGCAGAAAGTAAAAAAAAAAAAAAAAAAAAAAGCAAACCACAACCAAACAGCCAGCGTTGCTCAGGCTTTCGCTTCCCTTGTTCTGGCACTTCCACTTGCGAGCCTGCAGCTGCTGGAGGGACATTTATTGAGTTACAGGACATCCCTGGGGTCCTGGGCTCTCCAGGGGGAGAGCAGGATCGTGCTGTGAGCTCAGCAGTGCAAATGACACATTTCAGGACCAGAGCGATGTTGCGTCGGGAATTTGATTGCAAAACAGGAGTGTTTATATATAGAATAGATATATGTTTTTAATTGATGTGTGGGTACATGCAGGCCTATTAATAGATGGAAATAATGAGAGGGAAGAGAGGAAATAAAGCACCACAGCTGTGATTTATCAAGATTGACATGAAAACAAATATTATTCTAGCAATCAGAGGAAATTCTTTGTAAAGCATGTACAAGAAAGGTATTTTAACCCACCTCAACGATTTCCTGCCCAGCTATATCCAAAGAAAATCAGACAGACTTCTTCCCCTGCCCCCTACTAAGGGTCACTTTTAAATTATTGTTTCCCCCCTCCCCCATTTCTCCTGACGCTGGGCTTTTTGTTTGCTTCAGATGTTTTTCTTTTCTCCTGTCAAATTCTTCTTCAAGTGATATTTGACCTGGCACGTAAAACTGAGCCTAGAAGTGCCGCCGTGGGGTGGGGAAAGGATTTATTTTGGGGTTCAACTCTAAGCTGTACTGAAGGTGAAGGGCATTGGTATTCCCTCCATCAAGAGCTGGGAAAACTCGGTGTTCCTGCCCGGTGTGCTCCATTCGGTGGTGGGGGAGATGGTGCCTCTCAGCCTGGTTTGGTCACAGAATCACAGAATGGTTTGGCTTGGACGGGACCCTGAAGATCACCCAGTTCCAGCCCTGGGCAGGGACGCCTTCCACTGTCCCAGGGTGCTCAGAGCCCCATCCAACCTGGCCTTGAGCACTTCCAGGGATCCAGGGGAGTCTCCAGCCTCTCCAGGAACCCGTTCCGGGGCCTGACAACTCCCAGAGGAGTCTCCAGCCTCTCCAGGAACCCGTTCCGGGGCCTGACAACTCCCAGAAGGCGACAGCTTGGCTCCAGTGCGGCTGCTTGGGAAGAGTCACAGCTTTTGTGCAGCTGCTCGAAGGAGGCAAAGGGAGCAGCTCTGCCCTGTCTGTATCCAGAACTGTTTCCAGCTCTTAAACATCTGAAATCCTAACGATGTTATGGCAGAGAAATGGCCAAGCACCATAAGAAAGCAGAGACACGGAGATAAGTGGTTTAGGTGAAATCACCTGGAAAATGCTTGGTGGACCCAGGGGTTGAATCTGTCTCTTAAAATGTTGCAGGTTCATCTTGTCAAACTTCACCTGCCTGAGGGCAACATTGCACTTAGAACCCTGCAAGTCCCTAAACCTCTCTTGCCTTCAATTATTTTTGTATTTGTTTTTAGAAAGGATTTTTTTGAGCTCTGTTTGATACAATTCCTGCTTCAGTTGTCTGTCAAAAATGGAAATTAATGTAATGCAGCCAACAGCCTTTTTGAGGTGGAAATTAAAAGAAATAGAAGGAATAAAAAAGGAAAGTACTACTTAATTGAATGCTCTACTTTCTGCTACCCAGAGAAGTTTCCCATTTCTCACTGGCAAAAAGAATTCAAATGCCTTGTGCTCATAAGTCTTCCCTCTCGATGTGTATTGCAAACCACAAACACACCATTTGTCTGCAGGGAATTATATTAATAATTTGAAGAGTGACTAGAAATAAAAACAAATCTGGTTAACATCATCCACGACCTGACTTGATTAAAAAGAATTTCCCCCTTGAAAAACGACTCCAAATGCTGTTTCTGAACGAAACTTGAGGTAATAACAGTGGCTGATAATACAGGACAGAAAAGGATTTGCAAGAAGCATAAGCTCGAGCTCCCTTCCAGCCTGTACTGAGCACAGAGATTGGAAAAGAATGATAGATGAGGACCAAGCAAAAGACTTCTGGCTGGGGCTTTTTGTGTTTTTCTTCAGTGATCTTAACACTTAATGATGAGATTTATGTTTTCAAACACAGCTTTATCTTCTAAATATACTGTAGAAGGCTAAACTGTGGCGAGAGGCGAGAAAGTGAGGGGCTGTTTCCATAGTGTTGAAATGCAGTTTTAGCTCCAGCATTTCAGCAGTGAGAGGTTTCTGCAGAGTTTGTGCTCAAGGGGCATTTTCTGCTGCGTCACAGGTGTTCTGCTCCCATGGGGAGCCCGAGGCATTTCTCTGAGTCCTTCCCAGATAATTCAAAGCACATTTCGAAGGGAGGCTCCTGGGCACCATGGGGCCCCTGGCCCTCATGGCCTGGCTCCAGCAGCCCCTCCCTGTGGCACAGACGCTTCTGCAGGTGGGCACAGCCCCTGAGCACACTGGAGCTCTTTCTGCAGCCTCTGGGTTACCCAGGCCGGGGCAAGGAGGACAGGGAGGGAAAAGAGCTCGGTCACTGGCCTGAGCAGGAGTAGGAGTCGGCGTGAAGGCAAAGGAAATTGCTCTTGATGTGAGAACAGCTCAGGAAATGGCAGGCAGAGAGGGAATAGCCTTGGAGAGCTGCATCTGTAGCGTGCTTTTATTCAGTGTTCTCTACGTTCCTGGGACTAAACTTCAGTTCAGGACTTAGGTCTGACACAGTTCTTGCCTGTTGCTCACTTGCCTTTGGGGGATTATGTTGAAGTATCTGTGACTGGCATTATAAATTGAATTAATGTGTCATTTTCCCCATCTTTTGCTTTTATCAGTTTGGATCTCAAATCAGCCCTGCTGTAAGAGCCTTTTTGCAGAAGGATCTTACAGGGAATGGGCACGTGATAAGGGGTCAACTTGTGGGTCTCTGATCTCACTGGGGGTTTGTAATTACCGGAAATTGCATAAGGAAATGCTTTTGGAGAGTGAAGCCATTGCTTTCCAGACCTTCAGCGAGCCAGAAAAGAAGAGGGGAATGGACTTAGGCCAGGAACGGTGCAGTCCTAACAGAGCAGCAGTTTTGCAGGGGCTGGTTCATGTGCTTGCTTGAGGGCACAGTGTGTCAGCCCGGCCGGGACACAGCCCCGGCATCTCCAGCCTGGAAACCCCACCCTGTGCCAGCCCCACCTGAGACCCTGACATTCATTCCTGGCTATTGCTGGATGCCAGATTGAAAACCATCAACACCAAAAGTTCTGAGGCTCTGAAAGGCCCAGGGAAAGCTCAGCCACACGAGGTTCCAGCACGGGCTCAGTTTGTTTATTCTTCCTGGGCTGTAACTGGGAAAACTGCAGTTAAGGCATGGAAGAATGGATTAGTTGTTCAGGGGCTAGTTAGAATTAAGTTAGAATCATAGAATTAAAGAGTCTTTTGCTATCCAGCTATTTCTTTCATATATAATGATGATATTTCATCTCTCTCTCCTTAAGAGAGAGAGAAACCTCTCTCTCCTTGAATGCCGGAGCTAAAGCTGCATTTCAACACTACAGAAACAGCCCCTCACTTTCTCCCCTCTCTCCACAATTTAGCCCTCTACAGTATATTTAGAAGATAAAGCTGTGTTTGAAAACATAAATCCCATCATTAAGTATTGAGTCGTTTCATATATAATGATGATAATAAGAAGACAAAGAAAAAAGTTTTCACAGAAAGATTACAAGAAGTGTTTTTGTTTCTGCTTCGGATAAAAATCTCTAAAATGCCCCATTTCTTGTCTCACCTGATCAGGTGAGGCCCAGAGCTCCTCTCTGTTAGGGCACTGGGTGATCCTGCTGACGCTGCTGCCACTTCCTGCATGGAGGGAATGCGTGTGGGCTTGCTCACGGCAGCGGTGCTGCAGCTGTGCTCGGGGCTGTTACGGCACAGCTGAAATGGCCACTTCCTGAGCCCTGGGGCTGAGCTGCTGCCGTTCCCATCGCTCCCAAAGGATCAGCGGCCTGGAGTGTGGGTGCTCTGCTCCTCTGCTGCGGGTGGAAGCGGGAACCTGTGCACAAGCAGGGAGCTGTGACTGCAGAGGCAACCCCTGGTTCAGTCACCTCAGTTAACTTCGAAGAACATGGTAAATAAATTTCATTAAATTACTGGATTTTACTCCAAACATTGCGTACAAAGGAGTATTTTATATTCCAGATGTTTTAAATTGCCTCTGTATTTATAAAAGTGACATTTAAGCAAAGTAATTCTGAATAGATTTTTGACCAAAACTGAAATTTATGTGTAATGTTTGCATTGGGCAAAGCACAAATAAAGCTTTTTTCTGCTTGATACAAATTATTTATTTCAAGAACACTTTATAAGCATATTACTATGTTTTTACAGAGTTGAAATGCAGGAAAAGGAAGAGGAATGAGTAGCAATGTAAGGAGGTCAACAAAAGGGTTGGAATCCATGATTAAAGCTAATCTGTATCCTGGATTCTTCTATGTTCCTCAAAGAACAAGTGATTGTAGTTCATGGGTGTAGGAACTTGGACAGTACTTATTTAATTCTGTTTCTTTGAATGCAAAAATCAAGCAGGTCTTTGTTTTTGGTTTTTTTTTCCCCTGCTGGGAGACAGGAAGAGATTGCTGTTTCATCAGCTCCCATCAGAGTCATCACTGCTGGTCTCTCCGCCTTGTATTTAAAAATTAAAAATAAGAGATTAATTTACTAATTTAAAAGGGGACTTAGGTAATACCAGTGTCTGCACCTTCTGAAAGACTGTCCTGAATACTCAGTATCATGTGTTCAACTCTGTAATCCCAAACTGCACCAACTGCGCCGGCGAAATGGGAAAAGATCTGTGAAATTAATGCAGTTCCTCGCACATTTACTGACGAAGGGACATCAGTTATATTTTTAAAATACAAAAAGAAAAGACGCTTTACCAAGACTAGGCATTGGAAGGGGATCCTGCAGAGCCTGGGAAATGGACACTGGAGCAGGAGTAGGCATCGTGAGTGCCAGAAAAATGAATCTGCATCATGTGCATTCTTCTCAGAGTGGCAGGTTGCTTCTGAGAACTCGGGCGCACTGGATGGCTTTATAACAAAACTGTCATGATCTCAGGCTCCTGGTTATGTATTTTTTTAATTTAATTTTTTAATTTCTTCATGCAGTTGAAATAAAGATGCTGGTACATGTATTGTTTCTTTGAACAAGGCTAGCTCTGAACTTTTCTTCTTGATTTGAACTTGGATTGAAACTTGGGTGTTTCGTGGTATGTATGCGTGCTTGGAAACTGTTTCTTAAAAAGCAGTGTTATTAAAGGGCTACCACCTATGTGGATGCCATTAACAGGCTGTGCTGCTGTGCAGGACAGCGATTTCTTGTGCATTTAGGATGATTTTTACTATCAAGGGAAAATAATCGAGCTTGGTCGAGCAGACAATTTGGCCAAAGTTTTGTGGGAATAAAGAAATTCCATCTCTGTGCCTCAAAACTTATTCTTGTAACGGCTGTATGTGTGATTGAAATCCTCCATGTTTAAAGCTGGTTCCTGTGCCATGGCTGTTTGACGGTTCCAAATGACAGAACCCATAAATGATTGCTTGTGTGGCCACTCCAAATGCCAGAACAGCTCCAGGCAGTCACTGCCGAGCTTTTGGCGGTCCTTGATCCCGTCATTGATCCTGCAGCTTTGTATTTTGCTGCGCTTTGTTTCTCCTGGGTTGGAATAGCCGTGTGCAGGACACGTGCTGCTCCCTGAGCTGCTCTGTGCCAAGGAGCAGCCGTGGCACTGCCCTCAGCGCGAGCGCAGTCACTCCGCACCTTGGCTTTGAGCACGTGGCTCTTGTTTTTTCGCTGGTTCTTGCTGCCGTGGCAGTAAATGCTGGTTTTACCACTGCCTAAACCAGGGCAAAAAACCAGTTGTTCACACCTTCCTTGTGCTGCCTTTTTCGGGTGGTAAAAAAGATGAGCAGCAGTAGCAGGGAAAAGGGTATTTGCCTTGGTTTTAGTAGGATTTTAGGTGTAAAGCCCATTACAGATGGAAATACGGTGGAAAGTACTTGGGCCTCTACACATTCAAGCACAGCAAGCCCGAGTACGAGTCCATACAGGCACGAGCACAAGCACAGGTCAAGTGCACTGAGTACTTTGAGTACACTATTTTTATGGACTTCACAAATTAGCATATCTATCTGAAATTTCTCAATAAGAAATGTAATAGATGAAGTAACTGCCTCCCTATTCTAGTTACCTCTTCCCAAATGAAATTTTAGCCTAGTTTATGAAATATGTTCTAGAAAGACAGGTTTTAGTTAAGGTTGGTGTTTGTAGTTTTGAGAACGTGTAAAGCTGTCGACGTTTTATTGTGTTTGTTTCGTCTTTTTGCTTTGTAGGACTCTTAAACTAAGCTAAATATCAGACTACAAGAATTATAGGGTGTACAAGGGATATGGGTGAAGGGTACAAGGAGAGGGAAAGGGTTTAAAATGTATTAAGGGAATCAAAAGGGGTTTTAAAAGGGTATAAAAAGAAAAGGTGAAAACCATCAGGCATCATTTGTTGCTGGGGAGGCCTTTGCAGGTTTCTGCAGCACAGCTCTGCCTGGCAGCTGTGTGTTCACTGTGTTTATCCTGAGTTTCTCCTGTGCCGACCAATCCACGGGAGCAGCTCCAAGCCTGCCCAAGGATGAGTAGGTTCAGCAGAGTCTCTCTAAGCAAGGCTGGAGTGGTGTTAAATGGGTAGAGAGCTGCAGGTAAAGGGGGCCTAGAGTTCATCCCCAGTCTGTCCCAGTTTGTTCCAGTGTGTACAGCGCTGCTTCGATGTTCGTCACTGGGGCTTTTCCATGTCTTTGCCCGTCTCCCAGCGGGGATGGCAGAGCCCTCTGGGCAGCTTGGCTCCTTCTGGCACTCAGCCCCCATGATCTGATCTGCAGGCTGGGGTATCTGAACCTCGCTCCCTGGCTGCTGCTCAGCTCTGTGTTTTCAGAGGGTTCTCATGAAATCAGAGAGACTTGTGGTACCGCTTCCTTCTCTGTGGCTTCGTGGCACAAAAGAAGAGATGACTTGACTGCTCAGGTCACAAGCCCAGGGATGTTCTGGCAGGGGTTCTGTTGGAGCTTTGGGTGGCAGATTACAACATCCCAAGAGTTCTCACTTTTTTTCCTTTCTTTCTTCCCTCCTCCCCTTTGGAAATAGTTTTTCAATACAAATATATCAAGCATGGGGGTTTGGGTTTGGGTTTTTTTCTGTGAAAACTGTGACTTGCCTCAGTTTGCCAGTGTTTGTCCCTTCCTTACCACTCGCCTTCATTGCCCTTTCTCCCAAAGACAGATGCAGAAGTTTCTTTGAAACAGATGAAACTGAAAAACAGACAAAAAAAAAAACTTAGAGCAAGCATTTTCTGTGAACTCGAAGTAAGCAGTAACTCTCTTTTTCTGTCTTCCAGAAGGTTTATTGTTGTGTTGGTTCATGCCTGGGATGGCTGAGGGTGGAGGTCTCTAGAGCTGCTGTGAAAGGGCTGTGCGTGATAAGAGTGGGAGGCACAGTGTCATAATTAATGCTGTCAGAAAGTGGTTTTTTTTTTGTTTTTTTTTTTTTTTTTTTTTTTTTTTAATGCGACTGGTCTTGTATTTCCAGCATATTGTATTCATTTTCCTTTTATTGTGGTCTGACAGTACACCCTGAGCTCAAACCAATTTCTTAATCCTGAAAAGGCTCTCAAGTCAAGTCTGGCTGTGGGAGTTCAGGCCTCTAGGAGTTTAAGGCTGTTTCACAGCTGGAAGAAGTTACTTTTTCCATTAAAACAGGAATTAACTGGCTTTAAGGGACTTATGATCTTTTTATCTTAAGAAAACTCTTCAGTAATAAGAGGAGCTTAAATTGTGATGGTCTGCTAATCAAAATGAAGATGTCCTGGTTTATGGTGTTTCCAGAGCTTTGGGTGTAATGAAATACTAACAGTGTTAACAGAAACCGGGTGAACATTCCTTAATGACTGTTAAGGAAAAACGTTCTGAATTAACTGCACATGTGAACACTTTGGAATCCTTTAGAAAATTTTATTGATTCATAGCATGTTTTAAATTTGATTGCAACAGCAAAGGGCTTGAAGGGATCATGAGTACAGGATTGGTTCTGCCTTTCCTGTCTACAGCTTTTTGGCAGGGATGTGTGTGCTGCCAGTCAAATTACCCTGCAGCCTTTAGGTTTGTTTCTCCTCGCAAGGTTTGGTGTGTGTAACTCCCTGGTGCGACATCTCAGCAGGTGTTGCCGAACTCAGGTAACATGTAGAAACACATCAAGCTGGAAACCCTTCTGATTTTGTACGTACGTGTCAACATGGTGTGTGGACACATATTTTATACTTTGCAAGTAATAATATTTAATTGTATTGGTGTGCATCCAGACACAGGCCCCTTTCACACTTTGGTGTTTGCGTGGTCTTTTCCTCTTGCTTCGGTTTCGTTGCACGTTACGTCCTAATACATGAAATACAACTTCCAAGGGAGGTGCAGGTCGGACACCAGGAAGAATTTCTGTATGGAAAGGGCTTCAAGCATTGGGATCCTCTGCTCAGGGAGGTGGTGGAGTCACCACCCCTGGAGGTGCTCAGGAAATGTCTGGGTGTGACACAGGGCCCTGGTCTAGCTCACAAAGAGTCCGGTCATCGGTTGGACTCGATGATCTTGGAGGTCTTTTCCAACCTAAATGATTCCGTGATTCTGTAATTACTTCTTCGTACGGGGACTCTTGGTCAAGGACATTAATACATAAAACAGACTGAGGCTGGATCCTTTGTACGAGGTATTTGATCCAGAAAGGGTGGATTTGTCTGGTGACAAACATGAAATGGTGACCCCAGATCTTCTTGGGCATCCCCAAGTTGAACCACCAGCCTGTTATCCCTGGGGAAATTTTCTTTGCGAAGAACCCACGGGTGTTTGGAAGCCCTGACTGGGAATCAAATGTATCCATTTTTGTTCCCTCCTCACAGAAACCTTTTAAGTCCTTACCTTAGAGCATTCAGTAGCGTGAATTTTGAAGCAGGTTGTGTTTGAAGCTTGTTTTTAAAGTTGGCAGATTTTCATTCTGTAACCATAAGATACTAGTATGTAAACGTGTTTGGATCGAAGGAGTATGTAATTTTTTTTTAAAAAAATCTTATTAGCCACCTGTGTGTAAATGCAGACTTGATTTGGGGTGTTTGTAACATTTTGATATCAGAACTCTAAAGGAAAAGTAGGATCATTTTAGTACTTGAAAATTGGGACGGGTGCACGGGGTTGGAAACACAATGGACTGCATGTTCTTTCCTTCTGATCTCCCTGCTGTCATTTTGATCCATGTGATAGAGGTTTTCAACAGAAAGCCCTAGAAGTTTATTTCTAGTCCCAATGTCGTAATGTCAGGTTCTCACTCTCTACAGTTGTTAACCTGTAAGATCTGTTTTGGGACAGATAGAAATGCTGGTGAAAGCGGAAATTTTGTTTCTTGGTCCTGAGAGCTACCTTGGTTGCAGCTGCTGGGCTTGCACGTGTGGAACCATGCAAGTCTGGCCCTGGAGGGACAGAGGCATTGAGAGCGGTGTTCATGTCCCTGTCAAGGGTACACTTGCAGCTCGTTATGTTTAAATTTGCAGTTCAGCAGGACTTGTGCTCACTGATGCTTTTTTTCAGGCAGCTTTTAGTGCTCCCTTTGGTGCTAAAGGTTTGGGTTTCTGCAGATTAATATTGCTGTTGACACCCTGGTGGTGTCTTTCCCGATGGAAACTGCTGCTTGCTCCTTTTCTCCTGGAGCAGATGGGCAGGGGCGGCGTGGATGTGCTGCCAAGCCTGTCCTGAGGCTGTAGGAACTAAGGTCACTCCTGGAACTTTGACTTGGGTGTTGCAATTGGCATTTCAGCTGGGAGTGAAACCTGTATTTATTGCTGCTGTGCTTCCGAGGCACAGCGTGAAAGCATACAGGTGGAATAGCAAATCTCCAAGCAAACCTGGAAGTACAGGAGTTACAGGAACTGTCCCAGAAGTCTGTGAGCCAGCAGAGAAAGAAAATATACACTTAGTACTAAAGAAAGTTTTGAAAGAACCCAGGCTGGATATCCAAACACCGGTGGCTGTAATATTTGTGAGCTCTCAGACTGAGTCCCTGTGCTGGTTTTGGCTGGGGTGTAGAGGTAATTTTCTTCAGAGTAGCCGGTATGGATTTGTGTTAGGGATTTGTGTTTGGGATTTGCGCTGGAAGCAGCGTTGATAACACAGGGATGCTTTAGCTCTTCCTGAGCGGGGCTCACACAAGGCATTTCCTTCTCCCCACCCCATCCCACCAGCGAGGGGCCTGGGGGGTGCACAGGGAGCTGGGAGGGGGCACAGCCAGGACAGCTGACCCCAGCTGACCAAAGGGATGGCCCAGACCATACAGCTCATGCTCTGCACATACAGCTGGGGGAAGGAGGAGGAAGGAAGGGGCTGTTTGCAGTGCTGGTGTTTGTCTTCCCAAATCACTGCTACATGTGACAGGGCCCTGCTCTGCTGGAGGTGGTTGAGCACTTGCCTGCCACGGGATGTGGTGAATGAACTCCTCGTTTCGCTTTGCTCGCATGTGCAATGCTTGCTTTACTTCTTAAAATGTCATTGTCTCAACCCGTGAGTTTTCTCTCTTTTACTCCTGACTCTCTCACCCATCTCAGCAGCGGACAGTGAGCAAGTGGCTCTGTGCTGCTGGCTGGGGTGAAACCAGAGCAGTCCTTTTGAGCACCCAAACTGTCCTGGCCAAAACCAGCACAGCCCCTCGCAGGTGTTCCCGAGGAAAGGGTGCCAAAAGCCACTTGGGCCCAGCCAGCTTTGCCAAGTTGCCTCGTGGCCGTTTCTCTCCCACACTCTTTTCTCCCCGCTGCGATCTGCTTTACAGACTGCCCCACCTGAGGAACAGCTCTTGGGCAGAGCCAGGCCTGCTGTAGCGTTGTCCCTTCGGTGCCATCAGTGTTGCAGCTCCTAGGATTCATTCTGTATTTCAGCTGTTGCTGAGCACGCTGCAGATACACTGAATCCTGCTGGTCATCCATATCAACAAGCTTCACGCTGTGAAAGGTCCTGCTCTCCCTGCCTGTTGAATGTACTTTGATGTTTTTTTCCAAATGGAAAGAACAGGAGAATAGAAAAGGAGCAGTTCTTTGCTCCTTATTCATCTGCCATCATTTTCTTCTCTCCTCTGTAAAGGAAAGAGAGAGAATTTGGCTGTCTGAGTTGCTTGATTGAGTTTCATGCTGCTGCTACCACCACTGTTTAGAACACTACCCCTCCTGGCTTGGTGTTACCCCCCTTCACGGAGCTTACACATATTTCTGTTTAAATGCCCTGGCTGTGTGTTTTCACTGCCTTTGCCAAATTACTGCTTTCAGGACAGTTTCCCACACACGTACAGTAGCTGACCAAATGTGAATAGCTGTGCTAGGAATCAATAGGGTTTGTAAAATGCAAAGTTGTAGGTAAATGTCTTTCTGTTTTCACCTTTCCTCTTTACCCTCTGACCTGTAAATTCTGACATGTCATGCGTTCGAGAAGCAAGACGCCACTGAGGTATTGAAATCATAGTGGTAGATAAAATATAATAGCAAAGAAAACATGCAGTTTTCCAGCTATGTTCCTGCTAATACAGACTGCTTTATTTTACAGCAATGGTTTTTACAGATATGTTTTATTTTTCCCTGTATTATGTATTTGACCACAAGACACTAGGAGCACTGCAATGTAGTGGAAGACTTCATTAACTCTCATAATCTTCCCTAGTTTAAAAGCATTCTGATCTCACCTGTTATTAACAGAAAGAGAGGATGTGGGTGTTCCTCAGGGTAGCTGATGCTCTCTGTGCTTGTGAGCTTGCACACAGGAATAATTCTGGACAAACATTGGCCTTTTCCTAAATCGTGTTCCTCATGCAGATCTGCTCCGTTCCGTGTCTTCTATGAAATATATGAGTATATATTTTGTTACTTTCTGGGCTCAGAGAGGTCATTCCTCTTTTGCTGATCACAAATTCAGCTGTTCATTAATCTATCCAGGATTCCCTAATGCCCGGTAATCTATATTAAAGAATTCTTGGGTAAAGAATTGTTGAATGTCTTTGTGGTAGCAGCACTGGAGGTGTCAGCTCTGTAGCAGGGCCATGGTTTTGATAAAAAAAGAGTTTACAGATTTTCCACATTTGATTTTTAAAAAAAAAGTTTACAGATGTAGGGATTTGTTGGTTCCCCCCTTAAAAACTTGAAAGTGCATTAAATAAGAAATTCAAGTAGATCTGCTTAATACATGAGTGTGGCCAGAGCTAGCCATAGTGACATCAGTGCCAGCTGATCAAAGAAGGGAGTCTGATATTTCGTAGGACAGGGGTGTAGACATACTGACTCATAAAAATAATGTAGAGTTTATTATTTTGGGTGTTGCTAAGCATCAGGTTTTAGAGAATGCATGTGTGACTAACATTTGATTTGGGGAAGATTTGCTAAGTCAACCAGAAAGAAGTAAAGCAAATTTATAATCTCACATGTCTTTAAACAAGGCTTCAAGTGATGACAAAAATAGGATGGATGTTATTGCAAGGAGAATTGGTAACTGTTTGTCTTTTTAGCTGCATAGTTTCCATAAAAGCTGGTGTAATGGTGGGCTAGGAGAAAGCATGCATCCTGTCAGCTTTAAGAGTTTGCATGCTGAAAAATAATTGGATCTGTCCAAAAAACAAATGCTGTGTTACACTGAATGATGAAGCCTTCTTCAGTTTCCACAAATGGAGACAGATTTTCAAACACTGAGCTTCTGCATGTCTGTACACTGGAAATTGCTCTATTTCCCACCTGTACTCGAGAAGGTGACCGTGTGAAATGGGAGACACCTCGTTGTTTGTCCCAGAACTCCCGTGCTCTCCATCCCACCCAGCCAGGTGCCGGCTCCTCACGTGCTCAGTTCCAGCTGACTGGAGCCTTGTGGGGAACCTACCCAGTTTCCTCTCCTTATTGAGGCCTTTCCATCCTTATTTCCTCTGAGGGCTCTCCTGCTTGGCCAGGCTTGCTCCAGGACCTGCCTGTTGAAGAAGTGAAGTTTTAAACGAGGAAGGAATCCAAGACGGATGAGTGCTCCTCCAGGAATGCTCCACTCGCAGTTTGTCTTCACACCTACCTCTCCAAGCGGCAATGCACAGTGGCTGACTTCCAAGTCAGCTGTGCATTTGGTTTTGTTTTTTTTTCCCTTGGTCTAGAAGCTTCAGGTATCAAGGAAATGCAGTGTGGCTGAAGAGAAAAGAGAAAGCACTCGCATTTCCCACACTTCTCTATCGGGTTTCCTTGCCAGTGGCTGTCGCGTGAGAGGTTGATACCGCTACACCCAATCCTGCACAGTTGTGCTGGTGCTGGATGTACTCCAGCTTGTTGAAGGAAATATTATTCTTTTTATCCCTTCCCTGAGGGCAAAAGTCCTTCCGTGGTCCATTTAATTACTGCAGGTTATTGTGATTGAAATTTCCACTATAGGAGCGTGTGCCAGGAATTGCGGCGTGGTTTGTTCTGAAGCCTGACCCTGCGCTTACAGATTTTGCTGGCATGTTTGGGTTGGTCAGGAACCCATTTCCCCCCCATTTCCCCCCCTCCACTTTCACCAGCATAATTCTGTCAGCAGAAGCCCAGGTGCAGCTACACTTATTCCAAGCATT
Organism: Dasyornis broadbenti; assembly: GCA_013397935.1. Classification (NCBI taxonomy): domain Eukaryota; kingdom Metazoa; phylum Chordata; class Aves; order Passeriformes; family Dasyornithidae; genus Dasyornis; species Dasyornis broadbenti. Next base: position 341,656 of record VZRN01004005.1, on the reverse strand, counting down.
AAAAGTCCTCTTGGTGCTGTTGCTAATCCTCCTGCAGAGTCTTCTGCCAAAGTAAGCAGCGTCTTGGCTGGGCAATGGCATTGACTGGTATGGCAAAAGTGAGCCATCAGAGCCTTCCCAAGGCGCTGGAGAAGGCACCCAGCTCTTTCTGCAGAGTGAGAATGAGATGGCTGGAGCTCCAGCCTGGGTTGTGTTTGTTGCTGGAGCCGTACCTTGGGCAGCCTGGGCAAAGCGTCCGAGGGCTGTGGAATCCCTAGGGCTGATCTAGGAAAGCTTGTGGTAGGTGCAGCACAGCTTCTGAAAGTTCAGTCTGCGTTTCCCTCTCCTTGGCCAGGCTGGGAGCTGGAGCCCAGCCTGCGGAGGAGGCTGCACAACAGAGGTTTATCCCCGCGAGCTGTGCCGACGGCGGTGTTGGCAGGACACGTTACCTCTGCCGGGCTTGCATTGTCCTGGGCTCGCTGCTATCGGTTCCTGAGCGGGCGAGTCACGTCTAGACGCCGCTGGAACAATGCACCATAAATCCTGCTGGGATCTTTCCAGCCTTGCCCAGGAAACCTGGTGCTCTGTGCAAGGCAAATGTCCCCCAGGGCGAGCACAGCCAGGCTCTGCTCCCCAGGGCTGCGGTGGGAGGGCGTTTCGGTGCCCACACAATCCCAGCAGGTCGTTGCCGGGAAGGAAGTTGAATGTTTCCATGTTTGCATCAAGTTAAAACCTTCTTGCTGAATTTTGGGAATTTGCACTTTGCAAGTGTGGACTTACACGGGTGAATGGATCTTAGGCCTCCATTTTTCAGTGCAGTGTCCATAATTTCCAGACAGAGGTCAGGCAGCCAGCGCCTGCACTGGCACCGCCGTTCCTGGACCTTACTCTACCATACAATATGTGTCACAGGGCTCTTTTCCCCTCTCCTTAACCTAACATCCAAGCCCAAGCCAGTTATTATTGCCAAGAGTCCTGAAAAATATTTTGGAAAGAAAACTCACTTTTCTAACACTTGTATGTAACTTACAGCCTTGTGAATATTAAATAGAAAACAATCTGAAGTTCTGTGAACTGTCATTTATCTTCTTTTTTTAAAAAAAGTTGAGTTTTGTTAGTTTTCTTTTATTTTAGAAACCTGTTTTGATTTCAAACCCCGTTATTGCAGGCCTTACAAATATCTTGTCAGTTGGAAGAGAAGAAAATTTTTACCCAACTTGTTTTCTAGTTAATAAAAGAATCTGTGATTTGGATGATATTCTAAGTAATTTCATAATTAACACAAAACTCCAAAGCTTTTCCTTCTTTTTGGAGTTGAAAATACAGCCTGTGTAGTCCACCTGTACTGGAAAAATTACAAAACTCTTCAGGCTTTTCTGCTGTGATTCATCCTTCTTTCACACCTGCCTAAGAGGTGAAATCTGATAAGGGTTCAGGCGCTCTTTGTAGCAGTAAACAATTGCAAATAATAGAGCCATGTGTTTGCGTGTGCCCTTTTTGTTTACTCCTCTGAGCCCTCTTTGATCTTATCGTGGCTTTTGGCAAGAGCAGCATCAGCGCCATGTGCCCTGGGACCCCACAGGGCCATGCCTATGGATTTCTGGAGACCAACACGGGAGAGGGAAAGGAGACCATCCCAACCATCTCTCTTCCAGCACAGCTCTTTGTTACCACCTGCTGATGGATTTGTTTTGTCTGGTTTTCTGCTGGTGTCCTTGTAGAAATCTGCGGCTTTGAGGAGGATGAGTTTCTTCCAAAGCACGTAAGGTTTTGATGAGGTGTTGGACCCTGTTTTCCCTCTGATGGGAATCTTGGATGGAATTTTCAGAGTTCTTGTAATCCTGTTCTCTGGAAACTCTTCTGATCTCCAACCAAAATCTCCTCTCCCTGCACTTCATTCCTTTTCTTTCTCTTGTGCCACCGTTCAGTCCATTCAGCTGCTCCAGAGCTGCCATCCCCTTATTGCCGCTTCCTTTTTGGGATCCCTGTGCCACACAAAATGTTCCTCGCAGTGCAGACAATGTCTCACCCTCAGTCTGTTGTGTGGCAAGTGCTGATTAAGACATCAAGCTTGAGTCACTTTCATATTTGTACATAACGCGTGCTAAAGTGCAATTCTGTGTGTGTATTGCATTTTTTTTCAGTTCTTTCTGGAAATAAATTATAATTGACTTTCCAAGTAAAAACATCTACATTTTTATAATTTTTCCCCTCATCTCTATGCCAAGTGTATCTTGGCTCTACCCACAGACCTGATTAAAAATATTAAAACACACTTACCAGTGTGCAGTGGCTACATTTATAGCATCTGACTTGAATGTTTGTTTCATAGTCTGGGTTGTAACAATCTGATTCTCAGACTGCCATTGACGTCAGTTTAATAGGAAAATTCAAATAGAACCTGTATTAGATTTTCACTATTAAGTTAACAATAAAAACTTTCTACAGATGCCTTACGTAGACAAGGCTGCTAACAAAAATATTACATTAATGAAAATCAGGCTTCCAGAGACAGAGAATGACTTACAAAAAACCAACCAAACAAAAACCAAACAATTTTGTTTTCCATTTTCTAGCTCAAAAAAAAAATTGCTTTTTAATTGCACTAGCGGTTTACATGTTAAGTATTGGGAGAAGACAGCTCTTGGCCATTTGTGGTCATGTTGCAAATCTCTTGGCTTTTTCAGAGCTGGAGAGCCCTTCCAAAAGTGTTCATTTTACCAATTTCATCACTCTCAAGTTCAAATTCCCCCTCAGGTTCTGTTGCACGCCATCTTTATCAGTTCTTTCTAACCTGCTCGGTCCAGGGGCCCACAAGGTCCTGATATAACCAGAAAAACTCTGGAGGCACCAGCTTGGGTCAAGACAACATCTGTGAGGGTTTGCTCCCCCTGTAGCTGTCTGTCCCTGCCTTGAGGATGTGCAAGGCACGGCAGCAGGTGCTGGAGTGAGGAAATAACGTCTCTGTTCGTCTGCAGGTGGATAAATCGTGTCATAGACCAGGCAGGTGACTTGCCTGTGCTTAAACCAGGGAATCCAGGCACGGAGTGAGGAGTCAGAGCATTCTGCCTCCCCTGCAGCAGCAGAAAGGGCCTGATCTCATCTGCAGGGGTAGCACCATCCCTACAGCCTTGGGCAGAGTTAACAAAGCCTTGGCGTGCACGCGCTGTTCTGTGGTGAGGAAAGCAAGGCAGGTTTCTCGAAAGGGCCAGTCGTGGTCCTCAGCACGGGCACGTCTGAGCTTTTGTGATGGGGGATAGCAGTGGTTGGCATCCCCGAGGTGGCTGTAGACCCCTGAGGTGCCCCAGACGCCCACGTTCCACGCTGACAGTGCTGAGGGACACGTTCAGCACAGGGAGCTCGGGGTGCAGCTGAGCTCTGGCTGCGAGCCTGATACAAGAGGCTGTGAGCTGCCAACCCTGTGCAAAATAAAAGGCACACGGAGCTGTGGCACATGCAGGTGACTGGACACTCAGAGACTCGGCAGGAGCCAGAGGCGCTGAAGGCACCAGCTCGAGCTGTTTCTGTGCTGCTGTGCCGTGAATAAATTGCTTTAAGGATCCAGAGGTCTGAGGCTGTGCTCTAGGAAACCTGGGATTGAGCTGGAGAGGAAACCAGTTCTGAGTGTGTGGGTGTGGGGTGTGCAGCTGCAAAGGGGCTTTGATCCCAGCTCAGTGGGGTGAGGGTGACTGCCACAGTGGCTCTGGATGGTCAGTCAAGGAATTTTCCCCAACCGAGCAGTGCCCTGCCAGCACCAGCTGTTTCCACGGCAGGCTTTGGATCTTCTCCATTCTACAACCAAACCATGAGCCCAGCCTACCCTGCCTGTGGAACTGAGGCTCTGTGTGCACCAGTGTATTTCTTTTCCAGTCTCATCTTGTCTCTGCCAGCTGAAATAACAAGGCTTTTAAGACACAGCCGCATTGTGCTCCCGTGGTTTGAGGATTTATGTTACTTCAGCGGTGTTAGTGAGGCACAGAGCACAAATGGGCACAAAACGTGGCGTTTAGGGTTTTATCATGAACTTTCAGTGTGTTCTAAGGGCAAATGAAGGGTGCTTTCTATTTGCCCTCCCTCCACCCCCTGGGATTTCGTGAGGTGTGTTTTGGATGGACGTGGACTTGCTTAAACACAGTTCTTTTACTTGTCTGCCGCTGAGATGACAATGTTCCGCTGAAATGTTTGACAGCCTGAAGTAACTGACAATTATTTCACACGTGCAGTGTTTATCTGGGTGGTGCACGGTGTGACAGCTCAGAAGTGACACTGACATCCAGTGTGAATCTCACTGATCCTCCCATCAGCTGTCCTGCTAGGCTGCAACTTTTTAAAAACGCTCTGAACAGAGGCCCTCTGCTCCAAGTCACGCTAGGTAACTTTGTGTTTCCTTACCCTTTTCCATCCTCCGGCAGGACGGTGCGCAAAAGTGCGTCAGGAAACGGGGACCGGGGGTTATATATTAGCAAAAATTGAAACCAGAGTTCTTAATTTTGGCCACATCAGCTCGCAGGAGATCTTGTGGATGGTCATACGTGTTTCTTAGAGTGGTTGAAAGGACCAAGAGCATCTGTTAATGTGACTTGGGGTAAATGCAGCACAGGGCTTTGATCAGTCCTGCCAGAGTAGCTCAGTACTGTCCTCTTGTTTGTTTGTACTCTGCTTGCAGATTCCCATGAAGAGAATCCCAAGCCATGAAGAACAGTGTCCTAACCTAAACCACCTTGGGGCTTGAAACAGTTTTAAAGCTTTAAGAATGTGTAATCATCTGTGCTTGATATCCTGGTGAAACCTTTATGTAGTCACACAACTCTAATTTGTGCTCTGTTTGACTAGGGATGAGTTAGGAAAACCTGCTGTTCTCTCAGGCAGGCAATGCATGGGTTGCAAAGGCGTTTGAAATCTAAACTGGGTACACAATTACTGGGGAGGCACTGAATGTTTACTAGGAAAGTGATAAATATGTATTTGCTGTAAAAAACACAAATATCGAGAGGGAGATAGTCAGTTTGATGACAGGTGGGAAAAGTTGCTTTTTGTCTATTATGCTTTGAAAAAAAAAAAACCCTAAAACTCAAAGGCTTTTCTCCTGTTTACTGCTTACAGTGAAATGCAGACTGATCTGTTTCCAAGTCGGTTTGGCTTTCTGATTCCCATGGTTCAGCACAGTGCTTTGCATTATAAAGCCAAAGGCAGCTGTAATACGTTCAGTATCTCTGTTTCCTTTTACAAATTAAATTCTTTGAATTTTTGGCAAATTGGCTGTTCATTTGTCAGTGTCACCTTAATCTGCAAAACAGATAGTGAGCAGCTCAGTCTACTTTTCCTCCTCTTTGTTTAAAGAAGTAGACAAAGTAAAATACATTTTGCTGAGATCTTTTCTGATTGCCCATATTATCCATATTACAAATGTTGTTTTCTGTGCCTGTAAGGTGGTGTTACGTTTCTAAAAGGAATTTGTGAAGTCTGTAGGCATTGCTGTGGTGAGATTTTCCTTTATACTGATGTTTAGGTAAACTGCAAAACGCAGTCTCTTATTAGCAAGCCAGATGCCTATTTCAAATGTGGCTGTGGATTTAACTTACTGCGCTTGGCATAACAGGCCTCTTCTACGTCTGAATTATTCCAACTAGAAAAAAATTATTCCTAAGAAATCCTGCAGCTATTTGGACTGAAAATTCCCTTCGCTCCTATTAGCAGCTGAGATTTATTTTTCTGTTTAACTAGCTGGATCTTTTGTTCATGAGAATTGGCATCCTGCAGTGGCATGGTGTGTGTCCAGCAGTGAATGTGAACTACATTGTAATGTCAGGGCAGAGACAGCAGTGTGATTTATTATCAAATCGGGCAACTGCTGGGCTTTGTGGAGCTCAGGCAGCCCACAGGGGGTCAGGGATGGACGACCCTGGGCTTCCCTCTCCTCCTGCAGAAGTGAAACTTGGGGTAGAGCCAGCTTGGCGGGGTCTGGCACGGTCCAAAACACGTGTGGCTGTGCGGCTCTGTCTGGATCTGGCACTGGCCTGCACGGGTGGCTCTGCTCAAGCCCAACTTATATCGCAGGTGTTTTATCAGCACCTGATTTTAATAATGGCATTTTTCTTCTGCAGTGTGGGGAATAACAGAGTTGCAAGTGTTTGATATTTGCAACGAGCATAGTGACACCACCGTGTTCCTCTTCTTTTCCTAACCCACCCGGCTGACTGCAGCGCTGCTGCAATTGAGGGCAAAAAATCCAGCTTGTGGGAGATAGAATTGGACAGTGCAGCCTCCCCAGCTCGCTGCTGGTACCTGAGCCCCCTCCAAGCTGTGGGTGACGGCTGCTGCTGATGGTGTGGCTGAGCACAGGTGACCTGTGGGACACCTTTGCCCTCAGCAGCTGCTCCAGAGCCCCTGACAGTGCTGGGATTTGTTTTGCCTGAGCAGGGAACCCGAGTGATGCCAACTCTGTTGTCAAGAACAACGAGGTGTGAGGCGATGCTACACGAAAGCTTTGGAAGGAAAAAACGCGCAGCACTCAGACTATTTGAGGTAAATCAGCAGCTCTGATACCCTGGGTAATCACAGCAAAACAACACCGACCATCCCAGAGGCCTTCTGCCTTGTACTCCGTGTTTTCCAGGACGGAAGCTCGCCTGCAGGAATTCCTAGGTGGTCTCTGTATGTGTGTGGTGATGTCAGCAGCTCGGGGAATTTGCTCTGCTGGAGTTTAGATCTGCTGACTCATCTGTTTAAAGAAGTCGATTCTTCATTTTCAGTGGGTAATAATTTTTCTCCCCTCGTACAAGAGCCGAGGAGAAAGAGATGGTTATGAGGTTTAGCAGGGGCTACCACAGTACAGCGTTTCCTTGCAGTCCTTTAACTTGCTGCATATTTTAATGGCTGCAATATACAGAAAGCCTCAGTTTCATGGTTCTTCTTGGACCTCGTTCAGCTTCTGCTGTGAAAGTACAATTCAGCAGAAGCCCTTTTAGAATATTTACTTATTTTTAGTATCCAAGAGTTCTGCATGTGGTATCCTGGATCTTCAGAAGAGCCCTAGCTGTGGTGCCCTGGCACTAATGAATGCCTTGATATCTCTGTTTGGGTTTTTTTCCATTGGGTTTTTTCTCCATTGGGTAACAGAAGGTTAAAGCCCCCTCTGCTTTCCTGCTCTTAAATTCCAGTTTTGCTGCTCTTCTCTCCCTCCTCTGAGCACTCCTTTGGGAACAAGAAGGAATGGTGTCTCTGGCAAAGAAACAGGTAAGGTTTGGTTGGTAAGTGGAACTGATTTAATTAAATCTCCTTTTCAGCCTCATAATGGAGTCATTCAAGAAGGCAGAGTAGGAATGTGGCTTCTGAGTCTTTTTTTCTCTCCTTTCTCTTTCCTTTTTCCATCCCTGTAGTCAGTGAAAGTAAAAACAGCTTTCTAAACAGAATGCCCCTTTTCCTGATGATTTAAAAAACAGGCATTGTTAAAATGAAAATCTAATTTTTACTAGCTCATCTTTGCATTCCTGAAAATATTAGAGCAACTTTGAAGAGTGCATAGCATTTGCTCTAGATACAAACCAGGGTAAGGGTGAGGATTCCAGATCTGTCTTAACACCACCTGAAACCTCACAAACATTGAGCAATACAAACTTAATGCCACAGAAGTCTGTTTTGCATCCCAATTAGGTCATGGTCTTGTAGTATTAGTTTTACTCTGTCAGCGCGCTTAGGTTTAGTTATCTTGACAATTGGTGTCAATACCAGCATTGCTCGGAAAAACTGGACTTGGAATTTCGTTGAAATGGGTTTTTGTTTTTGGAGCCAAAGTATTTTGCAAGACTCATCACTTTTGATGCTTTTTTTTTCCAGGGGAAAATGAAAGAGAGTTCTGAAGAAACTCAGAGAGAGTGTGCATGTGAGTGTGCAGATGTGTGGTAGGCTGTTAAGGGACTGGCTTCAGATGTGGAAGACTTGGTTCAGCTTCCTGGTCTGCATGGTACAGAGCAATGCAGGGTGGAAAACTACTCTCTGACCTTTGCGTTGGGTGGAGTGAAAATTCAATCAGTGGTTTCTTACTGCTAGGAAAGTGCTCTGACTAATGGTTTGCTCTCTTCAGCTGGAAAGCAGGGATTTTTGATTTTCAGAATGAAGTTGTCACAGCGGGATCAGCTGTAAATGTTGGGCAGAAATCCTGGTCTTTCAACAGAAGGGATGACTCGTGTGGATAAATCTGAAGGAGCTGACACTGGAGTAAGATAGCTGGTTGTGGTACTTATACGGTGCCAAAAAATGTTTGCGTGCCCTGACACATGGGTACACTGAGCTGGCTGCTGGACCAGAAGCAATAAGGCTTTTCTCTGATGGAGCAAAACAAACCCTGGCTGACTCTTCAGCTGCGTTATTTTAGATATTTGAACCAGCTCTGTGCTGCAGTGCAGCGGTTTAGAAAAGCTATCGCTGAGTTTTGTAAGATTGTGCATTTAGCTACCTGTTCATAAATGCCCGTCTTCAGAGAGGGAAAATGAATGCAGACATCTCGTGCTGCCATGCTTGTTGGGAGAGACGGCTTCCCCCTTGTTTTGCTGCTGCTGTGGGCACTTTTTGCAGCCCAGAGGGAGCGGAGAGCAGCCCTGCCTACGGACGGCTCCGGGCTCCATGGCCAGCTGTGCTCTGTGCCCCAGTGCAGTTTGAACAGCCCTGTGCTGTGGCTCTGCTCCATCCGTGTGCTCTGCCCCAGCCCTTTCCTACACACTTGCTTTGCTGGACATCTTAATGCCGGCGTGATTACAGCTTCACTTCTCGCCTTCCCATCTCCGTGCGGGAACGGGCACAGGTTCCGCAGGTGCCGGGCACGGCTGAGAGGGCCAGGGCAAAGCGGAACAGCTTGTTCCCATTCTGTGTTTCGGAGCTGAGCGAGGGCAATGATTTACTCAGTGTCTGCACTTCATAATGGGCTGTTCTCCAATCCTCAGAGCTGCTCCAGAGGCAGATGGGTTGTGCATAGGTGGATATCTGACACAGAGAGCTGAATGTTGACTTCGTAAGAATTTGAACTCCAGTGTAATCATCTCTGTGCATGTCCTCAGGTTGTTCGATTGTTTAGAATGGTTGTAGATTGGTGGCTTTTTCCAAATCTTTTTTCCTCAGCTCTAACAAGTCAATGTATATTTGCTATGTATGCATGTCCCCATATCGTGCAATACAGTGCTTTTCCTTCCTTGGGGAAACGGCCCTGAGTCTGTAACAGAGCCTTTATCAACACTGTAGAGCAGCTGTGCTCAACAGGGCAAGGACTTTGTTCACTTCCACATTATTTATTCATGTATTCTTTTTCTTTTTCCAGCCTCCTGGCCCCCAAGTAATGGTGTTTCCTTTTTTTCTTTTAATTTTTTTTTTGAAACTCCTTTGATGGAGAGTTCAGCCTTTTCTATGAAACACCACATTCAGGGGTTTTATGAGTCATTTGTAGTTGGAATACCTACTGGGGCAGTGCAGCGGGCTTGGGTGCAATCAAATGAATCACCATGACAAGTTCTACGTAAGAGCTGTTTGGTAAATGTTCTGATACAAGAGGATGCCAAATGAAACAATTCCTTGCTTCCTTCCTTTGGCCTGAGCAGTTATTGCCCTGAAGATGAAAGCAATTGATTGTTAATTCCTTAGACATGTTAAAAAAATTGAGGATGCTTCAAGAGTAGGTGCTGCTTTCATTGTGCTGTGATATCAAAATCCGTGTAGAAAAGGCTGAGCTTGATCCCTGGCTTTGTCATTTGGGTAAATTTTGACAATAAATTTATTTGAGAGGTGTTCTTGTGGGTGAAGTGAATAAGATATTTTTAATAACTTCTCATTAATGCGTTGTACTGTTAGGAGTCAGGGCTCCATCCCATTTTCTATGTCTTTTCCAGCTGTGGTCAGTAGTATTTGATACTGCAGAGGAGGGAGAGGAAACCTCACAACACATTTGAAAATGGATGGACTATTTTTTGAAGCAGCTCTGTGAACGGAGCAGATCCTCTTCAGCCAGCCAGGCTTTCTGGGATTGAAGCACAGCAGTGAGAAGGCAGTGCACCCCTCTGCCCTCCTCTCCAATGCTTATTAACCTCTTCAGCCAGCACAGCGCCCTGAGTGGATTTTGGTAAATGCTTCCATCACTGCTGTATAGCCATAGCATGCTTTACTCAGCAAGAATTATTAGAAGGTATATTTTAATTAACTGCATGGAATCTGTGTTTCAGTAATGGGAGTTTAACTGAAAACTTAATTTGGCCAAGCTGTGCTTGTGCATAGTTTAATATTATTATGCATCCACACAACAGTCGATCAGCCAGTGCTGTCTTGCTTGCACTTCATTCTGTCTCTCTCTCATCTTTATCACCAATGAGCCTGTGGTGCTTGTTGGGCTTCAGTTCTGTAGCTTGAGACTCCTGAGGCTGGAAACTGTTTAGAAACAAAATAGAAATCTTTTTCTCCATGAAAATATAAAAACTTTAGTGCCGGATGAAACGAATCTCAACTTCTTTCATAAAAGCTGGGAAGAGCAGGAGTTCTGACAGCTCCTTTACTCTGCTGCCGGAGGGGATAGAGCTGGCCTGGTGCTGGTGTGGTGCTGGTGTGGCCATCTGGTGCGACCACGTAAAACCCACTGCATCACAAAGCTGCTCCCCTGCTTCTGCGGGGCGTTTTCAAAACCAAAGAAACCACGTGAACCAGGTGATGAGACTTGAAGCACAGCCTGAAAACAGTTTGAAATCACCATTAAAAAGTAATGAAGTGATTTTTAAGGCAATGTGTTGGGTGGGGTTTTTTTTTCCCCTTGGCATTAATGGTGTTGGAATTGCAGATAAGGCATTCTGGTGAACTCCCACAGAAATGCCTGTGGAGAGTCAAATATATTCTCTGCTTGTCCAGGCTCTTATTTATTGTAGGCATTGGTCAGGTGATAGGTGCAAGCCTGATGACAGACTGTGGCCTGGTTCCTTTGTTCTGAGGCTACATAAATATTTGTTACTTTTTAAATATTTTGTCTAAGAAGTCTTGTAGCAGATCTGTCTCTTCCCCCTCATCTCCGGCACTGTGGTCTAAACTAACCCTTGAAATAATTTTACATCTTCTTATATGCATGGGAGAGAAATGACTTTGAACTCATCAAATGTGATTGCCTTTGGTAAAGCTGCAGGAAGAATGGAACCTGTAATCTATCACTTTATCAAGGAATAGTTTGATTCTGAAAAAAAAAAGTCATTGGAGAGAAAGTACAGCAGAATAAAAACCTGAAAGAGTTAGCAGTTAGGAAAATAAAAGAATCATAAGCTTTTTTGAAAATATGGAAAGTAATTTTTTCTCTTCTCTTCTGGTTTCTGAGCCTTTAATAAACCTGCAAGCCGTGTTTTCAGGCTTTTTCTTTTTATTTATTTTTATTTCTCCACAAGCATGAGAACTTGAGATATCTTTTAAAATAAACAAAACAAAAATCCTGCAACTGAGACCTTTGGATTCTCACGGAGTCTTACGGTTCCAGCAGCTGGAGCTTTAGGAAAAATATGAAGCTTGTAATAATAGCCACTCCACCCAAATGGGTTAAAGTTTGGACTTCCATGGGATTGCACATTTCTACCAAATGCAAGATGCAGTAATGGGAGCAAGGTCCAGAGCTGAGTTCCCATTACACACGCTTATTCACATGGACAAAAATTCAGCTGAGGGAGTGTAAAGGAAGCGGGCAGCAGTAGGATGCCTGAAGTTTGAAGAAATTCATTCTCTGGTTATCACTTCCTTCCTTTCTTCTCAGTGTCTCTGCTTTCCCATCTGTGTTGCCCCTCTGATTCATCTTAGTGCCTTTGCCTTTCCTTGCTTTTAGAAATAGAGAATTTCATAGGTTCCTAAGCCTCTAAACCTGAAGGATCTTTTCTTTCTACACATGTTCTGTCTTCTGCAAATCAAAGATGTTCTTGTGATCTTCAGGGAACGCAGGGAGTGGGGTGGGACATGAAGGCAGATGTGCCAAGGGGTCTGCAGAGCTAGCGTGGCTGGGCTGCACAGGGAAACTGGGGAACATTTCCTTGCTGCAGTGGTTCAGGTTCCCTGGTTTGCCTTCTGAGGCAGATGCTTTGTATGTTTGTATTTGGGTTTTCGGTTTGTGTCAGGAGAAGCTGGGGAACTGGTTCCAAACCATCTTTTGACCAGCACACTTCTTGAGACAAATTCCCCTTCAGTCCATAACTCACAGCTCCTCACCCTCGCACCTGGTGCCAAGGGCTGCCACGAGGCCCTTCCAGGAGCTGGCTCATCTCCCTTGAACGTATCTTGGAATAGAAGCAGCCACCGCAGGCACCACACACTGTTCAGAAAGAACAAAGCCTTTAGGCCCACGATGTCTTGGTGAATTTGGTGAATCGTAGAGAGGCAGGACAAAGCTGTTCCCGAGCACAGCAGCATTTCTGCCTCTCTTGCTGGAGTGAGGGACTGCTGTGCTCTCACTTCAGTCCTTCCTGAGGCACAGGTAGAGCTGCTTTTTGTCACAGAGGCACAGATCCATGTCCAAGAGTAGCTCGTGAAGGCTGACACAAACTCCTGGGTGGATGGAGATTGGATCTGTGGCCATGAACCAAATCAGAGTCGTGTGATGGAGTTGGTACACTTAATACGCTCTGACAGGCAGTTGTTTGAACAGATACCGGGAACTTTGTAGTCTTTTGTTTGTTTTCACTTGGAAATTCAGTAGAGGACTTCTTTAGTGAGCTTGAAGTGAGTGCCTTCCTTTTTCTAATATGTGGGTGTTCTTCCTAAAAACTCAAAGAAGCAGCATGCTTGCAGTGAATGTTCCAAATGTTAAAAAATCCAGCCCAACAGAGAAAGACTTTGTGTTTCCACTGGAGATGTCATTGCTGTGGGCAAACATTTGCAAGAGGCTTTCTATCCAAACTCTCCTGGTAGTCTGGGAGTTTGTATGGTTTTGTGTCTTTCATTTTCTCTTTGCCATCTACCTTTTTGCTGCTGTGTGTGACAGATGCCTCGCAAGTCTCTCCATTCCCCTGAGGCGGACAGTCCGCATAGCTGGGGAAAGATAATCTTGTGCATAAAGCTGCTTTTCCTTGTGGGAAAAGAATTTTCTGTTGCGTTGGGTGTTTTGATTGTGTTTTTGTTTTCCGTTGTTCTTTTCAGAAGTGTTGCCTTAGCATGGAGAAGGAAAAGATTTCGTGTTTTGTAGTTCAGAATCCATCCATATTAAACCTTTTAAAAGGGATGTCTCAGCTTGTGGCTTTTGTACGTTTTAATTAAGTGAATGAAAACGTTCTATATGTTGTCACCCATAAATACTCCATGACTAAACTTGCTGTAGATTTCTGTGGATTTCTGTGGGTTCTCAGGACAACTCCCAGAATATCTCAGAGCTCTGTCTTAATCCGAGGGGAGGCTGATTAGCACAACTTGTTAACTCTCTTTGCTGTTCTGGTTTTGGGACTTAAAATACTTGGAAAGCCAGCAAACAGCCCATGGCTGTGCTCCTGAGGCTGGCCCTGCTGCTCTGCCTCTGATCCCGGCCTTTTCACTTCCCCTATTTCGAAGACCTGCCAGGAATAGCACATTTTATACGATGCCAAATTTATAAATTCCTCAGACCACTCGGTCTGGGAGGAATGCACTAATGGTGTGGCTGACTGAGTTTTGATCTGGGATGTTTTTAATTTTCAGACCGCGTTAATTTATTTTGATCTGAAAATTACAAGATTCGCTTCAGTTCTCCATTTTATTGCTTCTTTTAATACATCTTATTTGCTTTTTTAAAAAAAAATTAAAACAATTAAGTCTTTCCAATGTGAAGTCACACCTTTTTCTATCTTTGATAACTGGTGAAGAAGCTGTGAGTTTCAGCACTCTGCGAATCTCCTTGAGATGCTAAGATCGATGTTTATATTCTGGTTGGTTTGTGTCACACGATTTTTATGCCAGCAGTTGTTTCTTAAACATCCAGCTAGGGCTTATCTCCAGGCTGTTAGCAGCTATTCACAAATGCTGTCCTCTGTGGGATCCAGTTCTAGGGATTTGCTGTTTTATGGCCCTACTCACTGGAAAATAAGGTGGACCCCAAGCTGAGGGAGAGATGGAGCACTCTGTGATGTTTTTGTTTTTCTTTGACATAAAGCCTGGTTTTGGAAATTTCCTTTTAGTTTGTTCAAAGACTTTTATTTTACATTAATGCCACAGACACCTGCTATCACTGCTGTATCAACTTTTAGTGTTGACTGACTGAAATTGGTGTTTTCAGCCCTAGCTGCTTGCCCAGCCTCAAACTGTATGGGAGACAACAATTGTCTGAGTGCCTCCCCGAGTCCCCAGTAAAGAATTTCCATTTCTGGATAAGATTTCCATCCTATTGGAGTTCTGCATCCTCCTCTTATGGAGTTATTGTTTGTGTTCACTCATTTCATACAAACATGTTTGGTTTCAAATTATGATTTCTTCCCAGGAGCTGTCTTTTCTTCCTGCCTGCCGTAACAGGAAAAATATGTAACGGTGACCAGGAGCAGGGGTTGTAGGGCACGGACTTCACAAGATGGTGATAAGCGGAGACATTTTATTGTAAAAATTCAGGGTTCTTAAACTGTTACATTGCTATGAGTTTCCATACTTGTGAGGCACAACAAAGGTGTTTAACCAACCCCCATGAACCACGATAGGAACGTGCTTCAGGTGTAACCAACCACCAACCCCACAGAGTCAGCACTTACTGGTTCTAACAATTGTTTTCCAGTTCTTTTTCCAGTTGTTTTTCACCTCCAGTTCAGCTGAGTCATTCCCAGAATGCTCTCTGGTGAGCCCAAGGAGCAGAAGTGAGCAAGGATTTTACCGGGGCAACAAGTCCTTCACTTTTCAAGGCCTTTCTGCTCTGCAACGACCAGGCCTCCCTTGCCATGCCATGAGCCTGGAGTTAGGAGAGGCTTCTTAAAGCAGCTGTAAGCCAAGGAGCTCTGCAGAAAGGGGTGTGAATAAATCTTTGGTTCCTGCCTGCCAGCCGGATTTTTGTGCTGCTGCAGTTTTATCGCACATGGAGTTGATGGGGTCTCCCCACCTTTCAAGAGGCCATTTTCCAGCTCAACTCTGTTTCAATTGTTTCTTAGAAAGAAGCTCTCTTGACGTTTTCAGCCCTCGCAGGCTCCTGGCTGGTTTTTGATGTAGAGACTGCCTGCTGGGTGCCAGGTCAGCCTTCACCTTGGCTGGTGGAGAGAAACAAGCTCTGCTTTGTTCGCTCCTTTCTCAAACCTCAGCCCCAGCGTGGTGGGCAGACGGCAGAAACACGAGCCCTGTGTGAGCGAAACCACGGTGCTCGCTGGGAGAGGCTGGAGGGATGGAGAGCCCGTGGCCTGGGGATGAAATTCAGATTATTTTTCCTCCTAATCCCATATCCTGTTTTTGTAATGAGGCTGGTGGTGAGGCCACTATAATAGGTGAGCAAAACAATGTTGCCTGTGCTTTTGTCCTGCAGAAATGGCCTGTTTACAATACATGGGAGATTTAGTGCAGCACACCGTGACCTTGCACGTCAGGCAATTATTGCAGTGCCTCCATGGCGCCTGTTAAATGCATTTCTGTGCTGCTGGAGCTCTGTGGAGGGACTCATTCCTTCTAGTCTGCATCACAAAAGAAGGAACACCCCACTGGCGTGGGGCAGGACAGCCAGGACATTTGGAAAAGCTCTTCAGCTTCGGGCTCGTCTCAGTTACAGTTGTGCCTCTGCCAGGCTGTACCCTTTGGCAGCCGGGGAGATTTTCGTGGCATTTTTCTCCCCATGACTTGTCCATGTACATTGGTTTTGTATATAAATACGTAAACATTGGCGCAGTGGTGGTGAGGAGGGGGTTGCAAGTTGCAGGCCTTTTTTATTCAGATATTTCAGGCCAACCCCTTGCCCCTGGAGGCTGGGAGCATACGTGTCCCAAGAATTGGCTCAAGTAAAGCAAAGACCAAATTCCTTGAGTGCTTGCTGGAGCACTCCTGAAAATCAGCATCACTCCACTGAGAGTGCAGCCTTGAAGCAATACCAGTTTTAAAGTCTGCATGCTAGAAAAAAAAAAGAAAAGCCAGTCTGATTTTGCGTGGCAGGGCTGCTTTATGACCCCTCTTGGGACGGGCTGCCGCTCTTCTAGGCTGAAAAATGGCACTAAAGGGATTTCTATATCCCAGGACCTTACACTTCTGGAGCCCAAGTCACAGTCTGCTACCCCAGGCTGAATTCCTTGCCATCCAGAAGCAGGATAATTTGGTTGACACTTTACTGATACGTGCTGTACAAACAATTGTTTGGACTGTGTAATTTATTTAATTTATTTTTTTTTTTCTGGCTCTTCCTTCTGTTTATGCATCTAGACACAAAAGCTGAAACTGGATCAAGGCTGCAGGGCTAACAAAACTTAAGTCAATTACTTTCTCTGTTGTACCACCATCTTTATTTTTTTTTTTTCCTCCTTAACTGAGTTAAATCAGGAAAAGATGCTGTTGTAATTTATTATCTTCTTTAAGGCAAGCATGGAATAGTCTTATCCCACTCTTCCCATGCTCAGACAAAAAAGAAAACAGAACAAAAGGGCTGGGTCGAGTCAGCAGAATTGTTTTACCTCTTCCATTGTGAGTGCTCCTCTGTATGGAACTTCATGCTGTACTACAGCAATTTACGCCGTGACAGAAAGTGTTCAGAAGCCCTGTTTTGTGTAAATGTTTAACTTTTGATAAATGCTGTATTGTTCTAGCCAAACAGCAGTACAAACATGTCACTGTTTGGTGCCTTTCCAGCATGCACACCTTGTTCCTCCGTGATGCTTTTGTTAAACTTGAATGAAATCAGGGAACATTGGGTACTCATCTGAAGGACAGACACGGAATTCAGACTCTTCAGAGTCACGTCCATCCTTGGTGTGAGATTTTCACTGCCCATGGAGGAATGAACTGTTACACATCTCTTCTTGCTGGTTGTGTTGGAGAACAAGGCCAAGAAATCTGGGATGAGTAGAGGTACCATCACATTGTTTTCTCTTCTGTCCAGATGAGACCAGAAGCTGGATTTTCTGGGAGGTATTGCTCACTGAAATGTAGCTCTGGTGGGCAAAGGCTGAGGTGGGCTGTTCAGAGCTGGGAGCATCCCTGAAGGTGTGGGGAAGAGCTCTGATGGAGCAGATCAGCAGAACCGAGTTGCAGTTGAGACAGGGAAAGCCTGGATGCTTCAGAGACCATAAAATAGAGCTACTATTTCAGGAAAAGGAGAATGTTTGGTCTAGCCAGTGGTTGCCTCTAAAAATACTTCAAATATCATTCGAGTCAAAAACAGGACAGACTATACGCATATTTAGCTAAAGGAGAAAATGAACCACCAGGCATCTTGCCTGTCGGAACATTTCACTGTAGGTGAAAAACATTGTTATTCTCCGTGTCTGTCAAAACCTCCCATGACAAAACCTGATTGGAATAAGCAACTGTGAGCCCAAAAGTACATCTAGAGCTGGAAGCAAATGTGTGAAGAAAGCTCTGATACAGAGGTTTCTGCTGTCTGCTTTTCCCTTCTGCTGTCCAGTGTCCCTTCCTATTTTCCGGAAGGAGATTGAGGAGCAAAGCGCGTTCGTGGGCAGAAGTCACACGAGCTGCCCAGAGCAAACAGCTCGATAGTGAGGCACCAAAATGAGGACTCATAAAAATGGACAGGTCTGTGCTTTAAGCCAAAGCTCGTTGGTATGATCAAGCAATGCCCTTGAATATGGAAAAAACTCTATTCCTGCCTGAGCACCCTGAGCTAATGGCAGAATTGAGCTCACCCGAAAAGAGGGATTGGATGTGCTGAGAGCAAGACAGCAAAGATCAGAACCTTCACCAAATTCACCCAGTACAAGCAAGCAAGGCAGGGAAAATAATTATGGAATTTCCAGGAAAAAAAAAATCTTAGTGACTTAGGGATTTTTTTTTTGTTGTTCTTTGAACCAGTGAAACAGTGCTGCGATGTGATTGGTTTTTTTCAAGGTAGTAAGTGTGGCTTTTGTAAAATGACAGATTTCATCAGGATCAAAATATTTTTTAAACAAAGCTGCAAAGTTGTCTAGAAGAGTTTTACCTTTTGCTCAGAAGTTAAAGCAAGCACAACTTTTACAGCCTACATTTTCCTGGGAATTTAGTGGTGAACAGTCCACATTAGTAATCCAAACCTTATGCTTCTGCAGCAGTGTAAATACCACCAGAACAGGGCACTCTTTTAAGTTTGGGACGTTTTTATTTTAGGCTTTTTTTCCTCATGAAAGCCAGGCTGTGTAAGCATCAGTAACACGCATATGATTACAGTATAATGAGAAATTTCTCATGCTCCTTGCTGTTCTTGACTCAGCTGCTGGAGGTTGGATGGGGGAGTGGATTTATCCAGCTGTCGCATCACCAGCACATGGCCGCTGCAGGTGTGAGCTCTGAGTGCACAGCCTGAAAGCATTCTGCATCCGAATTTGTGTCGTGATTTGCTAAGGCCTTGAGGTACTGGGAGCTTTCTTCCTCATGTAATTAACCCTTACATTGTTTAGGATTCTAATTGATGGCTCTCTCTTCGTGTGTTGTGTGCTTTCTGCACTTCATATTTCCACCGCCGACTCTATTATCCTTACTCCTTTTTCTCAAATATTGGTGTCTTAGCACATTATCCATTGCAGAATTGCACTTTTCTTTAGAAGCAAAAGATCTTCATCATTAGCTGATGATCCTTCTCGGTATAAAGTTGTCTTCTTAGTGCTCTACAGAGTAAACAAACTACATCTTAAAATACTTTCTGGGACCATCTGGTAGCTTGGACAGTACGCAAGGAGATGAAACATCTTCATGAAAACCTCAAAAGCAGCCAGTCAGAACCAGAGGGGGTATAGATCTGCAAGAAAGTGTTTCATTAGGAAAATAAGTATTATATGTTGAAGCTGAAGGTAATAAACTTGTGTGTGTTTTCCAGTCCAAATCAGTCTTGGTCTGGCCATAATCTTTGTTTTCTTGGCCAGGGCTGGATCACAGGAACCAGCTTGCACTGTTTGGGAGTTCCCAGCAAATCAAGCTGCTCAGTTCCATGCCCAGGTAATGAAAGCCACTCTTGGTTTTGCTGTGGGAGTGTTTGTGTGGATGTGTAGAGAGGAAGGGTGTCTGTGTGAAAGGGAGTTCGGGCTCAAATCTGGGGAAAGATGCCCCCAGGAAGCCGGGATGTGTTGCCCAAGCCGCTGGTCTCACTGCAGATGCCAGATGTGACTCTTAGATCTCATTTATTGCCATAAATGTGCTGCCTGCACCTAACGAGCAGCCCAGGCACCCGACCCTTCCCACGACAGTGACCCAGCCTAGCAAGCAGAAGAAATTGCCTGTGTCCATCCATCCTCTCCAAGGAGATGTCTGCAGCGCAGGGACAAGCAGGGATGGCTTTGCTCCCTTAACACACTTGTGGTGAGCACTCAGCTGATGTTGCTTCTATAGAAGTCTGAAACTTGCCTTTATTCCACCTAAAAGTATAGATGTTTTTAATTTTTTACTCTATTTCACTGTCTGAAAGTTGTCCTCTGCTCTCGTGTACAGGCTGGGAAATGTGTTTTTGGGGAAGCAGGACTGGGCCTTTAATAATTTTTCTAGCTGAAAGAGCAGCAGTGAAACTGCAGCTTCGCCTCACATACGTGGTTTCTGCAATTAAGGGCTGCAGCTGTTCTACTTTTTTTGTCTCTGTGACGCAAATCAAAGCGCAGCAATGGTATTGCCTGAGGGCAGAGAGAAAGCTACTTGCTCGCTTCCCCATGCTGATAACTAAGCAGTGATGACAAGAAACTGGGGCAAAGGAAAGTTCAAAAGCAGAATCTGAATATTATAAATGATTGGAGAAACACAGGTGCCTCTTCCTCGGCACAAAAGGGAAACAGGACTGTGCGAGTGTCAGAAGAAATAACCAGCTCCCCAAAGGAAAAGATGTAGGGCTGTAAAATTTCTGTCGCTCAAATGGATTCTGACATGTACACAGGTTGGACTCTGTATTTTATCAAATACGTTACAGTCAGCCCCATTTTGAATGTGATTAATTTTCACTTGGTAACTTCAGCCATAAGAACCTTGATCCCCTCACTTTCACACGTAGGTCCCCTTTTCACACACATTTTCATTTCTGCCTAAATGGTGAGGTCTGAGTCACTATCCTTGTGTCCTTTCACAGAGGGGAACTGTAAGGGAACAGAAATATTGAGAGCATGAGCAGATTACCTGTCTGAGGTCATGCAACAAGCAGAAGAGACACTTTGGATGTCCTGATGTCTTGAATCCCCGCCTGCTTTCTGCACTAACTTCTAAATGGATTTGTGTGGCCATCCCAAGTTTGTGTATTTGTTCCCTTGTTGTCTAAACTGAATTTCATAGATGTTTATTAAAGACAAATTTTGCAGATTTGGTGTGGAGCTAAAATGAGACTATTGCTTCATTTAGGCATCGAAGGTAACTAAACAGCAAATGCAGACTTCTGCCAGACAGAAATGCTTTCTGCTGGTCGTTGCTGTGTGAGCCCCAGCCCTGGCAGCAGGCAGCTTCCCAGGAGGGCAGGACTTGCAGGGTTTAAGGCATCCAAGGCTCTCCTTGCATTGTCTCAACCTTGGCCATTTTGGGGGAGCTGGTGAGAGGGACAGCAAACGACACGTGCAGCGCTGTGAACTGTGAAATTCGGGATTTGCAACGAGACTTACAAGAAAGCTGATTCCACAGGGGCAGAATGAATGCTGTGTTTCTCTGCCATCTGCACTGCGAGCATTCTCCCCACACCCACAATCTCAGGTGCAAAATGAAAAACCAAATATTGCAGATGCAACCTAAAATGAGCCGTACCATGGAAAGTGTTGGGCCACTTTAAATTGATGCCACCAGTCCTGCCTGTACTACAGCTGCCTCTGAGTCAAGCACAGACCTGAGTGTTTTCTTCTGCTGGTCCTTGCACCAGTAAACCCCACATGCTAGAATGGAAAATAAATCCACATGTATTGCAAGGCTGGGATTTAACATTCTATTTATTTATTTATTTATTAACGCCAGCTTTATTTTTTCAGCCAGGGCAAAAATAGATTTCAGGATTGAATAATTACCGTCAAGCTAACTAGTTTACAGCATTTGACTTAAAATATGGAAATAGTTTAGAAAAATGTTTATATGTTTGCTAATAGCAATTTTATTGGTAATAGAGAGGCTTGCTGGCTTCTTGGCTGGAAACTGGATTTGTGTCTTGGTTTTCATGGCTGGAAGCGAAGGGAGTGCGAGTGCTTTATAATGGCACCTTGGAGCAAGACCCACAAAAGCACTCAGGAGCTTTTCAGTCACCTGAACATTACTGGGCACAGCACGAATGACCTACCCTCACCTGTGGTTATTCTTCAGTCCTAAAGCGGAGGTTTCTACCTCTGGGATCCCTTCTCTGTAAATGCAGTTTCCTCAGGCTGGTACAAAAAGGCTCTCTGAGCTCTGCAGCTCCTCATTTTGTTAGGGGTTGGCTCGGCTTAATGCCGTACAAGCACATTTTCACAGGTCTTGTCTTCCAATGTAATTTTTATCCTAATGTGTAGTTGAGGGTGATGAGGGAACATTCCTTTCCATTGGATCCAGTTGTACCCATAACGGCAAGTGAAGTTAGGATTGGAGTTCTGACTTTTTCAGGACTCCCTCCCTTCATGAGGACAAGATGGAACTTCAAAATCTGGTGTATCCTGAGTATTCATTAATGATATTTTGTAATGTTTGTTTGCCATCGTTCTGCTGTCTTGGAATTAGTAAAGTAACGCATACTGTCTAATTTTATCATGTCAAATCAGTATTAATATCAGTATCTAATAGCTTCTGCTGTAAAATGCTTTAATATGAACTCCAAGAGGAATAGTAAAATTTACTAGTCGTTCCTTAAAGTTGATTGATATGCTAGGGGGTTCCATAGAAAAAAAATACCTAGATGGGATGCATGCAGTGCTAGCCTGATTTCAATAAACTTAAAACCTTTTTCCTGCTGTTTATAGTTATGATAATTAGGTGTTAAAGACTTTCTACTGAGTCTTATGCTGACTCTCTCTCTTTATTACTTCCTGCTTCTAATCACCCTTGAACTGGATTCATCTCCACCACAGACATAATTATTTAGCACAAAATTCCTTGCCTCTGTTTGTGGAATTTTCTGGGCTTTGGTACCGATTCGTCAGCAAGCAAACTGTTGGTGGTTGTATTTTTTTGCACTTGGCATTGTAAAATGGGACTGAATGTGAGGTTCTGGAGGGACACATGTGCTTCCCATCTTCCCTCTCCATGAGGAAAAAATTGTCCCTGTGGCAGCTGCAGCTCCACTGTGTGACGAGCACGTGCAGCTTTAAACTTCATCTCCCTGATAATCCAGGGCTGTGCAAATAACGGGCTGCTCTTAGAATCTGCCACTTGTCTTGAGTGACGTCTCTTGTTTTTAAAAAAACCTTTACGAGTCGGTAATTTACCTATTTTTGGATGAAAAGACCTTGTCTTCTAAGTAATTTGAAATGCTGCTTCCAGAGTGTTTGATGCATGAATAAGGCCTTGAACAAACCAGGATTTGTCTGCTGGTTGTGAAAATACTTGAATTACCTGCAGACTATCATATTGTAATCTGGTCCCCATGGTCACTTCTTGGACAAGGTGAGGCCAGATTTGTCAAGAAATGGTCCCATGCTTGCAATTCCGACTTGCTTTAACCAAATATAAAGACATTTGAATTTAAATGTATAACAAAATCTGTGCTCATTTGATGGGGGTTTAAATTAATTCCAGTGGCCTGCCAAAGGGAAAGGTTTCTTACCTTCTCCGTCCCTCCTTCACTTCCTCCTCCTCTGACAGGATGATGCCTGCAAATAGGAAATACAACAAAATTGTTCATCTAACTTCCAGAGAAAAGGAAGAGTCCTCTTCTGGCCTTGAACATCACCAAAATCTGCCTTGACGAGGCTGTTGAGTGTAGGGATATGGTCAGGTCCTGCTTCATGATACGGCAATCACACAATGCTGCTGAGAACTGCTGAACACCAGCTGCTTGTGAGATGCCATCCTCTGGGGGAGAGGACAACAGTTGGGGGAAAAAAAAAAATATGTTGTAGAAGCTGTGATTGCAATTACCTCGCAATTACCTGGGATATGCTGTCGTCGCTGAGGGTGTGGCAGTGGGTGCCAGTGCTGACTGCAGTGGGAATTTGGGACGGTCTTTGCACCTTGCAGCAAAAGCAATTGTTCTGGTCCTGGCTGTGATATCCTCTGGGTATTCAAGCAGTCGCACTAGCCAGCACAAATAAACTCTTGTGTGCTCGTGTCTTATGCTGTATTTTTCCTAAATCTGGCATTTCAATTCTCAGCAGCTCTTCAGGTTCAGTCTAAGAGAGGCAGGGAGAATTTGAATGCTAAAATGCCTGGTTTTCTAAATCTAAATCTGTTTATGTGTGTTTTCAAAATAACTTTTATTTTTCTCTGTTTTCATGTGAACTTCAGCTAAACTTGGTTTTTTTTTCATTCTAATGTTTGGTATTTAACTTGCAGATTTTTTTGTTTGTTTACTTCTCCCTCTTGGATAGACTCATGGTCGAGAACTTAGAGTTCCACTCCATTGTTTTTGTCTAATGTTAAAATACTATCACAGAAGTAACTAGCGTTATTTTTAATTTTCATATTTGCTGTTTGACACTTAAAACAGCATCCTTGGCCCTTCAGCCTCTCTAATAAAATGACTTGGTGGACTGGTTATGGAATAATTGAGGAATTTTTACCTGCCTGTGTGAGATTGGGGCTTGGGGTAGATGGAAAGAAACAGGCTGGAATCCTACCTACTCAAATTTTTAAAAATTATTAATGTATTTCATCTTGCATAAGCACCGAGCATGGGAGGAAAGATGTTTCAACTGGAATGTTTCTCTTTTTTCTGTTGTTCCTAGTGACAGCTCTTTATTGGCCTAAGGGGATGTAAAAAATCCTGTTATTCTATTCTATATCGGTATTAACCTAGTTCTCTTTTGTCCTTCCAAACCAGTATTAAAAACACCCAGCTGAATTCACAAGGTAAATTCTGGGGACCCTTCTCCACCTGCTTTGCCCAGGTCTGCTGCCTTCAGGAGGCCATGACCAATGGGGCTGGAGACAGAGGCACACCTTGTCTGGGTAAGAGAGATTATTTTGCTTTAGGGGCAATGCTTAATGCAGCTTTGAAGTCGTTCTTGCAGCTGGACATGTGTCCTTTTCCTGTGTCAGCCGCTCCAGTACTTGTTCATAGCTGAAAGGAAATTGGACTTGTTAAGTTATAGATTGAGGTAAACAAGAAATACAAGTCATGCCAGGATCTAACAGATTTTCATGTTTCTTAAGTGCAGGAGCCAAAATACTCATCTCTGACTTGAATGTCTCTATTAAACTCAAGTGAAGCAGGAGATATAATAAGCTCAAAATCAGAGTTAAAATGAACAATGGTGCAGAAAATGTGATGCAATGTCCTCCCCCCCCCCCAAAAGATGTGTTGATTTTAAATGCATTCATAGAGCTATAGCTTGTTTGCAGTTCTTCATAATTACCAAATGAGCTCTGCAGAGGAGCAGACAACGCTAATCAGACAGGCAATTATTTACTGGTTCCTTTGCCTGCATTTGCATCTATTTTCATTTACATTATTACAAGGAGTTTGAGAGGATTTGCAAAGCGTGGAGGCAAAACGAGAGGTAAGAATTTCATTCGGCTTTCATTTTTCATCGCCTCCAATGAAGTTTTTTTTTTACCGTTGGCTCCCAGATGTGCATTTGAGCACGGGGACAGAGAGAGGTGGGCACGCAGAATTCCTTGTGCCGATTCCCACCTAACTCAAGGCGCTCAGCATGGAGAAGAGCTTTGGAGTGCACTGACAGTTTCACTGACTGTCCCTTTCGCAGTGCCATGCCAGCCCCCTTGAAATGATGGCTCACAGGAGTGAGTACACGTGACTTCTGTGAGACAATCATAAACTTGGGGGTGCTGGGACCATGATGGCTTCAGAAGTTCCGTGTTCCCATCAGTGCCCCGGGGCCGTTCATGCTCGGTGTCAGTGGGGTGTGAGTGCCACACGTCACCCGTTCATGCTCAGTGTCAGTGGGGTGTGAGTGCCACACGTCACCCACACTGATGGCCTCACTCTTCCTCCTAATGGGCACGGCAGACACCGTCACGCTCGTGGAAATTTCCGTGCCTGCCTCTGAGATAAACAGGGCCAGGGCCAGCTAATTGTGGGTGTTGTTAAACACCAGAGCTGCTCACTCGAAAGGTGGACCCTGGCAGTTAATGAGAGCCATTAAGGGAGTGAACAGAACCAAAACAGAAAAAAAGAAAAAAGGCATTTTTTTTTCCAACACGGGGCTTGGTGGTAACAAATTAGGTGGGCTCTTGTCCAGACCTATTGCTGCTTCACTGTTAGGGGAGAAGTCAGGAACAGAACCCTTAATTTTAAGGGTACTAGGTGATATTTTAGACACTGGTTTGCAGAGGCCAGGGCAAGGATGCACCTGAGACTATGAAATCTCCCTCTTAATTCGGACCGAGAAACTGAATTCTTAAAAATGTGTCATCATAATAACAAATAAAATTACTCCTGCAGTCTGAGGTCAGATTGCAATGTATATATTTTAAAGATAAGGGGTGCAATATGTTAATGAATAAGGAAAGCGCCAGATTAAGTGAATTTCGGAATTCATTAATCTCTGAAAGGACAATAAATTTAAGTGCTTCTGCCTGCATTTCTACAGGTTCTCCCTTGCTTCCAGTCTTGTTTAGCTCAATAGATTTCATGGGGTTTGAGGCAAACAGAGCTGTTCCACGTTATTTCAGATGCTGGATGTTCTGGGAATGTCTGTGGCCGCTGGTTGAGTATCCAGCATTGTACATGACAAGAAAACAGCAGCCATGCAAAGAATTAAACATATTGATTATGGATTAATTTCACCTTGCTGTGCGAGTCAGGAACAGACCATCCCACTGCAACTGCTGAGATCATGGCTCTGCTCTTTAATGCTTCTAGAAGCACCAAAATTGCAATGTGGCATGGACAGGATGTTCATCCGGTGATGCTCATCCTTCCATTCGGATCTATTGCTAAATAAAAAGGGATGTGTGAGTTTATGGAGCAGAGAATGCCTGGGGTTTGTTCTTTAACCAGAGACGCTGAAATCTGGAAAGGCAGGACATTCACCGGGAAAGTGGAAAGAACAGAAAGCAGCTGGAAAAAGAGGTGTGTCTTCAAAACGATGTCAAATGTGCAAAAGCTCATATTGCGTTCTCTTACGTATTTATTTGTCTGTGCTAACCTATGTAGGATTTTTAGGGCGTATTTGATGTGCAGGAGAGGGGTTCCCGTGTTCATACCTGCCTTTGACAAATGCTTGAGCAAACAATTACAAAGAATTAGTAGGAATGGCCAAAAATGCCTACATATTAGAGAAACTACAAAAAAACCTTAGAGACTCTGAAAGATTTGAACACTGTTATAAATGTACGGTTTTTGTAAAACTTTACATTTCTGGAACAATGTTTCGTCTTCATATGTAAACCTCCTGTTTAGTCAACTTCATTTTCAGAACATCACAAATACAATTGGATATAATAAAATCTGAATTCACTTCTTTTGCTGCCTCTTAGAAACCTGACCTTCAAATCCTGTCTTTGTGTTTTCCTTAAAGAGAGGTATTTTGTTTTATAGTAGCTGATTCATTACTATGTATTTGTGCTTTCTGTTGTTTATATGCCCTTCAAAACATCTTCTAGCTTTGAAGAAGCTTCTTCAGACCCCAAGTGATGTGAATCTTCATCCTCCCACTACAGGTGATTAAAACAAAGGGCGAGGTTAAATGACCTGGTCAGGGAGAACCTGCAGGGAATCAGCGCTGCAGTTTGAAATGGGAGAGAGGAGCATTTCCCATTGAGAAAATTCCCATTTTAACCACTAGGCCGATGATGATGGGTTTCACTACAATCAAAAGTGTGTCCCTGGGAGTTTTGTTTTGTTTTCCTTTTTCCTCTTGGCCTGTATTGATGGGTCCTTTTGCATTCCTAGTTTTTACTTCTCAGTCCCCGGATCAGTTTTAGGGAGCTGAAGACAAGCAGAGGACGGTAAGGAAAGGGTGGAAGGCGACAGAAGGCGAAGCAGTCCTGGACCCTACTCTGTGGGCCCAAAGTGCCTCAGAGCAGGAGATGAAGCCCTTTCCTGTTTTAATAGGTGATAAAAATGCTTTCCCTCATATGAGTGGCCTTTGAGCCGGTAATCTTGTCTTGGTGAGGGTGGCGAGCTTTGCTGGTGGCTGCAGTCCAGTGAAGAATTGGTGGCCACTGGCCAGGGCATGGCCCACAGCTGAGAGGGCCTGTGGCCACGTTTCCAGCCCTTTTCGCTGCTGCTGCTCGGTTTTGTCCAGGGTGTGTGTGTGAGTGTGTGGCTCTCCAAGCACGCTTGTAAAGCCCAGCCAGCTCTGAGCCTGTGACTTTCCCCGGGGAGAGGAGAGGCAGGAGGGGCTGTGATGTGCCAAAGCCGGTGGCACATCTGGAGAGTAAAGCCCTCATCTCCCCGGCTTGTGAGAAACCAAGTTTTTACATTGTGGAATGAATTTGTGTGTTTATAGAGTAGGAGGCTGACACTGAAGGTGACACAAAGCACACTCCTTGTCTCTTCTAGGCAGTGTGTAACCTTACTCAAAAACCTTCAGGCTTAAACTGGAAAAAAAGATGTAAAGATCCCTGAATTCTTCTCTTCTCAGCATTTCATACCTGATGATGCTTCAGGTTGAAAATACTTTTGTCTGAAACAATACATTGCCTGATTTTAATTAGGTTTTTTATTTTTGTTGGTTTTGGGTGGGTTTTTTGGGTTNTTTTTGGGTGGTTTTTTTTTTTTTTTTTTTTTTTTTTTTTTGTTGTTGTTGTTGTTGTTTGTTTTTTCTTTTTTTTTTTTTTTGAGGGAGAGTTGGTTTTGTTTCCTTGATTCAGTCTAATCCTGCTTCCTACGATAAATGGCTTTCCCTGTAATGGGTTCCCTGATTACTCCAAGGCACACATCTGCTAAAGGATGCCTTTGAAAGTCAGGCTAATTTGTTGGATAAGTGGCAGATTTCTGATTGCAATCTCTTTTCCATACAGAGGATCACTTAAGTAAGACAATAATCCTCTCTTTTTTTTTTTTTTTCCAAGCCTTAGGTCTGGGGGTTTTTTCCATCTCTGCCTTAATCATCTTACTTTTAATTTTTCCTTCTCTCAGGCACACTTTGGCTTCTCTTTTTTCACAGTTACCAAACATGATACAGCCTGCATATCACATTGACACTGTTGTGAACTCAGAAACTACACTGCATGAAATTACAGGATTATGCCGACTGCTCTGGCTTCAAAAGACAAACCATCTCTTCTGGATTCTAAAATCCACATAAAAATGGCAATTTTGGGAATAGCTGTGGGAGAAATGCTTAGCTGATAGTTTCAATTCTTGCTAGGAAGGTTCTTGCTACAGAGGTAGGAAAGGAGTCTCCTGCCTCTCTGAGTCTCTGTTGCTTGTGTGCATAAGGGCAGAGAAACTCAGCATGACACAGACGCAGTGTGACATTACTGTATTCTCTAATAAATGTCAAATGTTAAGCCCTCCCTTTATTTATTTTTTTTTTTAAATAAACAAGACTCAAAAATGTTTTAATAATTTTAAGGCTAAACCCGTGCTAAAAATCCTCAGAATTTTGGAATGGAAAATAATTTTCTTCTTAATTAGCTGTTTACAATCCTCTATTTTTGTATAGTTGTTAAGCTAAAACTGCTTGTGTTTAACATAACCTGTTTCTTTTCACAAACCAGTCATAAACTGTGTTATCAAAACCACCTTCTAGTGCCTGGGAGCTGTATTAGGAGGCTTGGCTGGCACAGCTGGAGTGTCAGATCCAGAAAAGTGTTTTCTTAACATTTATCCAAGCCTTATTTTCAAAGTGGGTAGATATGAGGAGTTCTGCTTTGGGGATAAGCAAACAGAGAGGGGAAATAAATTACATTTCAGTGTATGCAAAGGTTGTTGCTCAAAATGAAAGCTGGGCCTTGTCACTCTCTACAGTGCTGTGTCCACTGTATCTAACAGCTTTCGTATATAAATTTATCTGTATTTTTCATATCTGTATAAAATAAGCAAAATACTTCCTCTGAAGATTTGTTTAACCAGACAAAAGCATTGCTCTTTATGGGCACAGAGAAACAGCATTAGCAATAACGTGAACTGAAGATCGGGCAAAGCTTCCCATCTTTGCTTTTGCAAAGCTGGAGTAGCCTTTGGGAGGTTCTTTTCGCCCTGATCCAGAGTGAGCTCTGCCAGTGCTGCAGCCCAGTTTTCAGACACAACTGCTTCCTGGAGAGGCCTCTGAGGACGCCTCTTCACTCTTCCTGCGGCTCAGATAAAATGTCTGAGGGAAACGGCTGCTTGTATGAAACATGGATGTACAGTTAGGTGAGACTGATCTTTTTCTGGCTTATTAAAAGAGCTGTGGATGGAGAAGACCTGGAGACTTTTTGTAAACTTTTCTTTTTGATGTTTCGCCATCTGTTTACAAAAGCCGAGCTAATTAGAATAAAGAGGTGGCCAGGTTTTCTCATTCCTGGTCCTTTTAAGAAGAACACATTGAAAGCTCTGTAGTGTTCTTTGTACTTTCTTACGAGTTTATTTTGAAGGTTTTTTCCATTGTACTTCTATTTTTTTTCCCCCTTTTTTCCATAATAAAGTTTGAATTTGGAAATGTGTGCGAATTGGAAGTTGCAGAGTTAGCAGTCCTCTCTCCTGGCTTTCTAAAATAGTGCAAGGCACTGAGTCACTTCTTGCCACTAATAAGTTGCGTCATTTTGCCAGGATCAGAATGTTCCAGTCTCAAAGCAAATAGTTTTAAAAGTGAAAAACCAGTTGTTACCATATATGTGTGTGTGTGTGTTCATAAACAAACACACACTCACACTCCCTCTCTCTCTCTGACATGTCTGCTTATCCAAAGGTGACGATTGATCCTTCTGTGTGTGGGGCAGGGAATTAATAATCACCACTTCTTTCCACTTCCCCACAGGCTTCAGTTTCAGCAAGGTGAAAAACACACTTATAGTGTTTTTAAAGGTGAGGTTTATAAGCATAAATGAGGAAAAACGTGGGGAGATTCCATGGG
>VZRN01004005.1:299637-311482 GCA_013397935.1 Dasyornis broadbenti | reverse complement strand
GGGGGGGGGGGGGGTAGAAAAAAAAATGGGTGGAGAGAATGCTAATCTTGTCGGATTAACTACTTATTGTGGTTTTACTTTGCACATGTTTGATGAATGATTTGTTCTATCCGGTCATGAAGTGATTTCTGTCCTATATGTGAGGGCTGTTGCACTGCTCTGAGGTAAACTCAACAAAAATCCAGGTGTGTTCCTGCTCCTGGTTGTGTGCAGATGTTTTCTACCCTGATCATTTGATATGTTGATTTGCAAACTTCTGCACCATTTTCAAACTGATTATTTTGTGTCTGTTTATCTTCATGCCTTGCCAGCAAACTTGGTCCATTTTGCCATCAGGATTTCATCAGGCTAAGTCAATTCTGATGTTTTAATGGCCTCACTGGCAGAAAATTTCCCTCAGATGAGAAAAACTGACAAAAGGGGAAAACCACTGGAGAGGTGTGTGTGCAGGGACCCGTGGCCAGAGAGGCCAGGAGGGGCTGGGCCAAGGCAGGGGCAAAGCCTTGGAGATTGCCCAGATTTATTCTGGTTTATTCTAGGTAATCTTGCTAAACCCCTGGCAGGGGACTGTAAGTGCCAGCCCACGGAATCCTTGCAGAAAGGAATCTGAAGGTTCCTGGATCTCCTTGCACTGAAGCAGTCAGACCCCAGGATTTCAGTGGCTGGCTGGCTTGCTGGGTAAATCACTAAAAACAAATGAAGGACTTTCTGTAAATTTTTAGACCAGTTCCAGCCCATTTCCAGCCCAGTGACGCCAGTTATGGACCAGTAATACCAGTCCCAGACCAGTTCCAGCCCATTTCCAGCCCAGTGACACCAGTTCCAGCCCAGTGACACCAGTGATACCAGTGACACCCCAGTTACACTTGCTGTTTCTAATCATCTTAACCACTGATGGGTGATGATTATTGATGAATTAACAATAGCTAATTCATCGTTATGATAATGCTGAGAGAGCCTCATGGTTGGAAAATCAATGGAGTGACAGGTTGCAGAGGATGCTGATGGTGGCTCTGGAGGACAGAAGCTGAGCAAGAGGGCAGAGGTTGACATTTGTGAGGTTACTGGAAGCCCTCACAAGTTTTGTAGCTGGTATTGGTTGTGTTTCCTACTTATGGAGGCTCTTTTAAAAAAACCCTAAACCTGCCTTGTGTAGCAGGACCACTGAAGGGTGTCCAGTGACCTGCTCCTTTAAGGAAATAGTCTGAGTGCTGGACTTCAAAGGAAGGTGAGGTGACAATCAGTACAGACAATTCATCTGAAGGGAAAGGGAATCTTTTTGGTTTTCCCCCCTGTAATGTTCCATAAGATAAAAATAGCAAGCAGTGGGTTTTAAACCCCCTCAGTTTAGGTAGAGACTGACAGAATGTTGACATTCCCTGGCCATGAGCCAGCAGGTAAGAAATGATGTTTTATTTCCACATCCTTGCTCCCTTGCCATAGCCTGTATGGTGTTTGTCTAACTCACACAAGCTGTCTGCACAAAGCTCATGAGGAACAATCCCCCCATTTCTTTCCAGCCCAGCATGGACTCCCAGCACCTATAAACTGTGCATGGAAAAGCAATTTAATGGTACATTTCTTCACTGTGATGTCTTGAACAGCTGAGCTGCCTGGATCAGCAACAATTTGCCGAGCTTTTGTGGATCAAGGGAAGAAACCCAGAGGGAGCGTGGCCTCTGAGGTGCAGGGCTTGCACAGCTATTGTGGCTCATTAGAGGTCACACATGCCTGAAATCTCCTAGCAGAGCATCATCCTGCCTCCACAGGAGCTGGAAAATGTTTGATCTGTGCCAGCATGGCTTGTCCTTGGTGCTGATGCTCTGTGTAAGTGTCTTATAAAAGTGTAAGTGTCTTACCCTGTTGCAGAGCAGAAAGGCCTTGTCAACTAAAGGCCTCGTTGCCCTTGTAAACTCCTTGTTTACTTCTGCTACTTGGGCTCACCAGAGAGCATTCTGGGAATGGCTCAGCTGAACTAGAGGTGAAAAACAAGTGACAGAACTGGAAAACAATTGTTAGAGCCAATGGGTGCTCACACTGTGGGGCTGGTGGTTGGTTACACCTGAAGCACGTTCCTATCGTGGTTCATGGGGGTTGGTTAAACACGTTTGTTGTGCCTCACAAGTATGGAAACTCATAGCAATGTAACAGTTTAAGAACCCTGGATTTTTACAATAAAATGTCTTCGCTTATCACCACCTTGTGAAGTCCTTGCCCTACAACCCCTGCTTTACCCTTCAATGGTAAACAAAGGATTTTGAGGAGAACAAGCGAGTTTGCCTCAGGTAAAGATGTTGAAGCCCCAAAGACTGGACAGATGGATTCAGGTTGGATATGCAATGTATATTTTGTGTGGCTGTTCCCTCAGGCATGTTTGCCAGTTGCCTTAGCTGGAAAAAATTGGACAGCAAATTTCAAAACAAACTCCAAAAGTTTTATAGCAAAGAAACACAGCTCCACTCTTTCAGCCAAATATGAGGTATTGTGACAGCTGTCTGAATGAGCCATGTCATCCCCAAGTTATAAAAAGAGAGAAAAAGCCTTTCTGTTAGAGTGGATAGACCTGTTAATATCAAACTGTGTATATATTGGTTTTACTTGTCTTGTGAGTGAGTTTTGGTCTTGATTGTGGTTTGTTTTGTTTTGTTGTGGGTTTTTGGGTTTTTTTCTGGTACGTTTCTCAAGCTTTTCCTAAGCTATTGTCACTGGAAACTTGACTTTAAAATGAAAACAGATACTTCC
This sequence comes from Dasyornis broadbenti, assembly GCA_013397935.1. NCBI lineage: Eukaryota > Metazoa > Chordata > Aves > Passeriformes > Dasyornithidae > Dasyornis > Dasyornis broadbenti. The sequence continues at coordinate 308,740 of VZRN01004005.1, read as the reverse complement.
CCATTGTTACCTTTCAGTAGGCATCAAAACTTCTAGGGGAAAATATGAAATACCGAAAGTTTTGGGTTGTCTGTGACAGCTCATCGCACTTTAAGTGGTTCCATGCAGAAATAAAGAACTCAAATCATGCTTTGCATTATATAATAAAATAGGAATGTATGGTAGTTATCTTCAACTATTTAAATAATCTGAAAATGGATAGAAATTCTGCATAATTTGGGTGCATCATGGTGTCTTGCTAGCGAGTTTTAGTCATGGGCATCTTTATATGGCAGAAAGCATTGAATTTATGGTGAAGGATCATGAACTATTTGTTTCTAGCTGAGTTTCTTCCAGTCACACAAATTTCTTTTTTGTGTTCCTTGTATAAATGAATATGTGTTTTGCCATGTCTGCTAAGACTCTGAGCCCGCTAGAGACAAATTTCTCACAGGATGTGGAGAGGTGAAAGGAGTTTATTTCCTACAAGTTATGCAAAAAGATGGATGCGTGAAGGAAAGAGGAAGGGACTTGGTTCAGTTCCCTCCATTTCACAGCGGAAGGGAAAAGCCTGCCATGAGCTCATCCTGACTTTCGAGTGGGAACATCCGTGTGTGCCGTGCTCATGGAGCCAGCCTTGGGCTTTCCCACCGGCACAGGACCTGGCTGCAGCCAGGTTTCCCTAGGGAAGCCCTCCCTCTCAGCATCGAGGGGAACTCACGCAGGCTGGAATGTTCTGCTGAGAGACAGAGAGGCAGCTCCTGGTTCTGAAGTGGAACAAGACTGGGAAATGGTGACTTGTGCAGAGTCCCGTGCGGCTGCTGCTGAGCTTGCAGGAAGCACTCGCAGCGTTATCATTGTGGAGGAGATCCACACTTGACCCAAAAATATTTGTTTTCAGAGAGTATCCTTGCAGTGTCTTTGTGGCAAAGTGCAGGAAGTTATTTATTGTACAGCTGGTTTAAATTGAAGCTTTTGAGGATAACGGGACAGCTCTCCATCTCATCCCATCCGCCTCTGAAAGTTTTCATGCAAGAGCACTTTTTTCCATGACTCCGTTATTGTTTGAACATCAGGATATTGCATAAGCCTCTCTTGGGGAAAAGAGAATATACAGAAGCAGAGAATGACCTAAACCCACCCACAAGGGCTGCTAAATGCAGCTTCACATATAGTGTCAATAGTGAAGAACATCGGAAGGGAGAAAACGTGTGGGCATGCAAATGTTTTAATTAGTGAATGGTTTAACATTCACAGCCAGGTTCTCACGCTGCTCCTGCAATGCCTATCTGCAGGATGTGGGTGTACCTCCTAACCTCTCTGTTCCTCTCTCCCCTCATTGGAAACAGAGCTCTCCTTTTTCCTCATCGTAAAGTGCAATGGGCAGGAGAGAAGGAGATGAGGAAGTGCAACGGGAGTTTGGGGCTTTGTTGTTTTTGTTTGGCTTTATTTTTATTTCTCTGCCTATAGAATTTAAGACTAAGCAATCATTACAGAAAAATGTCAATAAACAGACTCAGCTGTTAGCTTGTGCAAGGTACAGAGTTTACTGTGGAGAAGCAGCTTTGGTGGCAGTATCCTATGACAGACTTCATCCCAGACAAGGAAAGATTAACGCCGGCTAAATTTACATAACTACTGCCGAGGACGAGCATTCCTGGGGCACCCAGCACTCCTGTCAAAATAATCTGGAGTTTCGAGCGTTGCACAAATTGAGGAAATGCAGTTCAGTGTTGTGGCTGAAGTCAGTGGCCCAGCTCATGTCAGTGTCAAGACAAGTACCTTAGGGTTTTTCCGAACCCAGGATTCTGTTTGTGGAGTATTTTACAGACTGCTTGCACTTGATTGGCCTTGGCTGCCTGCAAAGCCACCCTCTCTGGGCTGAATGAAACAATTCTTGAAGAGCCAGAGGTGTGTGCAGGACAGGAGAGCAGGTTGTGGCTTCTGATCTCTGTATGGCCAGACCGGTGGAGAAGGTGAAAAATAAAGTTCTTTGCATGTAAACACAAATTGCTTCCCTGGGAGTGGGAATAAGCAGTCGCTGTCTGTTTGTAACATTATCTTATCATTGCTATTGCCAATTGACAAATTGAGGGAAGGTTGTCTCTTCCTCTTTTTGAAAGGTATCTCTCCTTAAGAGAATGTCTGAGTGTAAGGCAGAAAGAGGAGTAGCCCTGATAGGTACTATCTGGCACTATAAATCATTTACTTGAGATAAAATTTTGATAAGCATTACAGAGAAATGACCTCACTGTTTTATTATTTCAGTTAATGTGAGCTGTCACTCTGGGCTTATTGCCCCCGTAGTTAAAGTTTATGGAAGTTCCTCAAAGGGATGCCCTTGAATCTGGGATTTAATGGCTTCTCCTTCTTCTGGAATTACAGCTTCTAATTGGAGCAGCTTGGATTAATTTCACTTTTCTGCATGAGTAATCATATACAACCTTGGCGTATCAGAACTCTCATCTACAGAACTACAGTGTTAAAAGCCAAGAAACTCAAGGCCAATGACACATCTTGGAGCTCAGAGAGGAATTTGAAAATCATCATAATGAATGTTCTGAAGTTATTAGGGAAATATTTCTCCCCCAGTGGGTGGTTGGGCACTGAACAGGCTCCCCAGGGAAGCGGTCACAGCCCCAAGAAGCATTTGGACAACATGGAGGGTGCCTGGGGTGTCCTGTGCAGGGCCAGGAGCTGGACTTCAGTGATCCTCATTGGTCCCTTCCAACTTAAGAATATTCTGTGATTCTATGATTTGATATCAATAAATGCGCCTATTAAAAAAAAATAAATAAATTCTGCAGGGTCTGTGAGTTTCAAGCTCTCTTCCCACATGTCTGACCAGTGGATTTGGTTTGATTTGCTTTATTTCCTTCTCCAAGAGTAAGGGAAGATCTTGATGTAGTTCTGAGATGACTGCTGATGGGTATTTTCGAGAGAGAACTTCAGCTATTCTAACACATGTTAGAGACTTGCGAGCACTGAAAGTTAAATGAAATAAGAAACTTTCAGCTTGATCCCAGGTTGCATTTCAGAACCAAGAAGAGGCAGGCCTGAGCTTTGTTGGTGATTGTTCAGAGAATGGAGCAGGTATTCATGAGAGTGGCTTGCATTGATACCATGCAAAATGGGAGATGCCTCATTTCAAATGGCAGCAGGTCACAAAATTGAGGGTTTTAAATCAAAATGCATCCTGCTTCATTCAATCTTCATTCAGCCTCTAAAATGAGAGGGAAGCCTGAAAAATCTGAAGTAAATTAAAGGTCTCCCATTACGAAACCACCACGAAAGAAGTGTGAGCACTGACATTTCTGTCTTCAGGCGCTGCTTGAATTTTTGAAGGTGTGGAGCCTGTGGCAGTGTCTGTGAAGGTCACACCACAGTGCACGTGTGCTGTGCTCCTGGAGATCAGTGTTCAGCTGGCCCAGCTCCATTCCTAATCTGATTTAATGAGGTTTGCTTGGAATACTGTGGCTCGGGTCTTGCTTGCTTTTATTCTGGATTTTGTTGATATTGCCAGTACAGAAAAATTACAACAGATTCTCCCTATGTTTCTGCTTAGGTATTTAGGTTTTGTGTTAAGCAGGGGCTCAAAAAATTGTTAATTCCACTTTTCATATTTCCCTTTTTCCCTTTTATTTTTTTATTAAATTCTTAATTTGACTGCTTTGATGACAGGCTTTATGGGGCACCCCAGGTCTCTCTCTCTGCCAAGCACGTGGTGTACACCTTGTACACCAGTGAGAATCATTAACTTGCATCCCTTGTAAAACAGGTTATCTTCGACACAACGAGGTGAGCAGAGGCACGGAAACACTGCAAAAGAGTGTTTTCAGTCAGTGGTTGATAATCCTTTTTATGGACTTATTGAGTAAAACATTGAATACTTTGGCCTTAGACCAGATGAGCTCTTAAGAGCTCTCAACTGTGTTGAAGTGTTGAGCCCAGCAGTAAAAAGCAAGGCCTGCAGTGCCTTCAGGGAGCTTGGTTTCCTTGCTGGCATTTGAGCACCCGTTTGCCTGGATTTGTGGAACGTGGCCCTTCTCGGGTAGAGCCCCTGGAGGGGAAATTGCAAGCCCCTCCTCAGGTCATGGCCCTGTTTACCTTTCTGACATTGGCCTGCCCTCTGTTTTGCATATCCTAAAAGGACTTCTTGCTTTGTTTTGGTGTTTCCACTTGAATGAATGAATCCTGGAAGTGGTGAGGCAGTTTGGTTGTGGCAGGCAGGGGACTCGTTTCTGGTTGTGCTCCTGTGGAATTCCACAGAGGGTGAAGTGGAGCCAGATGTTTTCTGACATGTCCTGCTGGTAGGTCAGGGGATCTTCCCATGTGCTCAGTTCGTACCAAAGTTACCCATTCCCAGATGCTTTCCTAAAAGCATTCCTGTGACTTGTGACCTCACATTTGCCTATATTTTCATTCTCAGTTTAAAAACACAAGTGGTCGGACATGTAGACTTTGCCACTTACGCTTCCTTGAAAAAAACAAAAAAAATTATTTAGCCATAATGGATATTAGTTGGCTTGTTGAAAAAATCCAAACAAAGTAACTTAGATTTTGATGGTGACTTGTCTCAGTTTTTTATAACAGCATATGATTTGTGATACTGTGCATGTAAGCTAAGAAAAATCAAATATGGGGTTTCTTATTCTAGAAATAATTGGACTGAAAAGTATCCAGAGCATTTGAAATCTAATGGGAGACAAAGAAGCAAATACAGTAGGCTACAGTGAAAAACCTCCTTCCTGTTTTCATAATTTTATTATTTGTTCAGTAATGGAAACATGATGTGGGTAAGTTTCCCAGAAAATCTCCAATTTCCTCACAGGCTTTCTGTGAGGTAGCTCAGAGAGTTGTCAAGATCTGACCTATTTTCACGCTGCTGTTTACATGTAGTCCTGAGCTGCTTCTCAGTAAAAGAAGTTGTTGGGCTTTGAAACCTGATGAATTGAAAAAAAATAAAAAATTACGTTGGGCTTGCTAATTTCATTGCTTGAATAAAGTAAACCTGTCATGAATAGCCTGATGTCTTGTTTGGTTTTGTGTGTGTATAAACCAGATATAGGAAACAACCACACCTCTTTTTCAATAACGGACTTTAGCCAACCAAAGAACTTCAGGATGTAAAAGGAAAAACTCCTTAGTGTGGGGTAGTTCTTCGTGGCTTGGTGACAGCCATTAGTAACATGGGGGGGAAGTACAAAGTGTCCTGAGTCCAAAGCTGCAGTTTTGTAAGAGAAGACAGAGACACTCGATGAAAAAGGGGAGACAAGACTAAAACACTCAGTGAGCAACTGGTGATTTATCCAAGTTTTCTCCTCAGTAACCCTTGGGTGTTTTTCCACAGCCATGAGCTGGCACTCCTAGGTCTGACTGTCCCGAACATTTTCCAGCATGCCGAGCACGAAACGTGGCTGGGTGCAGAGCTGGCAGCCTCCGGCTGGGATTCTGCCGGCACGCGAAGCTCACGATAGTTTCCACTCAAAAATGCAGGCAAACCAAAGGTGAGAAAAATCAACGAGGAGCAGATTTTGTTGCTGTTAGAAGCTTATGGAGCCGGGCGTTTAACTCCTTTGGTCAGCCTGGTGTTCCTTCATTTGATTGCAGGGAGTTGATGTTGGTTACATGAATGAATTTAAGATTAGAATCAGCTGTTGTGAAATTGGTCTGGTGTTTATTACAACCGAGTATTGGGAGGTTGGACAAGATGTCCTCCTGAGCTCCCTTCCTGTGACTCTGTGAGCTATTAACTGTTGTACTTGAAGCTGCAGAGCCTTTGCAAGCATTAAGACTGTCTGCTGATGGTCGCCAGAAAGGGTAAATGGGGCTGTTTGCCGGCATTTTCCGTAGAATGAAACACTGGAAAGTTGTGTCCCTTCTCTGGAAACGCCTCTACACTGCGAGTGTTCCTCCTTTGTGACTGGTTAGTTCTGTTTCAGTAGGATTCTGGTGGATCCCTTCTTTCCAGAGCTTAGAGCCGCTCACTGCCCGTGTCAGCTTTAGCCCGCCAAGAGAACCTGCTTCTCTGGCTGAGAAGAGAATTACAGGGGGAATGAATGTGCTGCAGGTGTCGGTCAGAAAGCTTCCTTCTAAAAACCCACTGCAGCTTCTCATCTCACTGCAAATCAGAAATCCTCTAGAAAAGGTGGGCTCTTCCAGAGCGTGCTGTGAGTCCCTGGGGAATACAAAGAATCAAACGCAGAATGGAAGCAGACAAGGTTCTGGTTGCTCTGATGACAACTGAAATGGCCATCAAAGGTTTTGTTTTTCCCATGACTGAAATACGTACAAGGCCTGTCACATAAACATGCGATACGAGGGAGTCTGTGAGCCACATCTGCTAGATCCAGAGGCTCAAAAAGGCAGAACTGGTAATTGATTTTGCATGTGGTTTCTTTCTTTCTTTCTTTCTTTTTTTTTTTTTTTGGGAAGGCAGGGCTGAAACAGCTCCCCTAGCTCTTTGCATGCAGGTTAAATGTGTTTGAGTGGGTCCCTGAGCTCTCCTGTGCTTGCCAGTGATTTCTCAGAATTTAATGAAAATGGGAGAGGCGGTTCACTAGGATTTTTACATGTGTGAATTAAGGTTTAAACGAAGAGCAGGGATAAGAGAGAGAGAGAGAGAGAGAGGTCCTTATTGTGATTACAGTTGCTTCTTACGAATGGACTCCAGTGGTGTCATGCGATAAATTCAGGGAGCTTTTCCTCCAGTGAGTGTTGATGCTGTTTGGTGATCAGACAACACAAGGGGAGCATAACAGGAAAAGCACCTGAGAGATTACAGCAGGATCTGTGGACACTGAAACCATCCTGCATCATGATTTCCTGGGAATGATGGGTTAGCCTTTCCTTCCTTCTTGCGTGTTATCTAATCTGAACTGAAATAAAATCACAGGTGTGAAACCTGCATTGTATCCTGCAAACTCTGAGAGCCATTCCCTAAACTGCCCCGGTGGTGGTTTGGTCTGACACCTCTGGCTCACATGCCCGTTCCTGTGTGCAGCCACAGGAGAGGAAAGAAAATCGACGTTTCTTGAAGAAAAGCTGAAAAAAACAAACGCCACTGTGTTTCTAAGGATCTGGTGAGATTGCTAGAAACAGTTGAACACAGTTGTTAAATGGGTTTGATAGCCAGCTTGTAAACCACAGGTTTGAAATGGTTTTGCTTCATTGCGGACAACTGGAGATATGGCAAATTAAATGCACAAGAGAGCAAAGTGGCCAAGACTATGAGATTTGATCATTAAATTTGATTATTTGTTCTTTGTACCACAAGGATGCCAGTCAGTTTGGGTGCTGGTTTTTTTGGTCTTTCTTTCGGCTTTTTAAAATCTTTTAATGTAAATAAAAATTCCTGCAGTACGTGAAGTATTTCATCTTTCTGCTGGACTCATTTTTCCTCTGCCTATAGATATAAATAGAATAATGACGTCTTACTCTCTGGGCTTGGTGCATCATTCATACAGTACATCTCCTTTCTAGGTCACAAAGCTTTCCCACACACACTTTTTTATTAAACACTGTGACAATGCTCAAGAACACAGGATTTTTTGCATCTGAAAGACAGTGCCTGGTTGCAGGAAGGCAGCGGGGTACAAAATAATGAAAATATATCTTTGATTCAGAACTGTAAAATATCCTGATTTCAGTAAAAGTGTGCCTACCCTTCAGAGTGACTCAGATAGACGATGGTGAGTTTGAAGGGGCTGCTCAGTTTTATTTGTCCTGTGGTTGTTCTTGGGAAGTTTTATTGAAGGGTGTGGTAGATATTACACAAGACCAATGAGTATATGGTGGAGTTGTCTTCAAAGTGAACTTTCATGAGGAAATCATGATATTAGCTTTTATTTTATACACTCAGAACACAAATATGCTCATATGACTGCAGTGCAGTTGATGGGATTTTTTGGTGGCTGAGAACTGGGATGGCTGATGGATTGTGTACCAGTGGGGCTCCTCGCTGCCCAGAGAAAGAGATCTGGGGGTTTCTGGCCCTTCCTGTGCATCGGCTGCTCCAAATCCAGCAGAAATAGCCAGGTTTCTAGCAGGTTGTTGGCATTTCTCCAAATGAGAGATTAAATCACGCCAAGGCCTCTTTCTGTCAGGAATTCCTGATGAAGCTGTCTCAGTAAGAATGCTTTTTCCCTGTATTTCCCATCGACATCTGATTCTTCTTAGAGCAGGGGGTTGGACTGGGTGACCTCTGGGGGTCCCTGCCAACCAAAATTACTCTGTGGTGCTTTTTGTAGGAAAAGCAGAGTTGCCCAAACAGGGTGGGAGCGCTATGCGCACACCAGACCTTAAGTATAAAGCACAGCGATGCAAAAGTCTATGACCCAAGATTAAAAGCTGGAAATTTTACTCAATCACGTCATCCTCATCTTTAAGGAAGGTAAGCAGGACCTGGTTTTCACCCGGCTGTTTATCCAGGAAGTTCTGCTGAATGGAGATTGAAGCGGTGCTGAGGTTTCAAAGGCGTCAGTTTTGCATGACAAGTGTTGTTTTGGGTAGTGCGGTGCCACTTTAGTGCATGATCTAGACACTGTTTTCACCACAGATTTTCCTGTGCCACAGGATACTTGAAAAGTGATTTATAACTTGGTAAGTACTTGTAGCCTTGCAATCTTTTTTAAGAAGTTGACTCTCACTTTCTCAAAGAAGACATTTTTACCTATCAGCATTTTCAGTAGTTGATTATTTTTTTTTTACCACCAGCCCCATTCTAGCTACAGAGTAAAGTAATTTAGTTGTGGTTTCTAAACAGATGTACTTGGAAAAAAACCTGGCCAGAAATAACACATCAAAAGACAGTTACCATTTTGTTATATACGTATTAGGTAGCGTCCTCTTTCTTTTCTTGCCCCTCATTTGCCAGCTGAAAACTTCTGCAGGTCTCCTTTGAAATGTGTGCCATTTTGGGCAACAAGCAGGGAAAAAGAAAGCAAAGTTGTGTGTGTCTCGTTTCCTTTTTTAGCAGGAAATCAATGGGAATATACATTACCCTAAGTGAGCCAGCAGCTGTTCTGCAGCAAGGTCCTGACACACAAACATTGTAATGACGTACAAAGACTAATATATGTACACACACAGAAATGTCCAATGCTTTTTTTTTTTTTTTTTTTTT
>VZRN01004005.1:287920-299583 GCA_013397935.1 Dasyornis broadbenti | reverse complement strand
AAAAAAAAAAAAAGTCCTGTTCATTACCATGGTCACTGTTTATAATTATAGCATTTGCCAAAAGCTACCCCACTGCACTTCCTTCAGCTGGGTGCTGCAAAGCCCTGTGCCCTTCAGCTTCTGGTGAGGTTTTGCTCCAAAAGACATCAGCTACGAAGGATTTGGTTTGTATTTTTTTCTAACAGCCGTGAAAATCAATAGCAGAGCTTCCCTATTTTAGTGACGTAGGATCCTAATCTGAGCACACACTTTATTCTTCAGAGGAAACCATTGTGGTACTTCGCTGGTGAATACTTACTCTAAGGCACTCAGCAAAGCACTCTATGATTTCTGCTAACCCAAAGGAAACCACAAGCCAGTCTGTCTTGGGTAGTTCCTGTGATTTTTCTCATACCAGCAGCTGATGATTTTTTTGTCCTTTCCCTGCGATGCTGCAGCAACTCCACTTGGACAGCCTTGTGCCTGCAAACCAAGCACTGGTGTTGGCTTCTGTGAGAAGCCAGTTTCTGCAGATATATTTTGGTGTATTGGAAAGTTATCTGATCCTTGGCCTTCCATCTTCCTCACTAAACATACAGGTCAAATTTGTTCCTTTTTCCACTGTTCTTGCCTTCACTTGAACACTGGTGGCATTTCCAGAGATTCTGAAGCTGCAGCATATGCATTACTTTTCTTTTTAATCTTATCTCTGTGGTTTTTAATGTCAGTTCTCTCAGCAAGACATGAGCTGTTTACACCAAGCTTCTCAGGCTTTGTATCACAGTGCTGTGGTACTGCCTTGTTTAACACAGGCATCCAAATACATGACCACTGTAGATGTCTGGACCCTATTGCCTGATCTGAGATGGTTTCCAGACGGCTTTGAAGGACTGGGCAATTTTCACATTAAGGGATGGTCTGAATGCGTTTTGGAGAGTTTGCATGTGCAGGCAATTGTGGCAGTGGTGAAAGATGAGCCACGCACTTTGTTGATGGAGCTGCACCGTGCCAGCTGGAGCTGGAGCACCTGGGAGATCCAGCCACTCCTGTGAAACTAAAAAAAGCAGCTCCTGTCTTGTAGAAATGATTGCTGATGTTCTCGTTTTCCTCTTGAGTGCCAACAGCAAGGGTAGCCATGTTCATTTGGGGGATTTATTTTAATTCCCAGATTTTGCATGTACCTCTCTCTGTCTAGAAAGGCCCTCATTTTCAGGAATGCACTTGGCTTGGCCTTCGCTCAGTGGTAGTGTTTTCCTTGTCCCATACACTGGAAGCATGGATTATTTAACTGTTTTCATTCACCTAAGCTGAGTTTGAAGGCAAGCAAAATGCCATCATCTTCCTCCTTTGGCTGTCCATTTTCTTTTCTCTCCCAGAAGAGGGATTTTTCTGCTTACAAACTGGGTTTCACAATCACAGAATCCATTTTCCAGATGTTCGAGTGTGCTCTTTCCTAATGCTTTGATTGCATCAACAAAAAAGCAGCGCAGTTTGGAGAGCATCTGAAACAGAGATTCACCTTAACTCATCTATAAATTATTGTGACCTCGCTGTAATACAAGTAAGCCAGTTTTTCTTGTAAACAGGAATTTATTCATTACTCAACCAAGTTCAAATTCTTTTTCCACCCAATGGAGAAGCTGCACGAGTCCCCTTTATTTTGGAGGGTGAAAATAAATTTGAAGGCTGCATGGATTAAAGTGCTGCAGTGAAGGGAAGTGGAATTGACTTGGAAGCTGATATTGCATTTACCCAGAAATGTGAAGCTCTTTTTGTAACAAGATAGAGATGAGTATATTTCCTTCCTGAATGAAGATAACTTGCTACCTTATTCTCTTGGTTGTTTGTGGTTGTTGGACAAAATACCCAGAAACCGAGTTTCTGAAAATACGATTGTCAAGGTGCTTAACTGGCTGTGGTTTCATAGTTACTTTATCTTGTAAAGTTCAGCTGTTGATGGACTAATAGAGTTTCCTAACCACTTTTGTCCATTTTATACCAGCACTGCTATTAAATCAGCTGAATAGTAAGCTGTCAGGAACTGACCCTGCTAAAAAAAATGCGGTTTTGTGGGTTTTTTGGGGTTTTTTTGTTATCCCTTGATTGGTTTAATCTTTGTCTCAAGTCTGAAATGGAACTGGATTTATATGCTCCCAGAATGGCAGATGCTTTCACTGGGGCTCATTTTATGCTTCCAGAATGTCAGCAGGCTCTGGCAAACATTTCTGCATCAAACATTCGGTGACTGACCACTGACTTCCCCTGTGGCCCTTACATTTCAGGCTTGCTTCTGCCTTGGTTTTTGTGTTAGAAAGGAGCTGAGACGAACCTGAAATCCTCTCAAGGAGGTGTTTTTCATCGAGGTCATCTTTAAAGTTCCTCTGTGGCTCTGCAAAGAGCTGTGTGTTGGCAGGGTGGGAAGGAGCGCTGACAGACTGCCATGAGAAGAGCTGATCTGAGGGTTAGGAGCTCCCTAAGCAAGTGGGGATTTTTCCATGGAAGAAAACTCATATCACGGTGCTGTTGAGGAACTAGCAGCTGCATTCATCTTTGTTCTTGCCTCTCCCCAGTCTGCCTGACTCTGGCTTGCAGAGAAGCCGATGGGTGCTCTGGGTGCTCAGCCTCCATGGCAACTGCCTTGCTTGACTCTCATGATTCTTAAATTGAATCTGCTGCAAGTCCACCTTTGGATGTGGTGAGGTGCGCACTGCTCCTCTAACCAGGACTGTGGGCTTTCAGAAAACCTCTACAAATAGGAGGTTTAGCACCTGCAGATTTCATGCTTAGACTTCAGGGGGTCCCATCTTTATTTCATCCCATTATTTTTAATTTTTCTTCCACTGGCTTAAGTCCCTTGTTTATCAACAAATGTAAAATCTTGTACCCTGTAGGTAGCTCTTTCCTGTTGAAGTAGCATTACATAAAGGTTTAAGTTTAGAGTTTCATGCCTACTGCTTTTTCCCCATCATATTTGGAGTGATTCTTTTAATTTTTCATGAGCCAGGAATTTCTGGCTATTAAGGGTAAAAATACTGCTCTGCAGAGAGTTTGAAATCAGAGCAGCAGCATGAGAGCAGGACCATGAACAGCATGGAAAGGCATGGTTAGAATCACTGGTCCAGCTGCTGATGAATCAAGCCTGGCGTTCTTTTCTTTCTCCCATTTGCCTCTTGTGCACACCCCTTGTAATCATGGGATTTGAGGGATTCACAAAAACTCCATCTTGGGCGAGAAACCTGGAAAGCCAAGAGAGACCCTAAGAAAGTGCCTGAGACTGTGAGAGTTAAACACCGCGAGATGGGGTGGGGTTTCGTCTCCCTATTGCCTGTCCTAAATAGAGCCCTTGGGTGCCGATGGATCCCCGGCTAATTGGCCGTGTCATGACTCAGTTGCTGCTCGGGAACTTGGCTGGGTGGCTGCCGGAAACTCTTCAGTTTGTTGCTATTTTAGCAGGGCCCAGCGAGTCGCCTCAATGCCACTGCCGGATTTAGAAGTGGGTGGCCAAAGGAGGAGGAACTTCTGCTGCTCCAGCTCGCTCCTGGTGCGGAGTGTTTGTGATTGGGTACAAAGGCGGGGAGCCCAAGATGAACTTTTGTTGCTTTCTCTGACTTGATGGCAATGAAACGAGATATTTTTATTGTAGATGATGGAAGAAAAAGACGTTCTTTTACTTTGATCCTTATCACCCAGATGCTTTTCAGTACTTTGCTCCGAGGGATAACGTGCGTTACCTCAAAGCAGGGAAGAGTTCCATTAATTACTTGTTCGTAGCATTTTACTGTTTCGTGCCTTCTCAAGGTACGAGTTTCAAATGTATAATCTTTGTTTGTTCTTGTAACAGAAATTTGATCGTGGAATACAGTAGTAATGAAAAATAACAAAAATCCATCACAGGATAGTTACAGCATTGCTTGATGTGAATTACTGAATATTTTGCTCAAAACAGTGACACTCGATAACTTGCCTAGGGCCAAATATAGAGAAATTTCCCCATTCTTAATTTCAGTATTTTAATTCTTTGAAACAAGGTTTGCACATTCTGATTCCTTACTAAGTTTTCTGAGTCATGAGCAGATTTACTTTCTATTCTGCTCTGGAAGATAAAGCTTAAAGAAATACCCCAAATTCTGCTATTTTGTGTATCCTAAATCAACTGGAATACTGTTCTTTGTGATTGTTATAACAAAACAAAAAAAAAAACAAAAAAAAAAAAAAAATGCAGGTTTCTGGTAGAAATTGTTCTATTTATCTGGTAGGTTCTGAATACTGAATTTCAATATTTTATGCCTTCTTTGTGGTTTTTTTTTTCTATTTTCTTCCTGTCCCAAGGAATGGCAAATAATTCCAATCCATTCAACAATATATCAACAAGTAGTTTATTCTCTTACACATCATTGTGTGGAAATAGAACAGGAAAACATTTGGATAAGTGAGCGGGTCTGGTTTTTGTGAGGATCCAAATCGGTGGCCATTGAGCAACATCCCCATGTTCTTAGGTCACAGCCAGTGTTATACGTGGAAAATAGTATCACATTACACTCTTACATTCTTCTGGGCATGTGAGGGTATTTTTAACAATTCTGTATCAAAACAACTTCAGAAAAAGTTCTTTTTATGGAAGTAGACATCAACGCCTCGTTATTTTATCTTTTGACTTATTAGTCTGGTTAAAATACAATTTCCTAACAGAAGGACTGTTCTTCGTTTTATGCCTTTACCATAAACAGTGGGACTTCTTCTAAATCAATTCCTGATAACTAGGCATGGTTTTGAGTGACAGTTCACCTCAGGGAAAACCTAAGAAATAAGAAATGTACACAAGAAATTTCTATTGTAGTGCTAGAAGGTACTTTGGAGCTGTAAATTCAACTAGATTTTTTTGAACTACATTTTAAAATCATTTTTCTTTCTTGTATTTTGGCTGTAATTTTTGTCTTAGGGCAGATATTTAAAAGAAATCAATTTTCATGCCAGTAAGCAGAAAATGAGTTTGTTTATGTAAGCTTCAGCAGAGTGTTCTTCAGTGAAGGGAACAGAAAGGCTCTCCCAATGCTGATTCCTCAGTGCTCTGTTGATGTGAGCGTACACTACCATACACAGAATATTGACACCACAGCTGTTAAATACAGGCGTGCGTAACCATCACCATGGTGGATGTCTGGTGTCCCTAACAGATATAAACAGTTGGATGGTAAAGACAGAGACAAAGCTAAACACTGAATTGGAAGAAGGTGAATCATTTAGATCGCCTGTTTAAAAAGTGCTTTTTTCTCTAGTGACAGTAAGGGTTTGGTAACCGCCCTGTGGTACATGACTCTTACACTGCTCTTTGACATCCTCATTGCCCTGCTGCTGACTTTTTAATTAGCTTGTGTAAATCTGCTTTTGTTACACATGGTTGAGGACATATCAGCCTGATCTATCCTGCTACTTTGAAGAGTTAAATTAATTTCTAAACTTGTAGCCATCCATCTTGGTGACTCTTCTGTATTCTGCAGCCACGCCATGCCCAGGGGAGAGCAGCTTTTCCTCAGTGCTGCTCCTTCCTGTTCTTCCCGGCTGGGGTTTTGCTGGTGATGTTTCTCTGGCGTCAGGGTTCTCGTTCTGCCCTCGGAGCCAGGAGCTGGGCAGGGCTGCAGAGAGGAGCCCAGCCTGTTTGCAGTTCTGTGCCTGGCTGTGAAACGTGCTCCCCTCTGACAACCGCATCAGAACTTTGCCTTTTCCATCTTTGCTGAATAAAAAGGTTCAGCCCCCTCCTAGTTCCAGGCAGCCTTTGGCAAACCACTGGTTTTTATTTGCGGTTTTATGCTGGTTCTGACTGGGGTGCTCTTTATTGCTGTGTGGTTCTAGCAATCAAATTCCAATTTGTTCTGTTGGCAAACGCGTAAGGCTCAAGAGAAATTTTCTATTGATGTGAACAGAAATATGTTGTTTTCCTTTATTTCTTAAACCCTTGGCATGATTTTTTCCACGTCTCCAAACCTGAGTGTTTCCCATGTACACGCTGTGTGTATGTGTTGCCATAAATTACATTTCTGTGTGTCTTGCACCACTTAGCAATGACAAACATTGTTTTATTTCCGTTTAAGCTCCCTTTGTTCTTGAAAGAGAAGTTATAAAACCCACTTACAAGCCCTAAGGTAGGCAAGGATGATTGTCAAAGAAAACCCGAAATTTTGGAGGACGGTGAGACCGTCTGCGTGGCTGCTAGGAAAGGAATGCAGCACACAATACCTGCTCTGCTCCTGCGGTGTCCACATTCCTGGCAGAAAGGATGGCATCTTCTGTTCGGTCTTAAGTGAAAAATGTGGATCTTTACTGCCTGGCTTTTAATACAGAAAGGAATTAATGCTCCATGGCTGGGACCCCTTTGCATCCCCAGTTTGTAAAGACTGCAACACTCGTGTGCAGCACATTGCTCCATTAAGTCAGGAAGTGTTTGCAGGCATTGTAAAAACATTTGTAGGATGTGGATCTTTTATTTGAGGATGTGTAAGAGGTGATATCTTTATAGCTGTTTTTGCAGATTTTTCAAACCATATTTTGCAGGATTGGAGGAAGATTGTGAAATTGCTTAGAAAGAATACGCTCAAAGTAAACATCGCAGCACACTCAGGTTATCCACATTAACAGAAACATTTAGCGGCTTGAAAAGACCTCAGCCTTGTGTAACAGCAATGATATGTTACATTCCAAGATCCCAAGGCATGTTACAGTCACTAATTAACTGGGAACAATAACTTCCTTTGATGACGAGCAGTGTTTCCTCCTGATGAGGCACAGAGGAGTAGATGCCTATCTCAAAGCAAAACCATACTGCTCTGAAAAGATACTTTTATAAATATTCTTTTCCTTTTTCACTCACTTTCATGTCAAGGTGTGTATCACATCACTTCTTTGTGTGTTTAATTGCTTAATTGCATCCCACTCTTCCTCCGCTTTGATGCCAGTGGAGGAGCAAATCACTTCGCTCCGAGGGCAGACAAATATTCTCCTGGTGTGAGTGAAAATTCAGTACAATGTTATTTTAACAAAAAACTGAAAGCAGGCACTCTTGTAAGGAGTGAATTTTCACGGAAAATACAAATTTTATAAGATTAGTAACAAAGTTCTTTTTTAATATATATGTATATTCATTAGCTTTTAGCCTAAAGGAAGGATGTCAACTCAAGGGCAAGAAGATAATGTGAAATAAAAAACCCCAGATGAAGGTTTTGCTGGGAAGGGGAGAGAAAGGTGGTGTTCTTTTCTCCCAGCAAACTGCTCTGCGGTCTTTGCCCCATGTGGCCCCAGGTCCAGTCCTTCTTCCTGGTGCAACTGAAAGTTTGACCAGACAAAATGTTGTATATTGGATGTAATTCTCAGCATTACATGGGCTGGTCTCACAAGCAAGAAGGAAACCCAGTGCAGTTTCCCATTCCCCCCTCTCTGCAGAGCACAGATGGTTCTCGTGATGTGCTCATTTTAATGGGCCTTCGTGGGATGCAGAAGGAATGTTCCAGCTGAGGAAAGCCAGTGGAGCAACACCATGAATCCGTGTGCCAGACTGATCCCTTCGCTTCCCGGGGAAAAAAAAATGAAAATGCAATCAGTAAATCGTTCTGGTTTAGGCTGGATGAAACAACGGCTGCTCCAGCAGCCGATAAAGTTTGGAGGCCTCTTTAATATGGTCTGTTTGAAAATTTGTTTTCTCAAATTATGTCCAAGTACTCCCTGTGAGCTCCCAGTCCCACCCTTCTGTCTGGTGCTGAGCCCTGCGCCGTTATGCAATGCAGCCTTTGGAAACTGCTCTCTGTCCTTAGCAGACACCGACCTGCATGTCAGAGGGCCAGGGCGGGCTTGTTTTTCCTGTCCTTGTAGCTGTTTGTAAACAAATTACTCTGAAAATCCCCCGTTCTGTGGGGGAATTGTCTGAAGGATGAGTTGGTGTCGCTGCCTTGCCATTCTTTTTCGTATTTTTCCTTCCCCTTAATGAGAACCAATCAGTAAGCTCTCATTTTTGATTCAGGTTTTCATGAGGACGGGGATTGTAATGTGCTGGCTTTTAGCCAGTTGATATAAGGGATGCCTTTGCTGAACGGGCTGATGCCGACTGCCTTGTTCATCAAAAGTTCTGCAGGCACCAGGTGATGCCTCTCACATCACAGGACCTGCTAACAGAGGAATGAAGTTTGGACTGCACAGTTACAGTCACTGGTGTCCATGTTTAGCTTAGGAAAAACAAAGACAAAACCAATCCTACTCCATAAGAGCAAATAAACTTCAGCTCTCCTCACGGCAATCAGGAATCAATTTGGTTGATTGGAACTTTAGGGTGAGGTTCCAAGTCAGGTCCAAAGCTGAGGTGGTGATCTAAAAGGCATAAATTATAATTGCATTTTCAGATCCTTTCAAAGCCATTTGTAGTGAGCAGAAAAGTTATTTTGGTCCTGTACACTCTCTTCTCTAGGGAATTGAGCTAAGCCGTCCCCTTCCTCACAGAAAGGATGCTCTTTCCTCTCCTTTGTGGCACTTCGCTTCTTTGATGAACCAAATTCCAGAAGAGTTCAGTTTGGAGAAGAAGATACACAGAAACAATCAAAACTAGGTGTGTGCTGGAGGTGCCAGGGGAAATGAAGTTATCTTGTCTTTGGGACTCTAAAATGAAGTGTTTCGGCTTCTGCTCTGACCCTGGGAGTTCACACTGTAAAATCTTTACATATCATTTAGAACATGAATTGGGAGCTTTTGGCTCTTGAAGGTTTGGTTTGGCTGGGATGGGATCTTTGTGTCCCTGGAGGGGCTGTGCTTCCTCCGTCTCAGGGCTGAGGGAGCAGGAATATTGAGATTTGCAAGCTCACAGTGCGGTTTAACACTTGCACCTGTTTTCATGCAATACCTTACAAAAACAGCAAAGCCTTTACTTCCTTTTCCATCACACCTGCCTCATAATAGCACAGTTCTTTTATTTTCATGGAGAAGAAGACTTTAAAAGCCTCTTAGGTACAGAATGGAGAGGGAGAATGAGGAGAGCGAGGCATGAATACTACACCAGAAACTGATGACCCGTTCTTTTCCCTCGACATTTTTAAGGAGCATTGTGCCGGTGCCTTCACTTTTCATTTCTGCAGAACACACCTGGGGGAGCTCAGGTTTGTTTCATCCCTGGCAAGGCTTTGGTGTAGCAGCGGCCTGGCAAGATGTCCAGGGTGAGGTTCCCAGGAATACTGAATTGTTTCTGGGTAGCTCTGCAGGCCTCGCTGGGCTCTCCACAAAGGGTTTGTTCTCAGCACCCCTCAGGTGCCTGTTGTCTGAAGGTGCTGTCAGATTTTCGTCTCGAGGTCCTGTCACCCTTGAGGTGTTTTGTTCTTGCTGTTCTCCAAGCGCCTTGCCAGCAGGTTTCCAACTGTTGATGCTCCGTGCTGTGTGTGTCCGAGAGCAGTCGTCATCCTTGGGGATTTCTCTTTAGTCCCCACACTCCAGTCTGTTCCCCCTCATAAACGCACGCATTGCCTGTGAGAGACTGGAACCTGCTGAACTCCCCGAACTTCTCTTGTCTTGTCTTTTCCTTACCCAATGAAAGCTCTGCTTCCTTTCTCTTCTGCCAAGAGATGTCTCTACCCTTTTCCTAGTGTCTCTTGCTGACTGTCCGAATTTTTTCCTGCCCAGAGTTATCTCCAGGCTTACTTCCATGCTCATGTTACCTGGCTGCTGATTTGTCCTTTTCACTGCAGGGGTGCTATCAAGGTTTATAATCTATTTTCTTCTTTTCCCCGTAGCAATCTTTCTTGTAACGATGATGACTGAGAAATGAAGGGTTAAAATGGCTGAGAAATAAGAGAAGTTATTCAGTCAAATGGCAAAAGCCATTGAAAGAATGATGTGCAAAAAGTTGCCACAGAAACTTTCTGAGAAGATTTAAAATGCCATTTTTCTTCCTTTTGATTTGCCTAACATCTATTTAGTAAAACATTATTTTAAAAATGATGCTAATTTTAGTCTCCTAAATACTTATGAGCAATGGGACTGAAACAATCATTTTGGTTTCAAAGTTTAAAAGATCATCACGTGTGTCTCTTGCACGAAAAAAAGTTTTGTGTGCAACTCTGGGGGATTTTCGTGATTACATTCATGCTTGATTTTTCTCTTGAGTTCTTGAGAATGGGGAATATATGAACACATGAGTCTAGGAGGTTAAAAAAAGGACAGATGAATTTAAACGAAGGGCCAGTACAAAATGAGAGTCAACACTGAAGGGAGCGAATATTTAACAGCTCTTTGGGAGTTTACAGACTCAGAAAAAAAATGTTCAGCATCCATGTGTGCTTTTATGTGGCTGGGGTCTGTCCCACTCCTGAAATTCTATGCAATCCTAGACTTTAACGCAAAGAGTTTGGGTCCTTTTTCTTGGTTTCCAAATCTTAAACCTAAACATGAATTATCTTCATGAGTCACCAGTCTCCTTTTTCCAGATAATTCTGTAATTTGGTGGGCTCATTTTTATCCTCTTCATTGGGTGTACACAGACAACCGGTTCCACTGCATTCTGATGCTTTTTAAGTATTCACAGTGAAATTTGTGCAGAGCTGTGGCTTTCAAATTGGTCTATACACAGTGAGCAGTTTCCTATACATTTTTGATTGGCTCATTGAAGAATTTAAAATCTGTTTTGAAATAAAAGCCTCAGTTATTTATATGATTGGTGATAAGGTAAAGACAACTGGAAGGCATAAATTTGCTGAAGGGTGTCTGCACTGGTTTCAACTGAAATTATTATGCTGATGTGGGTGAGCAGACAAATATCTGAGAAGAGAAGTATTCTAGAACAGTTTTGTGATGTAATAAAGCAGTTTTGGAAAACTGTATTTGCTGCTTCGAAGGAGAAAGAACTATGCTATCAAATAATGGAAGGGAAAACCTATTTATCCTGTCCTGGTTTCTTGGTGAAGTCAATTTCTGAAGTACGTTCAGATTCTTCTGCAGTGGAAAATTCTCCCATTCCTCTACATTATGAAGAGCAGATCACTAGGAAGATTATGTGGAAAAAAAAAAAAAANNAAAAAAAAAAAAAAATCTCTATACCTAGGCTTGTTCTGACATTTCCTTATTCAGTCATTTAAAAGCATTGCTGCACTCTTGCACGACTCTGACCTTGCTGCAGCCTCTTTGCACCTTCAGCTCTCTGCTCGTGTTTCAGAACACCGCTCGCTTGTTTTCCCATAACATGGAGCAGTGGTTGGTTTGGGGCGCACTCACCCCCGTTTTCCTCCTGTAATGCACTGCTGGTTTGACTTGAGGCTCCAGGGCTTGCGAGAGGTTGTGACCAAGGATGTGTCATTCCTCTTGTGCTTTCTGGAGATGAGCCTTGACCTAGCAATGGCGTCAGCTCTAACAAAGCTGTTTGATGGCCCACCCGAGCCTTGCCTTTTGCCCTCAGATGTAATCCCACTGCTGGATGGGGAGCAGTGGCAGGTGCTGAGCAAACAAATCAGTGTTGGCTCCTCTTCCTGCGAGAGCCGGGGGATGTGCGCTCACAGGCCTTGTGAAAGGTGTGCTTGTGCAGCTCTGTGCCACTCTGCTCTCCGGCTTCCTGCCAAAGCAGGGCACGCAGGCATCGATTCCTTCACCCTTTATTTTGAGCAGCTGGTGGTAATTCTGGCTAAATCTTTGAAATGTCTGCTACTGGATGCTCTACTTCCCTAGCC
>VZRN01004005.1:246314-287269 GCA_013397935.1 Dasyornis broadbenti | reverse complement strand
TTTTGTGGTCTTGACCAAAAAATATTTTTTTTTTTTTTTTTTTTTTTTTTTTTGGTGTGTGGACAAAATTCAACACGAAGTTGTAGATTGTCTAAAACAAACTGTTTAAATGTAGTAGTAGCAATTGGAATAGGCTGAATAATGTTAAAATATTCCATCAAGTATTTGAATTGTTTTTGTTACCATTTGCTTTCCAGAGTATATTTTAATTCGATTTTTTTTTTTTCATGTCCTTTGTTTGAAATATTCAGCAAGTATTTGTCTTTTCCATTTTCTCAGATCTTACTGTTGCAACTGTGGAATTTATTTTGGCCTTTTAGATATGAATGACTTGATATTTTCCCTGTCCTTGTAAGGCACCCAGTTGCTCAACCTCTGTGAGGCATAACGTTGTTGAATGTGTCCTGATCACCACCAAGTGCAATGGGAAAAGACTGCTATATCACTGTCCTTCATTCCGTGAGTTCTTTTTAAATTTCATTTGAAAGAAAAAATACGGATTGGAAAGGCTTCCTACACACAAGGGATCCTCTGTCTCAAGAGGTGAACAGGTTTATGGAAATGTCTGCTGCTTACAAAATGTGCAGGGCCCAGGGACCAAACGTTTAAGGTTTCTGCCATTTTTTCCATACCTGGTGGCTTGGAGTAAACCAAAGGCTACAACTTAATTCATTGGTGTGAGTTTTGTGAATTCAAACCTAATTTGTAAAAAATCCACTGCTCTTACCAAGGTTGGCTGTCTAAAGTGTGTCACAATCACACATTTTCTGGAAGGCACGTTTTTGTCAATCTGCGTTTCTGTCTCGTGAAAAGCGCATTGGCAGCAGGGAAATACAGATCTGCTCCAAGTAGCCAGAGCTGGGGGCACGTTTATCAACGTTTTCCGTTACTTTTGTATTTGTTATGTCCAAGATCAGGACATGCAGAGTCTGGGACCTCAGCTGGGCTCCTCGGCTCTTTGCTGAGTTGTCTGTGTGCCCCTCGCTTTCCAGCTTGTTCTACCCCACTGTCAGATCTCCGTGTTTCTGTGCATTGTTTCGCGTTCTCCGGGGTTGTTACTTCCCTTTAGGAGGGTGGGCTGCTCTCCACTGCCCATGTGGTCCTCAAGAATTTGTCTGCTTTTGGTCAGGGAGCAGCAAATAGAGGTGGCAGAGGTGTCGGGGGGCAGTCACAGCATTTGGGAATCGGGGCAAGGAGAAGGATGGCTTTGTGCACGGGCTGGTCCAGCAGCCGGTCACCACCCCAAAATCACTTGTATTGAGTACACAGAAGAGTTGTCTGATATTTAAACTGTGTCTTTATCCCGTGAAAATTTCTGAGGGTCTTTTCTGGAAGACAAAAGGGCCAAGCAGGATAGCAAGCATTGAGCAGCGTGGATTAGTGCAGCATCTCTGGATTTTGAGCTGGCTCGTTTCTCAGCTTTTCCTCATCCTGAAAGTTGCATGCTCTCCTGCTTCCATCCTGCTGCGTTTCCTGTTCCCTCATTTCCACACACAGCTGTGGATGCTGGATAACACCACGTTATTTCCCGTGGCTTTATTTTCACCAAAGGCTTTCTCGTTTTCTTGGTTTGAATTGTGCTTCAGTGTGAGCAATGCCATTCCTGAAGTGGAGAGGGGGAGGCTGAGGGAGGAGAAGAGCTGTGCAGGTACAGATGTGCAGGGAGATGTCTCCAGACAGCAGGAGCTGCAGAGGAGTTGGCTGGAGCAGCAGGAGCACTGGGGCTGTGCAGGGAGCAGAGAAGGCAGCCAGCGACAGATGAGTGCAAGTTTGCAGCGGGGGAATAGAGAGAGAGCAGATCCACAAAGTTATGTTGGATGAAGTCCACAGGGAGCTTTGCAAACCAAGAAAGATGTGACTTATGCTGGGTCAGGTTTCTTTCCAGGCAGATGTTGTGTTAGCTCTTGCATTGTCATTATGTTGGACCTCTTCAGTGTGACTAATATTGCACAAATTTCCGATCTTTTTGTCTCCGTGAATACTCAAATGCAAGGGATAAACCTTGAAAAGCTTTCTCTATTGCTTGTCCTTCCACTCTCTGGAAGCACAATAACTTTCGCTGCTGGATTTTAAAAGATTGAATAGGGAGTGAGTGTGCTTTCATGTGCAAATCAAAATTAACTCTTGTGCTTTGCATTGCCAAGTACAGAACTGCAAAAAAATCGAGGTGTTTGTTTTCTCTGCTCCCTTGTATAATAAGGAAAGGAGTTTCTGAGCTTTCTTGCTGTTTTCTGTGATAGCTGCTTTAAGTTAAAGGGCTGGGAAGAGACTGTGGTCTTGACTGTGTAAACTTTATGATAACGCCTCATAAATGCCAGCTCTGTGAAAAAAAAAAAATCCCCAGTGTTTCTGCTTCCTGTGTTTCTCTGTCATTCCCTTCTCTCCTAGCAACAGCTGATTTGGGAAGTGGCTTTTGATGCTCCGTGGTATTTGGACAATGCCGTGGTCAGACCTGGCTTGGTGTAGCCAGCCAGAGCTGCAAGCATATGGAGATGTCCGTGAGGAATTAAAGCAAATCCTCGAGGACTGAGCAGAGCCTTTCCAGAAGAGCAAGGATCCGTCAGCAGAGCTGTAGCCCATATGTAATTCCTACAAATCTGTGAGCGGGAAATGCCGGTGCTTATTAGACCATGCATTAAATATCATTGAACAGATGTTCAGAGAGCCTTTCATTCATAGTGCTGTTAGCAGTGAATGGGGTATTATGCTCCCATTCTACATTTTTAAGTCAAGTGTAAAGATATGTTTGAAAAGGAGAAATAGCGTTAAGTGCACCCTGCTGCCATTCATGTTCAAAGACAGTGGAGTTTTTCTTCCAGTATCTAAAATTAATTGCACTGGAAAGAAGTGTTTAACAATACAGTCTCAAGCTGTACAGAATATGAAACCACACACTGGGTATTGTTTCTTTGTTTTTTATGAAATATATGTACATCTCTCCTCTGGCACAGGGAATTTTTTGGAAAGAACAGCTCTTGAGCTCTAGCCTTGCCATTTCCCAAGGGCTGTGTTGTCTTCGTTCTCAGGGTTCCTTCAATATCTGTGTGTGTTAATCACATGGCTTTTAAAGGGCTTAGAAGGCTGCAGGGAAAATCAGGTGTGCTCTTTTCCTAAATCCTATGCAGAAAACTTCCCGTCCTCTCCTCCACTTCCTTTTCCTCTCAGTTCTCTCCTTGTTTTACACATGAATTACTTTCAGGAGTTTCCTATCTCTCTCTCCTGATTATAGAGGAGTCTCGGCTGTCTGGCTTAACCTAATCCTGATGCTTCATCTGCTCAACTTGGATGAAAGGATCCCACTTGAGATTCCTGTTAAAGGTCACACAGGAGGGGCTGTCATTTTCTCATGGGAGCCCTGACAAAAGCCTGGGTTTGTGCATCTCAGACTTCAGCCTGTTTGTACCTTTGCTGACATTAAGATGGACAGATAAATTTATCATGTTACGTGTGAGCTTCTTGGCCTCTCTCAACGATGGTGGTCTGAGTTTAACAAGAAAAAAGAATGTTTAGGGCTTGTTTTTGTTCAGTTGTTTGTGGTTTTTTTTTTAAGGAGAGAGTAAAGCAAAAGTGACGGAAAGGAGTAAGATACACCATTCTTGAGAATTATATCCAAATTTTAGGGCTTACAAAAAGACCTTCTAAGGTCTAAAGAGACTAAAGAGTACCATATCTGCCTATCTGGGAGCTCTTGGACCACCCTCTTAGACATCTGATACCAGCTGGGTGAGGGACGCTGAACTGAAACAGCATTGAACTGTTCAGGGGCTTGCCCATGCCAGAAGTGTGACCTCCCGGAGGTCCCAGCATGGAGGAACTCAGCATTTAAAGAGACTCCCTTTTTTGGTTTAATTTATCAGTTGCCAAAGAATGGCATAAAATGTCTGCAGTTTGGACCTTGGTGAAAGAAAAAAACGCATTAAGAGAAAGGAGCAATTTTGAGGTGCCTTCGTTCAGCTGCCACCATCTCGTATTCCTGTCTAGGTTTTATATCACGCCTCCTCTTGGACTTCAGTGTGTTTTGTAAAGGGAGAGTGTTAAATCAGCAGCAGGTAACCTAGAAGGCACTTATGAGGGCTTGCATTTTATTCCTTTTTTTGGTTGATTTGGTTGACTTGCACACTGTGTTTCTGTGTAAGTCACACAGACTTTTGATTTCCCTGTCTAAATCGCTGTGGTCGTGCTTATGGTTGTTGTGTCTTTGAAAAGTGTGAGAAACACGAGGTCACTGAGCTGGCTGTGCTTTGGGTGGAGTTGGACCGGATGAACTCCAAAGGTCCCTTCCAAACTCAGTTATTCTAAGCTTATAAGGTGTTTTAATTAAAGATTCACGTGGGGTTTTTTGAGCTTCGCCCTCAGTAGTTTCACTGTGCAGCATTTTCAAGAGGAGTCGTTTTGGAACTCAAGATAAGCGGTATTTTCGTGTTCCCCATGCTTGTGTGTTGGCATCAGCAGCTCTGGGAACAGCATCTGGGAGCGAAGTCTTGAAGGCTTCAGTGGTATCTCAGCAGCATTTGCTGATTTGTGCAAAGAAAAGTGTGGTTAGTGGAGCAGCACGTCCCTTCTGTCACCCCGTCACAAAGAGTCAGGAAAATGAAGAGGACTAACATGATTTGAGTCTCTTCAGCCAAGGAATTAAAGATGACAATAGCATGAACTCCAGAAATACCAAATAAGCTAGATAAAGAATTTGTCAGACTTTATTTCAAAACAGAATTTGGCACTTGTGCTTAAACGTTAAATTATGTGTCACCTTTTAAAGATTAATAGAAATATATGCTAGCCAAAAATGACATAAAGTACTTCAGTTTGAGATGAACCTGCTCTTGGGTTCCCCTACTTCCCTTCTTTATTTTTACTGAGCCACGAAGCCAGAGAATTTCATTACTCATGTAACTCAGCTTCCAAGCTCTCAAAATGCTTATGTTAGCCACGGAATTGGGCATTTCAGAATGCTGACCAGATTAATTGATCACTTAAAATATTTTCCCGTTTCAACCACAATTTACATCAAACTTAGCACTCTGAAATAAGAACTGTTTCCTGAGTCCGTGTTTCATTTGAGATTGAAAGTGCTCTGGAAGCTGGGAGAAAATCCAATTAATTGGGAAGGAAAGAGGGAATCACGAGGGCAGGATAACAGGCTAACAAATAACCATCTGGATCATCTTGCCCTCAGTATCCAGTCATCTTAAAAATCTTAGGTCTGGAAAGGACATCTGGTGTGATCTGTTCCGATTCTTCCCTGTCATGGTCAAGCGTGCTACGCATTCCTCTTCATCAACCAAACGAGTTTCTAATTCCTAACTTACTGAAAGAGCATGGAACTCTGCTAGCATTGCAATGCTTTGAGTCTTTGCTTGGAACTTCCCTTGAAAATTGATTGCCTTTAGCTTCAATAAGAATTTTTATTTGGCAATGGCTACTCCTGATCTTTTCATCTGTCTGTGGCTGATCCTTTGGTGGGAGGCACTCATCAGGCTGTGTGTTAAATTCCACTAATTTGTCCTATGCCAATAGAAATTGCTATGGCTTTGTTCTGTTTCTTATTATTTCACAGTAACGGCGCTTTCTTCAAGGCCTGTTTTATGTTCCTTCTGCTGCAAATTCAATGGAAAGAATGTCTCAGGGCAAAGGGAGAGCATGTCAAACAGCAGAATAACGGAGAACACGGGCTCAGATTGGGACACTGGTGGTCCTAAACGTGACTAACAGCTTCTCGCCTTCATTTTGGTAAACCCATTAAAAAGTCAGTCCCGCTCCAAAGCGACACAAAGCAGTGGCAGCTGGCTGGGCTGTCCTTGGAATGCGTGGCTGGGCTGGGCAGGCTGGGGCTGTTTGCCTCTCTGCACGCAGGGACAGTGCTCTGCCTCTCCAGCCCGGCCTCCGGCAGCCGCCTGTGGCACGAGCGACCCCGAGCCAGATGCACCAAATCCCATCAGTGCCAAAGCCTTGGAAGATGAATGTAAACCACAACCACAACCCATGTAAATGTAACAGAGAGCTTGAAAACCTTCCCTAAGGGTTTCAAATGGTTCGTGCACTGGTCCAAATGTGCTGTTGGTGCAGTGTTATTGGAACTGGGAGTTTTAAACTGTCACGTTGGGGCTACCACTGCTCGGAAAGCACGTGTTGGATAAAGTGGGATGATGGTAAGGGTCCACAGCCTTTTTGTACTGCTAGGGATGAGTGATTCCAGTTCCACCTGTGTGGAACTGTGGTGCAGAAAAGTATTTTTAAAATGTGAAATTTCCTTAGAGGATTTTATCCTAGAGTTGTTGGGCAGAAGACAAAAAGTTATATTTGTAAGGCAGTGACAGTAACGGTTTGTGTCTGTTCACTGACTCAAGGAGTAAGATGAAGACGAGTGCATTATACATTTTCCTACTTAACTGCTTTGTTCTGCCTGGGTTCAGGCTCTTCTTTTGAAGAATAAAGCTTGGTAAGCAGTTGTTGCTGAGTGTGCAGGCTGCCCATCCATCCTGTCTGTGTTCTCAGCACTTCAGCTGTAAATTTGGGGTTCCCGTTAGGGAAATGGAGTTCATTTAAATAGCAAATGAATTTGGAGTGGATCTGAGTGTTTGAAAGAGACCCCCAAGAGATTGAAGAAGTAGCCGTGGCAATCTGAGGATGCAAAAAAGGACCTGTGTGTGCTAGAGACAGCCCAGTGTGTGTGGTGGCTTGGGTTTCTTATTCAACACCTGCACTGCATCAGATCATGCCATTTAAAAAAATATGTGTCAGCTCCTTTCTCTGTATCTGGAGCACAGTGGAAGTGGTTTTCTCCTAAAAGGGGATAATTATGTCTGTTGGAAAAGAAGTTTAGAAACCTTTTCTGGTACCTTCTGGTGGGAAGATACTTTAAAATTTAACTACTTCTTAAATTTGCATGTCTAAAACTTTACTGCCTCAAGTTTTCAAAAAGGAGGGGAAGGAAAATGAGGAGACCCATTTCTGAGGTCTGTGGTCTAAATGAGGGGAATATCTGAACAGAGCTCAGTAATGCAAGCCTGAAGTTTGTAGCCAACACCTTCTCCCATCGGTTCAGAACAGGCAAATATGGAACCATTATTCTCCGAGCTGTCTGTGCAGCTCAGGTACAGCTGAAAACAAGTTGTTCCCTTCACCCCTGAGTCCAGGAAGGGCTCTGCATAACATCGAGTTTGTGTGTGTATTCTGGCAAATTTATGAGTGGATCTCTTGCAGCTGGCTGCCGCTGCTGGGCTGTGTAAATGCAGGAGTCCGTTTCCTGGAGGAGTGATGTGTGCCTACGTACTTGAGAACAGAATTGAGCTCAGGATTGGCACTGAGCCACTGGTGCTCCCCTGCCCTGCTTGTCTTTTCCTTCCAGGACTTCATTCAGCTGCTTTTGGGTTCTTCTGTTCTGGGACTGCTTGATCACCTGGTTTTTGTAGGCTTATACACAATTTATTGTGTTTCTGGGTAAGCATTGAGGCAATTTTTGTTCTAGCCTTTGTTCCTGAGAGGTGTTTGGGGGAGGATTGTTAAAATAAATAAAATACTGTTTTTACTGATATTCACTGGAAGCTGTAATAGTTTCTAGGCTTTCATTTGGGGCCAAATGTGAGCACATCTCGTATTTCCTTCTTGGCTAGCAGGGCAAAGTGTGTGTTTGGAAAAGGCTTCAGGTTGCACCGAGGCTGCTTGGACCACTGGCTTCAGCAGATGGAACTTCTTACCGGATACTCACCCTTGCCCTGTGATCCTCCTGAAAAGGTTTTTGCACACTGATGGCCAGCATTTCCATAGCAGTTCTTTAAACCTCTTGCCCAAAGTTGAGAAACAATGCAGCAGACATGATAATCTGCATTGTCCTCCTCCACCCTTCTGCAATAACGCTGCTTGTAAAACCAAAGAGCTCCTCATTGATCACATCTTTCCCGCGCAGGGGTCAGTTGTTCACTTCCTGAGCCATGCATAGCTCTGCTGAGAATGTTGTTTTTCTCAGGAACGCTCCTTCATTTTGCTGTGTTCTATTTTCCATATGCTGTCCCTGGATTATTTCCAGGGGAGGAAAGAAACCACCAAAACGAGCAAACCCAACCCACCAGCTCTCACTCATCTCTGGTGCTGCTGCAGCATCTGCTCTCCGACCCAGATGTCGGTTCCTCTACGGGGGGTGATTACTGTGCTGTTCCCACACACTGAAGTGCCAAAGATCCCATTTCTTCCTCTTGCCAACTGTCTGAGGTCTCCAGTAGCTTCGGGGTCATCTTGCTTGATTAAGGACAGCAGAATTTGGTCTTGGCTTGTGCTTGTGCATCTGTAACTTTTTAATCTGGAAACACATTTTAGTCACTTTAGAGTGTAGTCTTGCAAACAAATACTTCCTTGCTTCCATCACTTACAAGGTTTGTTTGAACTAAATTCTATTACACCAAATAAATATAAACAGTACTTCTGCATAATACTTTTGTCTTACATTCCAAAGCTCTGCACAAACCTCAGATTCTCAAGTTTTTATTTCTTAGAATCACTAAAAGCCAGGAAACAGCCGAGCAGGGTTTGAAATCTTTATATAATTATGTGCAAAGCTGGCATCCATGCTGCTCCACTGTCAGCAGGAGAGTCAGCCTGGTGTCTGAGAAAGAGAAGTGCTGGAGAGATAAGTCACGTTTAGGGGAATGGGAGGACTCTGAGAAACAGGATATGACACAGAGGCCATGGGAAAAAGTAAAACCTCCTCCTTTGCCACAAAGCCAGACCCCTGCACTAGAGTTGGGCTGTCAGACCGCAGCATCAGAGCCCTCGGTGGGGTGGGCACAGGAACCTGTGCGAGGAGCAGCTGCTGTTTTGGGGCCTGATGGAGCCCACTCACCTGTAGGGGGACACTTGGTATGTGATGAATCTGAATACAAATAATTATTAGTAGTGTTTGGCAAAAGCAGCTGCTCGTAGGAGCCAGGACAGTCACAAAAAATGAGTAATTTTATGCTGAGAGAAGATTTGGGCCTGGAACAAAACACTGGGGATCTAAGGAGGAGCCCTTAGTGTTGCTAATAAATATCCACTTAGGCAGATTTGTCACTCATGTTTCTGAAAGTTTTGTGGCTGGATGAGAAGAATGTGCTTTTATTTCTTGAGCAGCTGTTCTTTTAAATGGGTGCAGCTGCACCACTGACACCAATTGCTTTGTGATTTAGGGTATTGGTTGTACTCAACCAAGTAGAAAGATTTTTTTTTTTTTCCCCCCTCGCTTTGTTAAACTGAGGAAAATCTTGTGAAATGGCTCAGGTTTGCCAGACTGGGGCAGGCACAACTGCAGTGCTCCTGTGACGTTACTGAGAAAGCTTTTGAGGGACACAGGAGCCGATTATCATCCGTTGTCAGCTGAAGCACAGCTCCGGCGAGGGCATGACCTGCCACATGCAACGTGGAGTCATCTGAAAGATTTCCTATGGCAAGAACAACACTGCAGTTATGTAATGAAGTTTTATTGTTAGAAGTATGTGAAAACAGGAGCTGTGAACTTGCAGGCAATTCAGAGCTGAAATTTTTCCATATTCTCCCTCCAAAAGGTTTTTTTGGAGAGTTTAATGGAATGCTGCTTGGCTCTTGTTTTGATGGGAGTGAGTGTGGATGTCTGAAGGAGACTTTTTTTGAATTGTCCCATTGTAACAGTGAATTTCCTAAATTCAAAGCATTGGGAGAGGAAGAGTTTTAATCTTGGCTCTGCTGATTTGCTCAGGAGGCCTGGAGAAAGCCTTCTGTCTTTTTGTTGCAGATATAAACTGTCAAATGTCTACAAAAAGATTTTATGGTGAGGTATTTCAACATAACATTTTATAGCTAATATTGAAGTTTTCAATCATCACCTTAAGGACTTTTTGCGAAAGTGAAAATCAGGAAGACATTGCTGCTACTCAGCTTATGTCAAAACTGAGGTGAAATATCAAGAGGTGGAGTTCATTGAGACAGGTTCTTTTTGAATGTAAATGACTATAATTTCTTCAAGATAAGCAAATCCTGTAATTATGGACGCCAATTATTTTGTGTGCCATTTTAAAAGATATTTTAGATATTTTAAAACATCTAAATTTTGGGGTAAATAATAAAGATGTCATTCCAAATAAATCCACACCATTGCACCGTTCTCCTCGAATGAAGATGCCAAATTAATTTCCCTTTCCTCCTCCAGAAAGCAAACAAAGTCCTGTCTTTTCATGTCTTGGACAGTTTTAGTTGCCCCGGAGAGAACGGTAAAGGTCTTAAGTTTCTATCAGTTTCTTTAATCCGGGTGGCCAGCGAGAAGAGAGAAATGCACGTTGTGTTTGGAGTTTGGAGAGGGCGGAGAAGGAGCGCTGGGACAGCAGAGAGTTCCTTGTGGCCCTGAGAGGAGCTTCTGGGATTGTTTGTTTTGCTCTCTTTTATTTTGTGTTTCTTTGTTTCTTCATGTTTTTGTTTCTTTGGTTGGGCTTGGTTGGGGTTGGGGGGGCAGTGTTGAAGTTGCTTTGTGTGGCTTTATAATTAAAATAGATATACTTTATAATTAAAATATAGGTATGTTTGAAGTCTCTTTTTTTTGGTCTCTTAGCTTTTGGGAAGTTGTGTGGGATCTCTGCTTGGCTTTGTCTGGTTTTGTTTAAACTCTTTCTCTTTCATTTCTATTTGAAATAGCATGTATGAAAATTATTGTACTGTGCTGGGCCTTGACAAGCTGCTTACTGAAAGATTAATATGGAGATGTTGGGTAAAAATTCTGTGTAAACCACTGAGGCAACCTGGAGTTACATTGATGTGTTACAGGGCAGTGGCTAGGAAACACAGCAATCCTTTTTGGATAAGCCTCTCTTTCCCTCGGCAGTTAATGCTTAATTTACGTAACATTCCCAGGAATTACTTGTGAGCTGAACTGAATTCTACTAATGGTTATAAACTCTGGGAAATTGGAGGTCTGCTTGCTTTTTGAGTGCATTTATACTAAGGTGGGAACTTTCCCTTACACAAATATCCCTTCTCCCTGAAGAGAACCCCCACCAGCAGCAGGTGCATGTCTTTGGAAATTCAAAATGGCAGCACCTTTTTAATGATTTGAAAAAAAACATTAAATTTTAATGATTTGATGTTTTTGTGACCAGCAAGTGGCACTGCTTTGGGGTAGCTCTTACTTTAATGAGTACAACACCTGGAAGACAGAGGCTTTAAATTAATTTGACAGGCCTAATTGATTACTCTAGGTTAAGTCTAATTATGTGACACTTACCAGGCATGGAGTTAATCTCATTTTTGCTATGGCTAATGGGATCTTGGGTCCCACCATATGCAAGAGCTTCTGGCTCCCAAACCCGCATTTAGATGGTTTCTCTTTCTGCTGCCCTATGAAAGGATTGGAACAGCTCCTCCTTCAACTGCCTCGCCTATTCCCTTTTTATTTTATTTCCCTTTTTCCCTATTACCTTTTTATTCTTTTCCTTATTACAAGGCTGCTATGACATTTACTACTTATTTTAGTCCTGTGTTCTTTGAGATACTGATCCTTCTGTTGCAATCTCGCCCAAAACTTTATATAATTCTTCCAAGTGCCTGTAGATGCTCTTCAGCAGTGACTCTATTCGAAGCCCATATCCTGTCTGAGCAATCAGGCCTTTTTAAAATCTCTTTTTTTCCCCTTTGCTGTGTGTTGAACGGCTGAGCCAATAAATATTTGGGAACCACTGGCATTGGTAGTGGATTATAGCAGCCCCCATTCAGCTGGACAGCAGCTTTTCCACTTGTGTTTGCTTGAACAGGTAAAACCTGTGTAAATGCAGAAAAAAAATCGAGTTCACTGTCGATCAGGGCATGGCAGTCAGATCCTGGATGAGTTTCTGCTGGTTTTTTTGGGAGTGGGTGCCCCTCGGTTGCTCATGTTCCAGCAGCCTGTTTCAGTGCAGTCTGTTTTGCAGGGGACAGGGGCGCAGCTTTCGTTAAAGCTCCAAGGTTTTGGGGTAGGGTGCCTTAAAACACCTTTGTGTTCCAGTCTTCAGCCAGGAAAAAGCAGTAAATGTCAAATATATTAGAGAGTAAAAAAACAAAATTGCTAAGAAAAGAAAACTACTTGTCATTAAAGTCCATAAACCGGTAATAATTCTAAGCATCACAAATGTTCTAATTCGCTGCTCTGACTATAAATCATTTCAGCCACAGCTTGAATTCTTGGAAACTACCTGAGTTGTGGCCCAGGGAATATTTGTGACTCAGGGAGAGTATTTTCAGCCTGTTTCTCTCGGGAATATAGAATATTCCCTGCTCTTTAGTTGTTGGAACACTGAGCAGACCTGTATCGTAAACAACATATGCTGCTATCATTAATGGTATTTTAGGCAGAAGGCTGTACTGGAAACTTTTCCCTTCTGAGAGGGTACAAGAGTGGGAGCCTGGAGGAAACACTGCTGTGCCAGTTGTGTGTGGGTTTAAAAATAAAACAATGCCAGCGCCACCACCCCCAGCCCAGCTTCTGCCACAGGTTATATCACCATGTGTCTGTTTATTTCTAATGGCTCTTTCAAATGACAGTTTCATAAACTGAACTATCCAAAACAAAGGCCATGGAGTTTACTTTGGCCATCTCAAGTAAATTTTCCTAATCTAAACATCAGCAGTGCCTTTCATAAATCAGTCCAATGACGTCATCTTTTCAATTAGTGAAGCTGGTATTTGTGTTCTGGCCTCAAAAGCTATTTGGCCAGTTAATGTTTTCAGGTTTTGTAGTAGTCCAGACTTCTCACCAGTTCTCAGTAAGGTGCTTGAAGCGGGAACACATTTATCAATAGTTGCCACTTTTTAAGTGCAGAAAGCAGACAGTGATTAAGTGCTAACCTTTTCTGTTGTCTACCAGAAATAACAAGCACAGTCTGTGGACTTTAAAAATTGCTCATAATACATCGCACAGTTCTTCCTGGGGGACACAGGCATCTGCAATTGAATAGGTGTTAGGAAGAGTAGGGAAATAAGAAAAATTACTGGGTGGGTTGTATTTCCAGGAAAGGTAAAATGAGGTAGTGCTAAGAGCTGGGAGTGAATCATCTGTCCGGCTGAGTGTCCTTGTTTGTTTTATTTCCCAATAAGTACTTGAACTTGACTTTAAAAGTTATTTCAAAGAGATTCAACTTCGGTCTTCCTTTCCTGCAGGTCAGAGGGGTCAAGCCCATGCTGACAGGGAGG
The DNA here is from genome assembly GCA_013397935.1 of Dasyornis broadbenti. Classification (NCBI taxonomy): domain Eukaryota; kingdom Metazoa; phylum Chordata; class Aves; order Passeriformes; family Dasyornithidae; genus Dasyornis; species Dasyornis broadbenti. The sequence continues at coordinate 274,108 of VZRN01004005.1, read as the reverse complement.
CTGCGTGTAGTGTTGGGTTGGGGAACAGTTCAGCTGCAGCACGTCGTTTTCTGTAGAAGAAAATGCTTCCACTGCATGAAAGAGGTTTATTCTGATAAGGTTTTTAGCAAAATCCACCAACTGCCAAGAAACAGTCAAGCAAAGCCACAGCGTTCTTCCTCTTAATCGCACCTTCCTCTCCCTGTGTGGAAATAACAATAAGGGCTGACATGAGCTGAAAAAAGCCAGAAAATGTAGAGCCAAGGCTGAGCTCCTATCCTTACCTCACCCTAGCAACCCACTGAGCCATTGCAACACAGATGCTATGTAAGGTCACCTTCGACCATAGTGTCAGCTAGGATTGAATTCCCTGAAAGAGAAACCAAAAATTATCTCAAGCACACAAACTGTTCCATATGGGCACGCACGATGTATGGTTTTGTTTATGTTAATGACGAGACTCGCACCAGTGGGCGGTTACGTGCTTGGCTTGCAATGTGCAAATGCTTGTGAGCTGGCTCTGTGAATCTCTCTCAGTGTCCTTTGAAACAACCTGAGCTTGGGTTCCCATGGTGCTATTTCTGGTCCTCAGCTTTCTACACACAGCAGCCTCCGAGCAGCCCTCCTGCTGCTTGTCCTTACTATGGCTGAGCTTGTTGATAGCGGGAGCGGGAGCTTTGGGAGCTCCTTTTTCCATTTCTTTTCCCCCTTTTCTGAGGCAAATTGGAGGCCCTGATATTAGCAGTGCTGTCGGGCTGCAGCAGAGGCTGAAGGTCAGTAGACTCTGGAACTTGTGTGTAATTTTAAGGGAGGCAATATTTGAAGAGAGCTGGAGCAAGTTCAGGAAACGCAAGAAAATGCCGTCGCCTTTGCCAGTGAGGTACCTGAAGGTCTCAGCCCGTTTCAATGCTGTGCTTTTCTCTTCCTGCTTGGCCATGAATGCGTGGCCCTCATCATAAAGACTGAATTGCGAACTGGCCGCAGACTTGCGTGAGAATATGGAGACTTTCCCTTGATGCTCTGCAGGAAATGTTAAAGTCCTAGGGCTCATGCTTAACAAATCACTGAGCTGATAACCATCCCCTTTAGTTTGTCTTCAAGCAAGCGAGCAGAGTGTGGGGGCTTTGTCTTCAGTGTAAATTTCCTGCAATCTTGGGAAAGAAGGAGGAATGCATTAGCGCTGGAGGTGTCTGTTAGTCTTGTTGAGACACTCGTGCAGCATCGCCCTGCACAAAGCTTTTTGCCTTAACTCATTGATAGGGGGTGCTTCGAGTCCGAATTCAGCGCTGACCAAATGGGCTTAATGGTCGTTCTTCCATGTGTTGAGGATTTTTTCCTTCATGATTTTTCCAGCTGATTGAGTGAGTTCCTTCTTGGGGGGTGTGAGAGGATATTTTTCTAATATCCAGTCTAAACCTTCCCTGGGTCAGCTTAAAGCCATTTCCTCTTCTCTTAACCTCTGTTACCTGGGAGAAGAGGCCAGCATCCGCCTCACCACAACTTTGTTTCAGGTAGCTTTGGAGAGTGACCAGGTCCCCCCAAAGCCACCTTTTCTCCAGGCTAAACAACCCCATATCCCATAGCTGCTCCTCACAAGACTTGTTCTCCAGACCCTTCCCCAGCTCTGCTCCCTTCTCTGGACACACTCCAGCCCCTCAATGTCCTTCTTGTAGTGAGAGACCCAAAACTGAACACACTGAGGTGTGGCAGTGATGATCTCAGTCAACGTTAATTGACTGAGGAACGTTAATTTGGTGGTTTTGGCCCTTGAGGAGAATCTTTATTCCTCTTATAACTTGTTCAAGGTTACTGGGCTGCAGAGATGCTAAAGTCATCTTGAGAGCAGGCCAGGGGTGGAGCGCTTGCTGATAACCTAATGATGGCAAATCCTTGTCCAAAGCTTGCTGAGCATTCAGGAATCTGCAGAGAAACAGGAGAATGAATGATTTCCGGAGTGTGTTAAATTCAGTGAGCAGAGCAGCTCCTGAGAGGCTGAGGGGCCGGATCCAGGTGTTATCTGGTAGCTGGAGCAGATAGCTGGGTTATCAGTTTCGGATTCTGTCTGGCCATGCCCTTATCTCCCGAGTGCTACCGCTCGCAGGGCGAGTGCCTTTTCCCTCCTCTCTGCAGCAGCTTGTGGCAGGTGTGAAGGGAAAGCTTTCTCCTGTCCCTGGGGTCACTTCAGCACGCCAGGGTCAGCCCGTGGGAGGAGCAGAGCGTGTGTGCCGAGCTCCGCTCCGTGCAGAGAGAAAGAGGCAGCAAAGGGGAAGCTGCCTCTCTACAGGCCGGCGTTAAAAACACTCAAACGGGGTTTTTTTCTCAAGTTAAAGCAAATAATTACGAAGAACAGAAAAAGCAACTTCAGCTTGAGAAACTGATTTAATGGAATTTGGGGTTTGCTGGGTGAGGCAGGGGTGGAAGTGGATGAACTGACCCACACGCAGGCGAGGCAAGGTGGGAATGACGGCATTCCAGCAAGGCACAGCAAGGATGGCTTTCCAGCATGGAAGGGCAAAACCAGGGGCAAATTCATGAGTGGTATGATTTTCTTCAGGCTCTTTTGTTGAGAGGAAAGGATTGACGTGGCCAGCACTGATTTCTCAGCCCTGCTGCGAACACTGTGGTGGGCAATCCCTGTGCTTGTCCCGTGTTCTGCTGGGACTACTTGAGTTACAAACATCACTGGAGCTACAAACCCCTACTGGAATAACCTATGCCACCTCTTCTGCTGTTGTGTGTAGGAGGTGAAACCATGGAGAAAGAGGGGTTCCTGCAGTCTGAGACTGAGCCTGAGACCCGAACACACACGAGCACAGAACAGAAAGATGCTCTGATGTGTAAAACGTGAAGGCAGGAACAGGCTGGATGGTTTTTATGTACATGAGAATCTGCATCCCTTCTGGAAAAGGTGAAGGAGTTGAGGCAGAGAGGGACAGGAAGTTGTGACAGGAAGTGAATGTGTTTTGATAATTGAGCTACAACCACAGGCTGAGAAAGCTGAGTGAAGTGAAATGAAATGAAATGAAATTAAATGAAAGAATGATGGCTAACTCCTGGGTAAAAGTTGACAGCATACGCTGTGTCTTCAGGGGACAAATTTCCTTTTTCATCAGTCTGATTTATACACTTAATTAGACATGGATGTTTTTTTCAAGAAAAGAATCTGAGCCAATCTTATTGTTCAAGTTTTTGATAAAACCGACTTCTGAGTGGTGCTCTGGGGTGAATTTTATCTAAATAACCTATGGACTTTTAAAAAAATCCTTTCAAGAAGCTCAAAGATATCTAAATCTTATTTTCAGTTGTATGCATAGCAATTGGCTTTGAGCTACACGTAATAGGCTTAACAGTTTCTAGGGACTGTAATTTTGATGAATGGGAATAATTGCCTATTCTTGGGTTCAAGAATGCAAATTTTTAACAGTTACAGACTAAACTGCATTTCTGAGGCTTCCATGGTACAGAATCATCGAACATCCTCAGCTACAAGGGTCTCACAAGGATCCAGCTCCTGGCCCTGCACAGGACAGCCCCAAAAATCAGAGTCTGAGAGTGTTGCGCAAACTCTTGTTGAGCTCTTGGTGCTGTGAGTGCTGCCCTGGGGAGTGTTGGAGTGCACAGCCACGCTCTGGGTGAAGGGGCTGTGCTCCCCCTTCCCCACAGCAGGATCAGCACTGGGGGTAGCAGCACCTCGTGCATTCATGTGGAAGAGCAGCCGGGGTCCGGTGGGGTTTGGTGTGTCATGAGTGTAGCTTTTAAGGCAACCAGTGATAAATACAGCAGCTAGGCTGGCTTCTGGTAGCAAAGTGTCTTTATTTAATGTTAACATCTGGGGGGAAGGTCTGAAAGCAGATGATTCTATTTAGATATATATCCTACTTGAACCTTATTCTCCTTCTGCAAGTACTTTCCCCAGCAGAAGTGAGAGTTCATGAGTGTAGGAGATGAAAGACAAGAATTTCCTCTTCCCTCTGGATTTTTTAGCCTTTTACTTGCCCAGGAGTCCTTTCGAGTTGCAGTTCCCCTGGCATGTTCTATCCAAAGCCGTTCGGCACACGGCTGGAGGTCTTTAAAGCACTTTCTAGAAGCACCCTGCTGCCTCAGTGCCTCGTGACGGACAACTGGGAAACACCGGTGTTTCATTGGCTTTGGGGTTGCAGTGCTGCCAGCAGGGCAGCTGGGGAGCCCCCAGAGCTCAGGGGACTCTCCCTGCTCTGCTCCTGGGAACGATGGATTCTTGTGGCCGTGCCTTTTGGGAGCCGAGATTTCTCAAGTGCGTTTCCTCTGGCACCCAGAATTGTCTTTGTAGTGCAGAGGAAGGAGAAACCCGCTCTGAACAGGTGCAGGAGAGAAGTGTGGAAAAGGAGTTGGAAAAGAAATATAAGTATTTCTGTGCTAAAGCTCAGGAAATGTGACATGCTGTGCATTTTTGTTGAGAAGACAGTGAGTTTTCTATTGAATTTAGAGGTGCAATACAGCAACATTGCCTTGGCCATGCTTTTATCCCATTCACTCAAAAGTGAAAGGAGAGGTGTTTAATGCTTTTAGGAACACACAATCGATTTGAAACTCATTTTGCATCTTGTGGACATTGACTGCATGAGTATAAAGGCTTGTACCATCTTCAGGCTGAATTTTGAAATTATTTTAATCTTTCTATTAAATTTGGTAAGATAACAATGTGTGATCTTGTAACTGTGAACTGAAGTAAGACTGATCTTCTGCTGAAGCAGGGAATTTGCAGTTCTGATATATTTCCTCTCAACAATCCTCTAGGCAATGCCCTCCCATTTTCACTTCTGGAGCTCATACGAAACAAGAGAGTCTGCTTCTCCTTTCCTCTCCCCCCAGTCTTCTCATTTTTCTGGGAGAAAGGCTTTAAGACCCGGGAGGAGGCTCCCAAAGAAAACCTTTATTTCTTTAAAGCAACAGTAATAATAAACTTCAAGTGCAGTCAGCCCAGTGTGCTGGGTATTTATTGTGTCAGGTGGCTATCATGGTTTGGGGAAAAAAACTGAAGATTCTTTATCTGGTCCCTCCCATGATGATAAAGGCCTCAATTTTTAAAAGATGCTAATGCAGAATTACCATTTTCTTGTCTGAAACTTTAAGAGCTTAATTTAATTTCATACCTTTTATTTGTATTTGTGTGTGTGTGTTTGACTGACCCTTTTCCATTCAGGAAAGTTGGATTTTTGTCTGGATAGCTATTGGTTTATTTGGGCCAGAAGCTATAGGAAACTGTGAGCATTATTAAACCCAAAAACTGAAATTGCTCTGACAGGGGACTCGTGTGCTTAGCTGGTCTTCAACTTGCTCTGTAGGAGACTTTTAAATGTATAATCTAATTTTCTCAAGCACCCATAACAATCTATTTACACATAATTTAGAGGTCTGTCAGATCTCCAGAATTACCCTGGTAAATTATTGGAGCTAACTTTTAATGCAGGTTGTAATTAGTTCCTTGTTCCAGCGGGGAATTAAAATCAAGCTGTTAGCCTGTACATCTTCACTGAGGAACAGAAAGCTGTGGCTAATTATTCTGATGGTGTGGCACTGCTGGCTGACTGACGAGGCAGGAAGGGAATTATTTGAAATACAATCTCTTCGGAGCAGAGCTGTGGATTGCATCCGTGTCAGGGACTTAGCAGCAAATGATGATGGCTTCCTGCTTTGGAATTACTGCCTGATTGTCTTTTAGGTCGTAGATACTGCGTCGATTTCTATGCAGCAATTTAAAATCATGGGGCAGGGCATGGGAGGGGAGAACAACTGGAAAATCTGCTTTGCACATGTCACGAGAGGGGTAGCAGAAAAGAAGCTGTGGAGGAGTATAAGCAATACTGCCTGGGACAGACACTGCACACAGTGAGTAATTTTAACAGAAGATTAATATTGAATTGGTTAATTGGCTTAAGAGCAAGCAGAGAATAGGGCCGCATCCTTGTATAATCATTATGTACTTGCTCCAAAACCCTTTGTATATGAGGAGGGTCTTCCCCCAAAGGCTTTCTGGGACAGCTGAAAAGGAAAAGGATATTGAATTTCTTAGAATGCCAGGTCTGTTTCACCACGGTGGGTGAGGAGACCCACAAGAAGTTAAAGTGGCTTTTGTTTCAGGAGATGAAGAACACAACGAGAAGGGAAACTTCTCAAATTTGACTCCAACCAGTAGGAAGCAGCAGCTTGAGTGTTTGAGGTTTCCCAGGTGGGCAAGCAACATGAGTGAAAGGAAATGACAGCAAAGTGAAAACGTCAGGTTTTGTGTGTGCATATGTGTGTATGTATAGGCACACACCCAGCCCCTGGGAACTGAGTCTCGGAGCCAAGGAAAAATGAGGAAATGTCCTAGAAGTACCCATGGACAAAACAGGAAAGGCTAAGCCAAGAATTCAGTGGTGACTAGCAAGGTACACACAGCATCAAAGGGAGTCTTCGTATGCAAGTGCTCAGAGGAAGATCAAAGAGCCAATCCACTTCTTCATGGAGTAGGAGAGCAGTATTTTTGAACTTTACTCATGGCTGTTGAGCAGCTGTCTTTGTGGCAACGGTCAGTTGTGTGGAAGATGCCTGACAGAATTAATGTGACCACAGAAGACAGCATTATATGGGGAAGGTTAGAGAACGTTCAGATGTCTCAGGATCATCTTGACTCAATGAATTCCTCGTTAGGAATGAAGTAAAGAGTTGGTGGCTAACATCTTGGAGCTGCTAGCTGCCAGATTTGAGAGCACATACGGGACAGGCCTGTAAATTAGTGCTCAAATTGATTATTGAAGAGAGGGAGATAGATGAGACAGGAAATTTCAAACGCTCAGTTCTCAAAAAAAAACACTGAACCAAAGAAGCCAGAATATGCTTAAGCACCTAGAAGAAAAGAGGAAGAAAATAACAGTTGATTTTGTTGTTTTGCAATTTCTCTAGCAAGCTGAATGACGAATTTCATGGAATGTTTATTAAATATGGAAACCATGGAGAGCTAAGAGAGACTGTCATAATCTCGCAGAACAGGTTCAAATTCCCACATTTATCTGAGCAAGTTGCAGTTGCAGTGTGGGAAACGAACTGCAGCTCAGTTTGATAAATGCAGATTAGTGTCGCTAGGCAATCCTAAGGAGGATGGGGAAACAACCTGCTTGGAGCAGCTATGTAGAAAAAGATCTGGGGGTTTCTCGTGGATCACAGCCTGCACTTGGAAAAATAACATTATATGGACATGAAAAAAGTTCGTGCCATAATGAATACCTAAACTGAACTATTGTATCAGCAAGATGAATCACATAAAATTTCTACTTTGTTCTGAAATTCTTTGGCTTCAAATTGGGCTCTTTCTAATTTTGTGCCCCACAGTTCAGGGAAGATAAAAACCCAAGTCCAGAGCCGAGTTCTTAGAATGACCGGAGGTGAAGAAAACACAGCCTCTGAAGAAAGACTGGCAGGACCTGAGCTGACTCAAAAGAGCTGGAGGAGTAACATGACTCTGGACAGGGCTCTCACAAGGAGGAAGTAATCATCTGTTGCGTAAATTAGAGGAGAGCAGGGTTCCTGGCACTGCAAGCAGCGCTGTCAAACGAGGGTAGCTGGGTTCCTGTCAGGAATGTCACCACCTCAGGGATCTTGACTCAAGGCAGGGCTGTGACCTGAGGTGATTTAGAGACTGCTTCCAGTCAGATTTGATTCAGCAGTGACCACACGCTGACCCCCTGTGTAACAGCACAGCTTTTGGCAGTTGTGAGCACTGAGTCTGGTTCCAGATGAGAGTTCGGAGTTTGCTTTTTCTCTTTTCTTAAATGGATCTGAAGTTTTCCTGGAGAAACATGTGGGGCAGGGAAGAGTGGTCGAGAGAAGAATGATGGCAGTCTTGTGCTTGAAATGAACTGCTGCTTTCCATGTCTACATTTATTGGCAGTTTGGAGCTGATTTTGGTCTCTTTCAGCATTACACACATGGATGTTCTGAAGACCAAAGTCTGAAATTCTTTATATTGGGATTTCATTCTCTAGATCAAAGCTAATTTAAGAGGAATACATTCATACATACACATGCAACTCCTCAAATTCCTAAATCTACTTTATTTTGTCTTTCTTTTTGATCACACCAATGCAAATGATTCCTGGTCTGACCCTTCTGAAGTTTGCTTTAGGGAGAAGTTTGCCGTAACAATTGTGTTAAGAAGTCTAGAGATGAACCTTTTCATTTTAATTAGAACCTGATGGAGGAAGTAGGATCCACGCTCTGCAGAAATCGGAAAGAGGGATTCAAGCCTTATCAAAAATCCCAAAATAATCAGGTTAACTTTTAGGAGCAGCTGTTTGACTGCAAAGAACAAAGGGAGAAAAACACTGAAGGAATACTGGGAGATGAGAATATAACTTGTATTTCTGCTTAAACCTTCTGAAACACTAGTCCCTCCCGAGCTTCCTCTGGATCCTTACCTCTTTCTCTGTCTTTCCCCTTTTTTTCCCCCTACACCTCATTTACTGCTTTATTTCTGTCCCATTGACCATTGGCTGTATATGCATTTCCATTTAGCTGGAATTCTGAAACTGCAATGCGAACGTGAGTAACTTCCTTGAGACTAGACGCCGTAAGTGTGTGTTTAAAATAACAGCTCAATACCTCAGAAAAATGTCAAGGTGTGCTATGATTTGAAATTCCCTGTAGAAAGCAATCTCGACTAGATGGCTACAACATGTATTGATTTTTAGGCTGTAATTTGGAAATGCCCAGGGGACATCGTTACAGTTTGACTTGCTCTTCTCCTCATTGGAACGGTGTCGGTTTTAGAGAATGCTGACGGTTTTAGAGAGCATCAGATGTAAGTTTTTTAATGCCATACACACGTGCTTTTTCTTGGAGAGTCTTCTTCGTCTTTGTCATGAAGCAAAGTGCCACGGGACAGTGAAGCATAAGGTTGTCATCTGTGGCTGTCCTTCGCAGCTCAGTAGAGCAAGCAGATGTCCTGCACCTTCCTGCAGTTTTTAGGGTGCTCTGTTCACTGTCACATTTTGTGCCAGGAGAAACTAGAAAAAAAATTTGCTCTTTGCTTTGCAATCCAGGACATGATAAACGGGTCAGAGCACAGGATGACCAGGGCTCTGCTACCAGCAGTACATAAACCAGGGCTTGGTTTCCTACCAATTCAGCATCTGACAAAGCGGTTTTTCTCACGTGGGGGTCACAATGGGTGGGTTAATTGAAAGTGCCTGAGGAATTCCTGCGTACCCACAGTATCGCCAACTATTTTGTATCTTTTGCAGAAGAAAGTGGAACAATACTTTTCCTTAAAATGTTCGGCATGAAAGTCAGGAAACCTCCTGTAAGTGTTGTGCAGGAGGCCTGCCCATCACGAGAGCTGCTTGCAGTGAGGCCGGGGAAGCTGGAGCAAGTCTGTACAGCTGTGTTCCCTTCGCTGTGTCCTGTGCCTTTGGGAGGGGAGCGTTTTGGGGAAGAATTGTGTGTCTCAGCACCTCGGCTCAGCTCAGGGCTCCCAGTTCCTGGCAGAGCGGAGATGGCTCTCACAGACCTGGACACCCCTGTGTCCCGGGGGCTGGCAGGCAGCGCTGGCTCGGAACGCGCCGCTGTGTCTAGACAGGGAAGTGCCGTGTGGGAATCCAGCTGTGGGCTTGGAAGCAGCAGAGCCGTGCCCCAAGCAGCGCTAATTACTCTGAACACTGCAGCACTAATTACCCTGGGCACGGCAGCACACTGACGTGGCGAGGCAGCTCCCACACCTGAGCTGGCTCCCTGCGTGCTGCCGTGATTCCGTGCTTTGCAGGAGCTGCCAGGCAGTTATCAGACAGATAAAGGTTCTGGCTGCCACGGGCCTGGCTTAGACTTGACCTGATCCATGTGAGCTGACAATTCCATATATCGATTAGAGAGCTTTTGCATTCTTTTGGGTACAGTGTAATAGTTATTGTAGATGATTTGATTACCAATACAGTGTCTGAACCTTTTATTAAAAGAGACAAACCTTTTGAGACTTGTAGGGTTTAATGTTCTTGACTGGCTCAGTCTTTCAGGGTAACTGCTTCTTCTGCATTTGTAATAACTGGCAGATCTCCTTATTAAATTCAGTAAGAGCAAAAGCATATTTCCATTGAAATGAATACCTCAGGAATGAATTCTGTTTTAGTGGGAAGTTTTCCAGTCTGTCTGTGCTTTTATTTTGCTCACCGTGTGAGTCCTTTCATATATTTTACTGTATTTGCAGTTATTTGCAGCGCCGTGTAACAGAGCCATATACAGGTATGAGTGCTTTTCTGTTCCTAAACCTCTGCTAGTCTGTGTGTGTTTGGCCATCAATGAGTATCACAGACAGAGCCCTCCAATCATGCAGGATCAGTAAGATCCTGGCAGGATGTTCTATTGAAACAATTCTTTATGTTCTTCTGATGTAATCCGATTTATTCATCCAACATGTCTTTGATACTCCAGTTTGCTTGCACCACAGGCCAGTATTAAAATGCCACCCAGTCAGATTAGAAAGCTACTGATTTTGTAGCTTTTCTTTTTCCTTTGTAGGCTAGGCTTCTAGAAACCCCTTATTTCCTTTAGGAGAGTTGCTGTACTTGTGGACGTGTCAGTCCCGGCCGTCAGTGAGTCCTGACTGCTGTCCGTCTGTCTGTCGCTGCGTGTTCAATACCTACAGCGGGTTATTGAGCTGTGGCACAACTGCTTGCCTGTTGGATCTTTCCGCAAGAAACAGAATGTGGAGCCTAGATGTTCACAGCAGAATAAATTTCTGGGTGGCCATACCAGCAGTGGTCTCTGTGCTGTGCTTGAAGCGGGAAGTATTCGATCTCGTCCATGTTGTTTCCAGGGTGCTGGGATGCATGCGGTGCATTAAAAATAAAACAATCCCCGTATCTAAACAGTCTGTGCACCATTATGGTGCAGTGCATTGTCTTTATAAACTGCAGTGGCATCACAAAAAATGGCTTTAATAATTTTTTAGGTCCTTCATATAACCTCATCTAGGTTTCAATGAATGATTGCAGCAATACCAATTTACAGAGTTGCCACCTTTCAACTGATGCACATTTTTGCCTCAACTGAGACTCAAAAGTGTCAGAGAGCTCCCATTTCACTTTAGTATAAAGAAAACCAGATTAATTTAAGCAACTTTTTTTACATGGATATGACATTAATCCAAAAGAAACGGGATTCGTCTTTCCTTTGCCTTGAGGCATGAGAAAAGCGGTTTGTATCTGTCTGCAAAAGATCATTTTAAATTTTTACAGTCTCCTCGTTGATGACTGACCAGTGATTTTATTGACTGTTAAATGGTCTGTATCTCACTGAGGCTTGGAAAATTGTCCCTACCAAGAAAGCCATGGATGGTCTCTTGACTTGGAGACTGTAAGGGAGAGTTCCAGACAGATGGGATTTTTCTTTCTGTTGGTAGCTGGGATTTGAAACATGTACTGCTCATAGCTGGTATCAGGTAATGTGACAGTAAAAAGATGGATGAAAAGGAGCTGGGATAGATTTTATCAGCAGAAAAGCCTAGAAAAATAATGTGACAGAAGCAAAGGAGCCTTCACCCTTATTGTATCTTCATCAAGTCTCTGTGTAACGCTGTATGGAAAAGACAACAGTGATAGGCTCTGACCTGTGGGGTTTTTTGCCATAAAAACCCCCATAACAACAAAAAAACAACAGTTCTCTGGCTACAAGATGGTCATTTTTCTGTTGTCAGGCTGAGATGTATTCTGTATAAATACCATAAGGGAAAAAGGAAAACCATCTCTTTTAACCCCATCCGATTCTTTTTCCCCCTTTACCACCTTTCTAAGGGAGGACTCAGTTAAATATTCTTGCCAGAACCTAAAAAGATTTTTGGCATGCCAGAAAGAGACTTCAACAATGAAGATAATGCTATAAGAGAGGCATTTCTGGGGGAGATGCAGGAGCTTTGGACAAACGTTCTGCCTGGGTGCCCCTAAAGCAGCGCGGCTCAGTTCTGGGAGGAAACACCTGGGAGCACAAACGCATCACAGTTTGCTCAGGCAGCTGAGCGTGCTCTGGAAGCTGGGGAGGTAGATGGAGCTCTGGTGCCAGCAGATTGAACACTTGCCTCCTTTCTTCAGTGTAATTACATTTGCTTTTCAAATTAAAGTATTTCCTCCCGATTCATGGTATGGCAGGTCCAAAGCTGTGATTGAGTGCGGAGCTGAGGCCTGCATGCTGGAAACCAGGAGCTCGGTTTGATCAGGAGTTGTGTGGTTTTCTTGTTTGGTTGCACATTGGGAATCAGGGAAAATGAGATTTATTTTGGAGTGCTGGTTATCTTTTGCTTTGTAGCACTAAGAAACTGATTTCAGAGGATAGATTTTCACAGGACTATGGCCTTAGTCCAATATCCCTTAAACAGCTGTCAGCCTCACAGCTCTTCTTCCACGCAAAGTCTTTTTTGTTGTGCACGTGACATTATTAAATTAGATACTGACACCTTGTTTTGGTTTTTTTGTAGAAAATTAATTCTTTGGCAGTTGCCTCAAGTATGGCACCAGTTGGTTCCAGAGCACTCAGTCCAAGCCCTCTGCTGTTAGCAGCAGGCAGAATTCTGTGAATCCTGAAATAAATGAGGGCAAAAGCTGCAACTTGCCCTTTTCAGCAGCCTATGGGGCTCACCAGGAGCTGGCCAGTGGTGGAAGGGATCCTTCCCTTCCCTCCAGGCATCCCAAGGCTTTCTGTGGCTCCCTGTGTGATTTCCTCTCGCTGAGGCTGAGGCTGAGGAGCAGGCTGTGATCTTTTCACTCTCTCCAGTCTCCCTAAAAAGGGATCAGAGAGACGGTGGAGCCAGGTTTTTCCCAAAGGCGCACATTGTAACGTGCAGGGACAATCAGCAGAGCCAGAGAAAATCAGATTACGTAGAAGAACCTCTCACAGCAAGGGCGGTTAAACACCAAAACGGTGTTTCTATCCCCTCAACCAAGGCCCTGAGTTAACCTGCTATGAACAGGCCCTTGGACTAGGTGACCTTGAGAGGTTCTTTCCAACCTGAATTATTCATGATTCAAAAATGTATGTGTTTAAGTGTGCTCTCAGTCAGAGTTTTCTAACCTGATTTTAATCCAAATCTCAGTTTTCAATCTACACTGAGATTTACCCATGGTATTTGAATTGTACTGGTTTTGTAAAGAACCGTGGCCATGCTAAGCTTGATGACTTTCTTGCTGGCACTGCAGTTCAAAAGGGCTTTTTGCATTCACGCAAAATAAACTTTTTCAGGGAGTGAGGCTGTAGAAGTATGAATAGAGCAGGTTTAGGCTTCAGTTTGGCAAGGGAGCAGCTCTGTGTGTCACCAGGAAGTTTATTGTTGCAATAACACAGATAAAAAGGATTAGACAAATGTATGGAGTTTCTCAGGCTCTGTGAAACGCCTCTTAGGCTTTGGAAGAATAACTTTTTTTTTTTTTTCTAGTTACTTGTGTCTCAGGTGCCATTATGTACTCCCAGGCTTTTTTCTTGCGGATCCTTGATGTTATTCTTTTTGAGAAAAAAATTATTACAGACTACATTTAATAGTTTAAAAATATCATACTGCTTTGAGAGTTCTTTTTTTCTGGTTTTTTTTTTTTTGACACTTGCTTCCCTAGCAAGTAATTTTTAAAAGCACTGCTTCGGTAACCTAGAAATGTGCAGATTTATTTGCTTGCTTTCAAGAAAGACAGTGACAACACTGTCATGGGTTTGTCCTCTTTCAGGGTAAGCTTTTTTGGTAGTTTTGCAGCTCCCAAGTTTCCCCTTCACTTTTCTCTCAGGAACTTCATTCTTTTACGCCTGACACTTCTTGAAGTGAATATATTGAGTTTTTGTTTTTCCTGCCATTAGGCTGGCCTACCTCAAGGAAAAGCCCAGACCCTTCCAGAGAGAGGATCAAAGAGGTCAATTATAAATGAAAGGTAGGGGAAGGAGGGATATTTTCCTGTCTTGCTTCATCATTTTCACTGATGGAGTCTGCAGAAGCAGAACAGTCCGGTGCTTGTAATATCTGGGGATGGCTCCGTGTTTTCTGAGCTCATTGTGGAAAGGAGCCAGCGAGAGAGCTGGAGAAATGTACAGCCTGCCCACATGTTCAGAATGGGCTGGGAAGCTGCTCCAGGTTCTGATTTCCCAATCCCTGCCTGCAAAAAGGAGGGAAGGGGGAGGGAGGAGATTTCTCCTGTTCTTTTATGGAGGTGGAGGAAGAAGAGAAAGGAATGACGAGTGGAAAATGAGAGAGAAACGGGACGAATCATCTTTCTTCCTGCTCCGCGGGGGACTGTTGCTAGACAGAGCATTTGATGGAGAAAACGCCATGTTTGGGTTTTCAAATACTTGAATTTCAACTGTGCCGTTGGCCTCTGAAGCTGGTAAGCGAGTCCAAAAGAAACTGGCTTCCTCTCCAAAGAGGTTCAGCCTGCATCATGTGGGCTCCTTCGCCTGTACAGTCACACAAAGTGATGTAATGAAAGAAAAGTGGAAGTGGTGCCTTTCAAACCTCACTCTCAACCAACTTCAGGCCTGGACAGGAGAAAGGAAGGACTTCTTACAGTCCGTATTTGTCACTGCGTGGCTGAAAGTAAAAAACATTCAGCTTTATCTTGGTTTCATTTGTAAACTCTTGATAAATTACACACCCTCCCCCCTCCCCATCCCCCTAAACCAGAGGGGGAAGAGAAATGTTGACTTTGGAAAAGGGTGAACTCTCTGCACAGGAGAGGCACTGATGTGCGCTCGGCTGCTTCAGCTTTTTTTCTGGGGTTTTTGTGGGTCTCTTTCCCCCCCCTACCCAGCACAAGGCAATTCATTGAGAAAACCTGAACTCAGTCTGTGGAACAGGACTGCAGAGGCAGCTCTGCAGGACTCACCCACCTCCTGCAGCCTATCCTTTGGGCCAGCGCAGGAAAATAAATTGTGGCCCGTCTTCAGCATGGAGTGATTGTCCTGCCTTTAAGAATTTCCCTGTGCCACCAGCAAATTTATAATTATCATGAGCCAAGACCTTTGCATTTTTTACCGTTTTGCACAGAAATAATCCTGGGTTACCTGTCCTAAGCAATGAGCAGGTTTCTCACATTGTAGAATTGACTGCAGCTTGCACTAAAATGTGCAAGATGTGGGTCGCTGTGGTGACCCAGAGGTGACTTCTGTGCCATCACCCTGAACATTGCAGTAGTCAAAAGTTACCGCTTAATTAATTTTTACTACTTCAATGTGTTGAGAGTGGAAAGAAAGCTGGTGCTTTAAACATTGCAATTTCCATCCTCTGCTTCCTGCTGGAACTCGGCCCAAGTGGGAGCAGGGGAGAGACAGACAGACAGACAGGACAGGTTTCTGCCTGGTCCCTCCCCTGCCCTTCCTCATCTTTCAGGCGACCTCTTTCCTTCAAAACTCAAAAGTTTTGTCCTCCCCTGGGCTCTTGGTGCCTGCCGACATTGATAGACCCGAACACAATGGTTCTGCCACCCCAGGATGTCACAGGGGAGCTGAGGGCTCAAGCAACTCAGGAAGGAATTTACAGACTCGATTAAGCCAGCAAAACTGTGTGGGGTTTATTTTAGCTATCTTCTTTCGGAGTGATGAGAGTGAGTAGAAAAAAAAAATGCAGCTTCATTTTCTGACAGAATTCAAATTCTTAGGCATAGGTGATTCTGGCCATAAAAGCAAATGAAGCCAAAGTTCTGTATGTTTTTGAAAAAGCCTAGGATTTTTTTTAAAATGTGCTTATAGTAAGCATATATTTCTAGCTAAATATGCAGTGGGTATACACAATTAGTCTTTGAAACCCAGTACAAAGTAACAGCTGGTTTGAACTCAACTCCAGAAGCTTTTTATGGCTGAAAAGAAACCAAACTTATATGGGAATAAAAATGTTAATATTCCAATAAAATGTATTTTTTCATGTTGACCAGGTCACTGGAGCTACTGTAAGCAGTCAGGCTGCTGGAGGAAGGTTTTCTGTTTCAATATAAAGATCCTCTTTGTAATTAGTTATTTTGATATTTTGCAGCTTTCCTTCTTGGATCTCAGAATAAGTAAATATTCAGCCTTAGAAACTATAACGCTAAAGGAAAAGGAAAAGGAAAAAAAAAAAATTAACTCTGTGAAAGAGGAGGTGAAAGTCACTTGTCTGAGGGCTCAAAAAACAAATTGGTTTTGAGAGCTGTCACGTTTTTACAGTCCCTACAAACCCAGCAGATTGCTGCTGTACCAGCTGGACTTCAAACGGTCATTCCTTGTGTCCTGACCCGAGCACAGATATCAACACCCTGCATTAAATCTGCCATCTGATAAAGCAGCCGGCACGTGTTCATCCTTGTCCAGGCTGCACTGGAATGCTGTTTCTCACCTTTTTTCTTTCCTCCAAAACGACGTAAATTGCATAAAAGCACCAATAGCGAAATAACAGTGCATATCAAAAAACCTCGTCTGGAAGAACACTGTTGAAAGCTCGGGTTTCCAAATTGTTGGGTTAAAGAACGAGGTCCCAGGGAAATATTGCTAGCAAAGCAATATTGGTCTTTAACGAAGAATGCGTGTAGAAACTGTGAGAGGTGTTTAATCTTTTTTTTCTTCATTAACGGTGATTATCCAAACTTATGATTGAAGGGTTGCTTTGTTCTTTCTGTTAGAGACTAATGTTTCGACTGAATCAGGTAAATGGAACTTGTCTTACATAACTAAAAAAAAAAAAAAAAATAAATCTGAACCTAAAATGATTTTTGATTCTACTTTAACGAGACACAGTTTCTGAGCTCATTCACACTGGATGATTTCACTTGCTGCATCGCTTAAATATTCATGAAACTTGAGACAGAAATGAATGCAGGTCTCACTTTTCTGACTGTATACCTCATAAAACTCCACTGAAAAGCGTTGTAAAAGGATTTACTGAGCTTTCAGAATTAAGGAGAAGGCTAAAATTATGGTAGCCTGCATGAGCTTAACTGGCCTACATCCCATTATCCCCTTCATGTTCACCTCGTGTCCTAAACCTTTACAGTAAAATCCATCTCCTGTGTGTCTCTGCGTATTTCTTTTCCTCGTTTCCTTGATCCAGTCATTGCACACAACAGACCTGTGCTGGATGTAAATCCGTGCTCTCCACTGAGGGCAGCAGCATTTTCTTAGATTTTTGAGGATGCCAGAATATGTTTAGAGAATGAGTCAGGAGATTGCAGAAGGAAAAATTTCGGGGTTAAGATAGGTGAATGATGCCCTGGAGTGATGACTTTTTGTGCAGTACTGGGCAGTTTGTTTAAAATCCAGATTCTTATAAGTGAGTTCCTGGTTTTATGACTGCTCGACTCCTTATCTTGTTTACTGAATGCTTCCAGAGATCAGTGGGTGCTCTTTTGAATATGGAAAGAATTATATAATCAGCAAAATTCTCAGAAATAGGCCTTGGATTTCTCATACTGTACCTTTCAAATCAGTAGACAGAGTTGACCTGACACTCTTTGTCTTAGCTCTCTCTTCCTTAAGGAAGTTTTATTCAAATAAATATTTCTGGAGCTTTCAGATACTGTGGTGATGAATGTTAAAAGCTCCCAGAAAATAAAGGAATGGACAGGAGAATTTCCATAGCTTGGAGTTAAATTTTAGTGCTATATATACTGGATAAAATGCAGCTGTTCATTCAAAAACATTTGTAGCAGCACCTATTCTGTTTGCCAAATGAGAGAGTTTCACCCTGCAGTGAAATACCTTGTGGCCCCTTCATGAAGCTCCATGCTGTGCAGGAGAAGAAAGAGTGAAGTAAAACTGGGCTTTTGAGTTAAAAAGTGAGGAGTTCTGTTTATTTGCAGCCGGTTGTTTTTGCTTTTTTTCCCATTCATTATTCAGATGAATCAGTAATTCAGAGAGATCGTGTTTGTGGCTGCCTCTGGCCACAGGAGCACCGTGGGTCTTAGCCCAAGGTTTGAAATGTGCCAGTGCTCCCTTGGGTGAATGCTTTGGTACGTTTCTCCCAGCTCTCACTGCTCTTACAAGTGTTTTCCCTGGCTCGTACCTCCAATCTGTGTTCGTGGTCCCAGCCTGTTGAGGAGCTCTCTGGTGGCAGGTTTTGTTGAAGATCCCAAGGTGGATGTCTCTGCTCCACCCTGCTGCGCCACACTGACTCCCTGTCCCCTTTTCTCCGTTGGTTTCCACTGTGATGTGGCTGATCCCAGCTCCTGGACAAGGGGGAACGGCTTCAGACTGAGAGCAGGTTTAGATCAGATACCAGGAAAAAACTTTCCTGTGAGGGTGGTGACACAGGGTTCCCAGAGAAGCTGTGGCTGCCCCATCCCTGGATGTGTTCCAGGCCAGGCTGGATGGGGCTCTGAGCACCCTGGGACAGTGGAAGGTGTCGCTGCCCATGGCAGGGGGTGGGATAAGATGATTTTTAAGGCTCCTTCCAATCCAGGCCTTTCCATGATCCAATGATTCTGGTTTTGCCAAATCCCACCATGAATGCCTCACTGCCTGATGCCTCTTTCGTTGTTCCTGCAGGGTTCCCCAGGACTGTCCCGCCTCCCCTCCAGTTCATGACCCCATCCCTTTGCAGTCCCTTGTGGTGGCTCCAGACCCTGGAGCTGAGCCACTCCGGCTTTCTTCTTGGCGGTGACTCTCAGCTTTCACAGCAGAAGACAATGGGACTTTTTACCCCTCTGTTTCCTTATTTTACCCAGGAGATAAGGCTGTTTAAGTCTCCTTCTCAGAAGTATTTAAAAATCTGTGTAGGAAGCCGTTCAGCAGTCTGCAAGCACAAAGCACCACTGTTAATGAATGAAATGAGATAAAAGTGGAGTTGGTGATGGAACATTGAGGCAAACGCTCGGGCAGTTTTCTGCCAAGGTGCAGGGAGCCTTTCCAGCCATTTTAGTGCTGGCCCTCACTGCAGAAACCCAGCAGTTCTTTTCTTTGAAGCGCTGGCCCCCGAAAATAAACAGCAGAGGCTTTGAGGCACTCCATTCAGCCTCAGTTTGGTGTCTCCCAGCATTTGTTTTCCTCACGGGAAGATGCGGCACCGTGTGCTCCCGGCCCGGCAGAACCTGTGTGCGCTGCCGTCTGCCCCGGCTGCCATCTGCTCCCCGGAGCTGCCTGCAGCCAGGCACAGCACATGCCCTTTCCGATGGCAGCAGGAAGGTTGTCTGTCCTGAACCAGGGGAGAATTTCACTGGAGGAGCAGGGGGAAGGCGGAGGTTTGCTGGTTTAACACGCTTGTATTCCCGTTTGGCACTCCCAGCGTTTGAGTGTGACCTTCCCGCAGCTTGGCTGCCTTGCCAGCGCGTGGAAAAGGCCTTGTAGTGGCATGGGCAAGGCGATTCTTGTTTTTTTCTCACTGGCACATCTTTCATGTTAAATTTAACAGCTCTCCTTTTTCCAGTGTGTCAGAGGGATTCTTTGACACCCAGCTTGCTTGATGACAGAGCAGTGATTCTTCAGAAGAATGGGGGGTTTTGCTTTGCTTTTCATTTTTCCTCTCTTGTGCCTTGGAGTGGAACTGCAGGCCTGTATGAGGTCATTCCCCCGTTTTCTCCAGGTCCTCATTTTTATCTTGACAGATAACATATAAATGGACTTGAGAGATGATACATAAAGAGGCAAGAGTGTGTATCCACAATTCCTTAGGGTTATGATCACCTCATCCTGTGTGTGTGTGTATATCTAAAATAGATCCTTCATCTACATATTGGAAAATCCTTGAAGAATCTCTTCAAAAACAGCGCTGGGAAGTTTTTGCTGCAAGAGTTAAACATTTGAAGAGCAGAGTCCCATGCGTGGTTCTCATGGGCCTATTTTTAGTTTCTCTTATGGGAAGAATGGCAAAAAATAGAGCAGGACCGTGACTTTAGTGCACAGAATGTTTATAGGTTGGCTGACAGGAGTATGTGTGCGTGTCTGTGCCACAGGACTTCAGCCCTGCACTTCCTGGACATTCATTAACAGGGCTCCCAGCAGAGCTGCTGGAGTTTCAGCGCTCCCAGCACCGATTTTAACACGCTGTAAAGTGCGTCACAGCTCTGAAGTGCTATTTTCAGCCGTGATTAGGGATTGCTGACCTGAAAGATCTATATTTCTCCACTGAGAGGCCGTCTTGAATTCATAAAGCTGTGGATTTGCCCAGAGTGCTTTGGTGCTCCATCCCTCCCGTCCTTCGGAAGCCGTGGGTGGGTGGGATGCACAGAGCTTTGCTGCACTCGTGCAGAGGATGCATTTGCAGCCTGCAAGTGCCAGTGCTGCATCCTTTAGATGTGCATCATTTTGAACAAATTAATATATTTAAAGGAGTCAGGATCTTCGCTTCTTTGGTTATTGCTTTGACTTCCTTCTTCAGCCCTTGATGATTTTCTGGGTGTTGTGTGGCAGGGTGGGCTCAGTCTGGAAGGCTGGTATTTCAAAATGGCAAAGTGCAGCTCTCCTGTGGCTCTGTGACTCCAAGGAGCTCTCAAAGCAGACTAAATTTTGATGCATTTTTTCAAATCATGACTCTACAGGAATCAGGTAAGAGAAAGGAACATAGACATTTGATGTCTTTTCTCTAAAAAAAAAAAAAAACAAAAAAACCCCAACCAAAACTAGAACATTTAAACTTTTAAAATTTTAACAAAATAAATCTTGTATCTGTTAGACTTTCCATGGAAATACCTGCTTCATATTTTCCAAGTCGCTTTCCCTTGCAGCTGTTTCCTAACTAAATAAAATGCCCTGCCTCGTGAATGACCTGCTAGCATTTAAAAAAGAAAAATAAAAAGGTGAGCATCTGGCTGGGCAAGGCTTGTCTTCCTGTGGAGTTCACGCTTGTGCAGTGCTTGAAACCTTTAAAAGGAGGGGTAATACTGAAGCAAAAAAGCTTCCTGTGCCCTGGGACAGACTGAAAGGAAAACAAAAGCCCCGAGTTCCCCAAAGTGGAGCAAGAATTGAAAATGTTTCAAGAGTGTCCCCTCCCTGTTCTGTTGGACACTTACAGAATACCTGCACTTGAAAAACCCCCTTGGACTTGACTGGAAACGAACAATTAAAAGCTCAGGCCTTTGTTCATCACTTACTGGCCAATTACATGGCAGCTTTGCATGAATTTGGTGTGCAGGACCAAATTGTTCAGCACTCAGTTCACTGGCCATTAAATGAGCAAATTATTCCAGGAGCAAAAAGGGCAAATTTTTACCTTGCCCTCATGTTTCCACCCTTGTCTGTCATTCTCTGGTTATGAGAAAGGGAGTGAGGAGGAAAGGCAAATATTTCCCAGCCTCCAGGATTGCAGGCAGCTGGAGGAGAGCTCTGGTCACCCCAGTAACAGCTCCAGATTTGGTCCTTTCCTTTTGTAGATGTCACTGTCACGAGTGAATCTCTCTTCGTCATCATAGCACACAGATTTGAAAAGCCATTTTCCCTGCAATTAGTGGATACTGATTAAAAAACCAAAACAAAAACACTGCAGAGAGCCAGGCTACGGTGAGAAACTGTGAGGGTGGGGTAGCAGTTTTTCTTTTAAAAACGGACTTCATCAGGCAGCCAGCTCCATCTCGGCTTGGATGGATGCTGCATCGTTTGTGTGGCGTGTCTTTCAACTTGCATTTTATAAATGCAGAAAATCCTCCAAGCAGGTTACGAAAACTGATGGCTGACCCGTTAGAACTGTGGAGTTATTGCAAATAATGAGGCACAGAACAAGAGCAGAGGGAATAAAATCTTTCAGCAGTCTTCATCTAAATACGTGTATTTGATTCGCCCCCTTCTCCTGAGTGTAAAAACAGCAGGAAGGTCCCGGAGCCCCTCAGAGCAGAGCTGGAAAGCCAAGTTTTCAGAGAGGAGATGAAATCGCAGAGCTCCCGGTCTGATGTTTCCCCTCTCCCCCTCCTCCCCCACACTTCTTGGCTCCCCTCAGCTCCGAGGCTGCTGGGCTCGTGACGTAAATGACTCCCAGCGAGTGACCCCCGTGGCAAACCTGTAAAACATTCTACAGCAGGAATAAGGAGGCTCTTATGAGGCCTGCAGCTGGCGAGATGCAGACATATGGCAGCAAGGATGTTTTGGAAGAAAGGCACGGCTTGACAAAGAACCCAGTCTCCCGATAAAGGTTTATACTGGCACTTTCCTGTGTTTATAATACCATATGCCAGGGCCATGGCCTCTTTTTTCATCATATTGTTGTTTAAATTTTTTTCTAAACCTAATCAGCCCTTAGGTTGAGAAGTCTGAAAAGCAGAAACTTGATCTTGATATTAGTTTTTTCCTGAGAGTTCTCTGACAGGAGTTACGCTGTGGTAACTGCCTGAGCTCAAATCTGCTTCATACATAAACTGGAGTAAGTTGGTCAGGACCAATTGTTCCTGTTATGAAAAGAAAGTTTTATTTTTGAGAACATTCTCAAAATAGATTCAATATTGCCCACTTTTTCGGTTGGTTGGTTGTTTTTTTCCAATCTTATTTGCTTGCTTGCTTTTTCGCTGTGTTAGTTCAGTATTACAGGATAGTACGAGCATGGTTGTTTTTGAGGGGGGTTGCAGTTTGAGTGTGTTTTTAAAAGCTCTTTCCCTCTCAGCCTCACAATCTCAATAACAAGCTTTTCTCAGGTCTAGGCATCTGCTCTCTGGTTGAAGAGCTGAACAGTCAGGCTGTTCCTCTATCAGTTACTTCAGAACTGGTCCTTCAAATAATCGTCCTCGATGTCTTCTGAGTCTTTCAGGCTAATTGACTAGTTAAACCCATATTTACAGTGGTAGCCAGAGAGGATTTTGTTCAAGTGTAACTGCTAGTTTGGGGTTTTGTTATTCACAGGACAGTAGCCCTTAGGATTTCCACCTGGGGATTTGGCCCCATTGTTCTGGAAGCAGCATAGAACCAGGACAGAACTACACTTTCTCCTGCCCCAGAGAATTTCCAGTCAAACTGAGTTTTGGCTGTAGGAAAGTTCTACCTCGAGCTGATTCAATACCACCTGCCCCCATGTGCTATGCTGAGTATAAGAATTTCCCTCGCATTGGGAAGTGAATGTTTTAAAATACAGGGAGTTGTTTTTCTGGCTTTTTTGTTTTGCAGCTGCATTCAGTGACAAAGCAACTCTTTGGTGCTGGAGGCTGAGGTGTTGGAGCTTTACTGACCGTGTCCTCTTAGGGCAAAAAAAAATTCTCCAGCAGCAGGTAATTGCCCACTTTTTAGCAGTCGGGAGTTTGTTGGGCAATGCACTCTGTGAGGTAAAAACTGAAAAGAAATGGTGAGAGCATAGGAGAGATGCTAAAGAAATTTAAAACCAACAAGAGCTAAAAACAAGTCTGGGCTCTTTTTTTTCACCTTTTTTTCCCTGACAACTCAAGATACAAATTAACCTTGTCTCATACCTCCTCCATGTCTTGGGTTTTTCTTCTGGTTTTGGCCAGAACCTGACAAAAGTCATGCATTAACTCCACCCTGGTACAGCCAACCCCATGGGCCAGTTCTCTAAAGTGAAGCTACTGCTTCCCGTTGTTCCCACAGGGACTTGGGAACAATTAGACGAGATTGCTAAAGAAGATTGGAGCAGCTAAACTGGCCAGTTCACCAATAGATGAATTGTTTGTTTGCTTGTTTGCTCGATTTAGTGATGGATTTTGCATCCCTTGGTAGGAGTGTTGCTTTAAAAAAAACAAAAAACAAAAAACTACAAAATATAACATAAGAAGATGGGAGAAAGAGTATTTGGGTCACAGGAAAAAAGAACGTAAATTTCTTTTTCAGCAACAACCAAATAAAAGAAACGGTGAGCTCTTTTCTGTTCACTGAGCAGTTTGGTGTGTGAGCTAGACTGAAGGGTGAGCTGTGCGTGCTGTCCTGTAAAAGTGCAATTCCTCCCTGCTGCGCAGTCCTGGCCATGGCTCCTCCACACGCACCAGAGCAACCCCAGCCATCTGCTCGCCACGTTCTCAGCACAAATCTGCTTTGGGTTCGCCCTTTGCTTACCTGGGGGTTGTGTGAACGTGGGGGATATCCCTGCCTCTCCCTCTGCCCCTGTTCAGTACCAGGATTACAGCACGCTGCTGGCCCGGATGTCGCTGCCTGCGCTGCCTGGGCTGCAGATCCGACTCTGACCTCAATCTGTCTCTGCCCTCTGCTGTCTCCATCCCGTGAAATCCCCCGGCTCCCTGGTGCTCCCAGCCTGGTGCTCCCAGCCTGGTGCTCCCAGCCTGGCGCTTTGGCAGCGTTTCCGCGCTGCTCCGCACCCAGGGCCGCGCTTTGGGCTCGAGCACGGCTCTGAGGGAGCTCACGAGGAGCTGGAGTGGCCCCTGAGCGCTGGGGATGCCTGAGCTGCCCTGGGCTGATCCACACGTGGAACCAGGGGCAGAGGAACGAGGCCAGGCTCCGGTGCCGTGAGTTTTCCCAGAGCACAGCACGCAATCTGGAACGTTCTCCAGCCCCTCCTGACTCCCTGCCCCTCTCCCAGGTGTGCAGCTGTGCATCCTGACCTCAGAAACACTGACCATCCTGAAAGAGCGGAATATTTGGCCACACTTTCTAATTCAAGAGCTACCCAGGGACCAGATTTGCAGCCCGGGGACCAGATTTGCAAGGAGGACTGTGAGAGCATTTCAGGAAACGCAGCCTGAATCTCTTGAGAAACTCTGGAATGAAGTTTGACAACAGCAGAAAAGCTCATTTGAGTCAGTAAGCCCTTGAAGCAATAGTTGGGTTTTTTTAACCCCGGGTTTTGGGGCTTTTTTTCCTTTCAAATTTTAATTTCAACCCTCCATGGTAAAACAAAACAGAAATGCTGTTGTCCCAGGTATTGAAATACTGAAAAGGAGGTTCTGGTGTCTCATAAATATTCTCTTTCTCCCTTCCAGTACTTGTACCAAAACCAAAATCTTTAGCTAATTCAATTTGTGAGGAATTTTAGTTTCGAAGAAACCCAGTTTTAATCCACACAATCAAGTCAAATGGTTGTATTATTTGCTTATATGCAGGTGCTCTTTGCATTCTGGATACAAGGAATTAGTCTGTACCTCTACAAGATACTTCATCTTAATCACAAAACAGTTTTTTTAATAAATAACCAGAGGGCTATTTCATTTAAAAAAAAAAAAAAAAAAAGGCAGCAAAAAGTCTTGTGTGTTAATGTGCGAGGACATTGAATCTGTAGTATCCAAAGGGCAGTTTTAACTCGTGCTCTTCAAATAAGGACTTGGCGTATATTAGTGCAGTGAGACAGTAGGAATTTTTGTTACTCTGTGCTCTGCAGCAGCAGACATTGAGGCAGTGGATAAGCTACTGGGTAAATTTTCACATGCTTTCTGACCTTCCTGATGCTGGCATTGCCTGGTCTTCTCAAGTAGCAACCGAGATAATTCGGCCCTTGAGATAAAGAAGGGGAGATAAAGTTATTTTTAGCATCAGCTTGCTTTAGTTCTGGCATTTGGTTCTGTCCTGCCCACCCTCCTGACAGAGGGGCAGGATGCAGCTGGTTTGTTCTGCTTTACCATATCTGCACTTCTGCCTGTTGATACCAGGCAGCGCTGAGCTTTACCCTTCTGCAGGTCTCCCACCAGGGCAGGGGCAGCAGATCCCAGACCAGCCATGAATACTCAGTTGTCAGTCCTGGTATTTATTTTTTCCTCCCCTTTGCAGTCCTGGTGGTTAAAAGCCTTCTTTCTCTCTTAGAGGAAATGTAGTTTCTTTCTCTTTCCTTCTTTCTTTCTTTCTTTCTTTCTTTCTTTCTTTCTTTCTTTCTTTCTTTCTTTCTTTCTTTCTTTCTTTCTTTCTTTCTTTCTTCCTTCCTTCCTTCCTTCCTTCCTTCCTTCCTTCCTTCCTTCCTTCCTTCCTTCCTTNTCCTTCCTCCTTCCCTCCCTCCCTTCCTTCCTCCCTTCCTCCCTTCCATTCATTTTGAAGTTTTATTTTACTTTTCCATGATTCAAATTCCAGGAAGTGAGATTTCTAAGCAAACCTGAAATGCTGTAATTTTTACAGCTGCAGAAAACAACCAGCTGTGCCTTCTGTAAGTTACAGTATTTAGTGCTGTAGTCTTTAGAGATTCCAAATGTTTTGAGCTCATCAGTACCCGGTGTGGGCACTCCCTGTGTTTCCATACGCTTTTTTCTCCCTCCTGTGCATTTTATATTCCGGAAAATGTTGATGCATCTGGAGGCTGGACCCCATTTTTCAGTCCTGGTGCCCACAAAATGTGGCATTACAAGCAATTGCAACCCCTTTTCCCCCTCTTTGTTCATCTCTTCCTCGATGTCACACTCCAGCCTGCACTGGGAACATTCACCTTTGTGTGGCTCCTTGGTGAGAGCTGAGCACTCAAGCAGCTCCTTCATCCTCCTGGAGCTTCCTGACTTTCTCCTAAACCCCCGCAGGTGTTTCACCATGAACTCCTTCCCTGAAAGCAAACGAAAATGCTGAGTCCAGGACCACACTGTGTGTGTCGGGGGGAACAGGGCGGATGTGTGGGAAGGAAAGTGTAAGGTTAGGAAAACTATTTAGGATATATATGTATATATATTTTATTATTTATGTTCTATATTTAGGTATGAGAAGGGAAGTGAATTTTTAACTCTTCAGCAGTTCTCCCAAGCTCCTAAGGCATCTCAGCCTCTGTCGCCCTTGCCTGAGCTGAGGCTGCTGGAGGCCCTGGTTCTCCTGCAAGGAGAGATAAAGGCACCCACAGAGAGGGCCCAAGGCGCACAGGCACCCAACGTTCAGAATGCAGCTGCTCATCTCCTGGCACCATGCTGGTGGAATACGGCTCGTCATGCTAATAAAGGAGGCGAACTGCAGTTATCTATGATTTCTCTTCCTGAAAGCAAAAAAAAAAAAAAATAATAATTGCATGGGAAAATGGAAAGTGGAAGGGAGAAAATGGAGCCCTTGTCGTGAGCACTTCCACGTCAGAGATGCTTCACACACCTCAGTAAATCAGAAGAGGGAATCTTTCTTTCCTGGCGCTTTGGCTTGTTATCCCCCCCTGTCGCTGCTGATCGCTGCACCCATGGGCACAGATGAAGTGGACTCCATGTCTTTAAAGCTTGGGGAAGGTTCAGCCCAGGTCTGGGGCCCAGCTGTGAATTTTTCACTTTGCTCAAGTTACCTTCTCTAGCTGAAGTCCTTCGAACTGAGAAGAGAGGGTTGCAAGATGCCTGAGTTCAACCCAGCTATGGGGGAAAAACTTCATTTTTTTTTCCTTTAAGTTCTTCTATCTCTCCTGTTTAGCGCTTTCTTAAAAAGGAAGGTTTGTTGGTATGTGAAGCCTGTCCTCTTTCTGGTATTTAGAGAGCTGAACAGTTCATTTTCAGAAAGAGTGATAAGATCTCCTGGCAGCCAAAAATAAGAATAATTCCGTTCCCTGGTGTATACCCTTGACTCCCCCCAAAAAAAGAACTTGGACATAAATAGTTGATCAAAACAAAGCCTGGGTCTGATCCCATGAACTGAAGATATTTCATTTCTATTCCCAGTTTTGCAGCACTGTGCTGGGTAAATGCCTCAATTCTCCATCTGTGAAATGGAGATAACTCAACTTTTTTTTTCCTCAGGAAGGTTCTGTCTGAGTTGACAAGTTTGTCTGGTGGTCTGGAAGTGCTTTAGGAGTGGCTGCTACTAAGATTTCTCTGATTTGCAGCTGACAGATCACAGCAGGGAGGGACTCAAGGCCATCTCACCGAGCCTCCCATTAATTGTGTTTGTCTCCCGGAACACCAGGCTGGCTCCCAGGCACAGGAGGGAAAACAAAGCGCAACCTCCAGGCCAGGGTGAATTGATGAAAATGTTGTTAGCATTAGGGGCTCAGGATTGAATCTGTAATCAATACAGATCTGAAGAGCTCCTTTTTCACAGTCAGAAAACCAGATTTGTGCAGCCACTTA
>VZRN01004005.1:173513-246278 GCA_013397935.1 Dasyornis broadbenti | reverse complement strand
TGTGAGGTCTTTCTCCCCCCCCCCCCCCCCCGCCCTCCTTTTTTGTTTTTCTTGTTTGTTTTGGTAGTTAGAAATAGAAACACCTTTCAGTGTGGGCCCTCCTTGTTACGGTAAAGTGATGTGTTTCTACTAAAATAACACTGCTGCTGAATGAAAATAGCATTTTTGCAGAAGTTGAACACGAGAAGATGAAAGAAAAAATATTTGGGACACAGGAAAAAATAACTGAAATTACTTTTTCAGCAACAAAAGGAAGGGACTGAAGACATTGTGATGACATTAAAGGAAAGAAAGCTCTTATTTCTGAGGCAGTGCTAAAGAGCTTGTCAATAAGAAGAGGAAACTGCTTTTATTGATGATGTTTGCGTGAAATGTATATTTCAGCAGCATGTAAAGCCAGATCACTCAAGGAATAAAATTCTGGGGGGGGGGGAAGGACCAATGGTGGAGGGGTTGCACATATCAAAGAAAACAAATTTCAGAGCTTTCTGTTTCGAATAGATGGACTTTTTCTTTTTGATGCACAACATTTTTTTTTTTTTTTTTCTTTTTCCCCAACCCCAGAACTGGTACTTAATATTGTTGAAGCCCATTTCTGAAAGGCAAATTAGTGTATACATATTTTCAACATGGGATATTCTTCCAGCAGAGGACATTTCAGCAGCATGCACGTGATTCAGTTTAACTGCACCGAAACTCGGGGCTCAGAGCAGAGGGAACGGGGCGGCTGCACATTTCTCCTTTGAAGTCAGCCCTTCCACAGAGGGCTCCTTTCCCCTCTGTGCTGCTCTGCCTTTCTCTTTCTCACTCTGAAATGCCTCCTGGTGCATCCATTTGCGCCATGACCCCCGCGAATGTCCTATATTCCGTGCATCCTTTACACCGTGGGAGAGACTGCACCTTCGGTGGGCTCTGCTTTCGCTCTTAGCAGAGCTGTGACACCATGGAAATATGGAAACGTGGCTTGGGTGACCACATGGAATTAAATGCTGGCAGACAGTGTTGCAGGAGAAAGCATTTTGTGAGATCCCTCTAAGAAAATATACGTGGTTTTATTTAAAAATAAAATCTGAGAAGCAAAGCTCGCTAAGAGTCAGACTGGTTTGGAAGGCAGTATTTGAAATCATGGAAAAACCTGCAGCCATTGTGAAAAATCTGTCTTTACCTTGGCTTCTTCTGAAATTGCTGCTGTTAGGGTGGATGAAGGTGACTGACAGATCCCCCTGGTACGGCACAAGCCCGGAATTCATCTTGCTGCCTTTTGCCTGTTTCTATCCAGCATCTCTGCCATCCAGATGGGGAAAAGCACATGTGACAGCGTGTGTGTGAGATCTGGAGCACAGATGGGTGCCAGTGACAAACTGTTGCCTGTGTGGGCACCTACCTCGGGCTGACTCAGAGTCCTGCCTGTGTTCTGTGCTGCTCTGGGGTGGCAGAGGGCACTGCCAGGGCTCCTGCAGCTGGAGCTCGCCCTGACTCGGCAGGGATCCCGTGCAGGCATCCAGATTTCGGTGCTGGTGTCTGTTTGTGCTGTGCCTCCTGTCTAGGGAAGCACAGAGCGCGTTAAGAATCGTATCAGGAGAAAAGCAAGGTGGGACTGGCTTGATCTCCAGCTCCTCAGTAAAGGGAGATTCTCGCTTCGGTGTCTTTTAGTTCCCCAAGCAGCGCCGTCACCCGGCATTTCTTGCCCTGTTGGAGCTGCCTTGCCTTGTTCTGCTCTTGCTCTGAATGCGTTCTGCAGAAAGAGGAGAGTGATGGAAAGTGAAGCGCACTGAGAGAGGAGGGGCTGGTGTTCCTGCCGGGATCCCCCAGCTCTCGATGTTCCCCCTGCACAGGCGAGATGGGATCAGCTGCCACAGGGTGTCACGCAGAGTCCCACAGCATGGCCACAAGGCCATTGCTGCCAGCAGTGAGGATATTTCTGCCCCACATGTGTTTTTTCATGCATTTCAACTGGATTGTCACTTAAAACTGTAGGGCAGGAGAACCTAAAATGTGCGTGTATCTTGTTCCCTTGAGCTGGCTCCTTTGGGTCACCAGTGCTGCGCCGTGCATGCACGTGGGCTTGCTGGGCTGGGAGTGCACTCAGCACAAGCTTTGGTGCCTGACTCATGGCACTGATTTAAAACCCACAAATTCTGCAATTTCTCCGTGTGTTGGTCCTGACAGCTCCGGGGTACCCAGGGCGAAGCCTCGCTCTGCCAGTGCTCTGAGCTCTGCTCATTCCGTGGAGCCACCAAAGTTTGCTGCCTGTGGCCCCATAAATTTGAGCAAGGTAATCCAATCCCTCTGCTCTCTGCCTGAAACACATATTCCGTGGCCAGGAATCTGCATGTAAATGTCAGTGGGAAATGATCGCTGTGAATTTTCTGTGTGACAGCTGGCTTTCTTCCCTTATTTTAAATGATGCCGTCGCAAGGATGAGTGGAAAAGATCCCTGGCTTGCTGCTGGAGAGACATCTGAGCCCCATGTGAGCGCCCTGCCGAGGACAGTTGGAGGAGATGGGAGAACTGGGCTGCTTGGGGATGGAGTGGGTGAAATGTGTCGTGCTGGAAGAAGATCACTGAGCTGATTTAATTAGTTCTGTTTCAGAGGATTCATTTTTGCTCGGGTCACTGCTACGTTCATCTATTTGCTTTTTTCCCTCCTCTCAGCAATAGACAAATGCAGGGTGATAATTAATTTGGCAGGTTGATTGAGATTGGGTGGCAGAGAGGGGAGTTTTCCTGGATGAGTGATGAAGCATTGCTGGTTGAGCTTAAAGTGAATAGTCTGAAATAGAAAGTAGTTAGTATAAAATCCCCCCAAGGGTGTGTTTAAACTGAATGTACTTTGAGTTTTGACATTGAGGTTTTTTAGTGAGCTACCAGACTCTACGGTGTAATTTTAGGACATTTGCTAGCTGGGATCTAGCTGTTGAAATGTCAGTGCTATTCTTCTGCTTTGTGAAACCTCAAAACTGGGAAAATGGGGTGTTAATGAAAGAAGTGGCTCGTTTGTGTGGGCGTCAGGCTGAAACAAGCCTTGGCAGAGCAGCGCTTTTTTCTTTTCCAAGCCAATCCTGGAAGCTGAGGCTTTCACCTGGCCAGATTCGGTGCTGCTCTCAGGGTTGGGAGAAGGCCCTGTGGGTCAGTCTGCTTTGAGGGAGCCCAGATTCCCTGGATCTTAAAATTTTCATTGCTGAATCACAGCTATCCCTCAGTGCTGCCATTAACGTTAATGCATTTCAGGAGAACGAGCTGCTGAAACTGTAAGAGATTACTTTTCTGGCTCTGTGCCTCACTGTAGTTTGGCGTCACCAGGGGCCAATTCCTGTAATCACCATGTTTTGTGTTTCACACCAGATGGACACTAAGCTGCCGTATCAGCATAAGCAGAGCTTGGGTTTGTCTTTTCAGCAAGTGCTTGTGGCATCACGAGAGATCTGTGTTTTCCAGGCTGCTGGATTCTGCTGCTTGCAGGATTTCCAGTTCTGGGGGACAGTGGCTCTGGCCAAGCCTGGAGTTGGGATGTTTCCGCTCTCACTCTCTACCCCGTCCTGTTCTGTGGCTCTGCTCTGCTGAGAGGTTTGAGTTGCCAGCTGTGACCGAATGCCACCCTGAGAGCCCGAGGCAAGCACGGAGGGGACACAAGCAAGTCCTGCATGCCCCGTCCCTGACCCTGTCCCTGTCCCTGCTGCCGTGGCTCAGCTCCCTTGCACTGGGACCCCTTCTCAAGGTAAAATGTCTGCTGAAACCTTCAGTCCTAAGGGCTTTCTCCTGCTGAGATTGTGAGGATGGCAACTTGATGATGTTTTGGGGTTTTGTTTGGGTTGTTGTTTCTTTCCTGTGAGGTGGATGCTTATCCACTGGGAATAGAATTGGAAAATTCCCATTTTTATGCAATCTACCAGAGAGTGGCCAGCTATTTGATTAATGCACTTCCTAAACTAATTGGAATAACTTTCTGTACGAGTTATCATGATCTGTGTTCATATTGAGGGTGATTCACCTAAATTCAGAACTTGACTGAAAAATCCCTGAAATGTTCACCTGCTTTTCCAGTGGGTTTTTAATGGTTGTGCAAAAAGACATTTCCTTGCATCTTCAAGACCTTTCTCTGGAAGCAGAGACCCTTCTGTGCACCGGTAAGGAGCCCAAAAGGGCACACATCACCTCTGAGGTTTGTGTTAGCAACAGAAAGTGCCAACGAAACCTGCGTGACCTAGGACCTCTGGAAAGACGGAAAGTGAGGGGCAAACGATGCACTAAAGAGAGAACAGGACTGGGAACATACATTTCATGATTTCAGACTCTGCTGACTGTCTGCTGCAGAGCTGCTCAGTTCATCAAGCCTGTGCCAGGCTTGGGATTGTGACTGGGCTTCTCAGTGCACAGTTATTGATTCCCAGTGGAGAAAAAAAAGTAAATCAGCTTTCTGAATTTTTCTAGGAATTGAATTGCACCAGAATTGCACCAGAATGGACTTGACTATGTTGCTTTGAAATCCAGGAACTTCATATGTGTGTCCTGCGAATGGCAAGGAAGGTTTCAATAGCAATTTTCTGCTTTTCTGGCCATCTACTTTTGTTCTTTTGTTGCCTTGCTGTTATGCTGAGGAGTCTTGGCGTTGCTGCGTTGCCCTGGCATTCCCACGCTAAGGAATCTTCTTCTCCAAGCGACTGTAAATTCTGGCTGTGCCTAAGGTGGGAGGATATCAGAGCAGCTGTGCCCACAGTTTTGTTCTCACCACTGTGGATGTTTTTCTCTAAGGCTTTGATTTTTCCTGACTATGCCTAGAATGGGAGAGCGAGTATATGGGAAATTTGGTGAAACCTCTTGCCTGCAGCTTCCTACTCCACCAGATGAAGATGCCTATTATTAATCTACCAGATCAGTTCAAGGGGATAAGAAATCTACTTATGACCAGCTTCATTGTTTTATTCATTTATTCTGAAATGAAATATCCAGATTAAGATCATTAATTTAGGAAGCCTTTGTTAAAAAATCTGCTCTGCATCTGCAAGTAGCTCTTTGTGTGGCGTGCATCCTTGAGGATCACTGAAGAATAAGAATTGCTTAAAAAAAAAAAAAACATAAATAAAAAGGGGCAAAAAACCAACCACTGCCACCTCCTCTCTCCTTCCTCCCCCTGCCCCTCCTCAGAAAAAAATCAGGTCTTTTCCCTCTTTTGCTACAGCCCTGCCTCCCAAACCTGTTGTTTAAAATCCTCTTCGATGTGTGAAAGATTAATAGCGACCTGAGAAATTCAATGGTAGGAGTGAAAATAATAGAAACACGCATGGATTTGTTTTACTACTGTCATCTGTTTAAGTAGCAGTGACAAAAATTTGTATAAAACCAAGATACAGGGTGTGGAGGTGGATATTCCTGTGCCTTTTCTTTTCCCCACCTACGTTTTGTTTTTTTTTTTTTTTTTTAAATTTCCCAGTACCTTCACATTCTCTGAAGCTAAGGCTGCTCATTTTCAGGGCTGGTGAGGAGCAAGGGGCGCAGTCGCTGAGCTCAGGAGGTCCCTGAGCTCTTTGCTGCCACTTTGCTGTGTCACCTTCGTGTGCCCTGCCCCCTGTGAGGGAGCCATGATCCCTGAAGAAGTCAGATGCAGTTTATTGTCTGGAAATAAAAAGGTGGTGTGCTGCCATGAGAAAGTCTCCAAAATGCAGTTTCTTGCAGTGCCAGGGATGATCTCACTCCTTTGGAGCCGAGTCCCTGCTTAAGTGCTCAGGACTCTGCTGTGCCTGTGGGACAGTCCCTGCCGCTGCCTTTGGGGTTCTCCTTGATCACACATTAGAGGAAACATTTATTTTAACAAATATGCAGGAGTCAGGTCACACAGAAGCTAACAGGGTGTTTTTGCACGCGCTATTTTTAACAGGATTCTTTCTATCCAATGGACTGCTGCCTGCGTTTTCACGGTAATCAAGAGAAATGAGACGATTGACTGACCTGATCGATTTAGGGAGGGCAATTTTGGCGTGGACACCATCGGCAGCAGGAGCTAAGCAGGCTGGAGCTGCTGGGATTCACCACTGCCAGAGCCGAATAACAGAACAGGGGAGCAGCTGCACGGCTGCACTGACCACCTTCTCCAGCAAATGGCAGAGCTGCTCCTTGCCCTGAGGGCACCCAAAATGTCAGAGATGCCTTCCTTGCTGTGTGCTGCTGTGCCCGTGCGCCTCCCCTCAGCCTTGCTTCACCATTTTCTCCCTCCCCTGCTGCCCCAGTGGCTCATGCTCCTGCTCGCTGGCTCAGCAGAACATCTGCTGATACAGAACTGCTCTGTGGAGCCTCTGGCAGCGCTGGGCTTCCTTGCCCGACCTCCCAGCCAGGTTCTGAGAGGGATGGAGGTGGCAGCTCCCTCCAGGACGTCCAGCTTCCCCAGGGTGGCAACTTGAGAGGACTGAACTCTGTCCTGGCATGGGAAGCCACTCACAGCAGCCCCATCTCTGCACCTCGCTGCCCCTGCCCCCAGTTCAAAGCAATGCCAAGTTCAAAGCGTTTCTGCCTCTTCTTTGGTTCAAAGTCTTACCTCTGTTTCCAGCTGCTGTCCAGCTGCCCAGAGACCTTTGAAACAACGTCTTTGGTGAGGAAGCAGCTGAATGGCTCTTAAATGCTCACCCCCAGCTTACTGATTTGGTTGGTTTGTTGTGATGAGTTATTTTGTTTGGGGGTTTTGTTTGGGTTTTTTTAACCAGTCTTGGAACGGAGGCTGGCCGTGGGCATTTGCAGGGCCGCCAGACGTTGGGAGCATTTGGGTGCAGAGTGTCCTCTCCGCACAGAGCTCACACATCTGGCTGAGCAGCCCAGCTCTGACATCCCCTGCTCTCTGCTGACCCTGGCACTCGGCCAGGGCTTGTGGAAAGGGATTGTTTCTCCAAGTACTGGAGCCCTTGCTGTGTGTGTGCCGCAGCCCGCACGTGCCCGCGTGTGATCCCTCTCACCACACAGCAAGGTCCATCTCTGACATTTTGGGTGCCCTCAGGGCAAGGAGCATCTCTGCCATTTGCTGGAGAAGGTGGTCAGTGCAGCCGTGCAGCTGCTCCCCTGTTCTGTTATTCGGCTCTGGCAGTGGTGAATCCCAGCAGCTCCAGCCTGCTTAGCTCCTGCTGCCGATGGTGTCCACACCAAAACTGCCCTCCCTAAATCGATCAGGTCAGTCAATCGTCTCATTTCTCTTGATTACCATGAAAACGCAGGCCGCAGTCCATTGGATAGAAAGAATCCTGTTAAAAATAGCGCGTGCAAAAACACCCTGTTAGCTTCTGTGTGACCTGACTCCTGCATATTTGTTAAAATAAATGCTTCCTCTAATGTGTAATCAAGGAAATAATTTGTGCTTTCAAATTTTTTTTTTTTTTTGGGTTACAGAAAAAGAAACCTATCGGGAACATTTTGTGCCCACACGCTGGTAACAAACCGTTTCTTATTACCAGTGGAAATACGATCCTGACTGGAGCATGGCTAATACCCATAATACCCATCCAGCCAGAGCATGGATCATACTGTGCCCCATTCAGCACGAGCTGCAAGGAGGCAGTGTCAGAGAACCCAACAGTGTGACACTGTTCCACATCCTCAACGTGCCCGTTCAACTGAATCTCTTCCAAGCGGGGAAGAGGTTGTGCTGGTGTTTAAATAGAGGCTCTGCTGTTTTGGTGAGGGTTGAAACCAGGTGCCATCCTGGTGGGATGCTCCTATCTTGCTCTTCTGGATGCTGATTCCCAAATACAAACTACTCTTGAAGCTGCTGGCTACCACCCAGGCAAAACTTCTCACAATCTCACTGGTAATTAATTTTTTGCCGCTACTAAATGCCCTAAATCCTTTCAGGAGCGGCAAAAAGGCATTTTTGCAGGTTCTGTCCCTATTTGTGTATCACAGCCAGTTCAACAGGGAATGCTGGATGAAGTGTTCAGCTCCCCAGCACAGATGGGGCAGAGGAGACATTTCTCTCCCATTCCTGTGCTTTGCTTTGAGTTCACCTTTCTCTAGAGAGAGCAGGACTCTTTTATGTTCACTGCCATGGAAATGAGGTATCCAGCCACAGTCTGACTCTTTAGAGTCCAAGGGAAGGAGCCAGTGAGCTGGGGCAAGGTCCTCACAAGCCTGTGGGCTGTGTGACCCTGTTGCAATCTTTTTAATGCCATTTATTGTCTTTGGTGACTACTGGCTGATATAGCTCACTTTTGGCATCACCATCTAATTGTTTTCATAACCGTGAAAGTGTTGTGTGTGTGCAAATGTGTCGAAATAAAATTCCGGAGTAGCAGACTATAATCTGAATAGAATTAGAAGAGACTTTGAATTGATTTAAAAGCTTTTATTAAACACTAAATATAACTATTTCATTGGTCCTCCTAAGTACTTACGAGGAAAAGATCTGCTCGTTCCCTGTAATGGCACTGTGCTGAGTGTCGTATTTGTTTTGACAAAACAGTCCATGCATGTGGTTTCAAAATGCTTTTGCATTCTGCTTCTGAGGATTCCCCTCCCCTTTTAAAGAATATGCATGGGACTGCTTGAATTTTAAATATTAGATCCTGTTCCTGACTTGTGCCCTGCTGGGGAGGTCCTTATTAGAAGATTATGCCTTTTCTATTTCTCTGAGTGAGTTTTGGGGTTGGGTTTCTTTGGTTGGTTCTGTTAAAAGTTTTCTTATCTTGTTCTTTTTCTTTCAAGCCATTGAATAGTTAGCAGTATTGCTTTTTCAAGGGCGCCAAAATCAAAAGCCTGGGCCAGAAAAGATTATTTAGGGGAAAAACAGGACTTAGAAACAGCTGAAAAGGTTTAAATTGTCATCCTTTATTTCTGTCTCTTTTTTTTCATTATTATTTATTTAGATCTTCTACAATATGTGTGGGTCACATTTTCCTGCAGTTCTCTAATATTAAGGAGGCTTAGAATTATGGTTTATGAATTTTAATGAAAGTTGAGATCCTTATGTAAGCATTTGCTGCGGCTTTAATTAAATAACCAAATAGGAGAAGAACTGCATTTAGAGAGGCAAGGGCTGAGGATGCTGATTTTTAAATGCCTTTGCTCTACTTTAACGTGGCTATCTCAGACATCTAATGCAGACAGTCCTTTCTACCATTCCCTACTCCTCTGAAGGTATTGTTGCATTTGTGAATGTAAGTTTTAAAACCACAAGCCCAGAAACTTCATGATGTTTATAGGAAAGCCCTGAAATTTAGAGCACAGGGCACCACGCCACACCTTCCAAAGGAGATGAGCCCCTTTCGCTTCTCTTCTCCTGTCCGTGACTGGGATTGCGGTGTTGGGGTCTTGTCTATTCCCGCCTCCCCTTCCCCTGACAGTCCTCGCCCTCAGCTGGAGCAGGGCAGTGTTTTCCCTGCAGACCTGCAAGTCAGTAATCGGGGCAGAAAGGACCACTTGGCTTTAGTGAAGCCCAGGTTTTTGTGCATTGCTGAGCGTGCAAGCTGCTTTCATCTGTAAGTATTAAAACTGTCAGAGATGGGTTTCCAGGACAGTTTCAGATGAAATATAAAGTAGCTCCTTTTCTTCTGAGAGAGGCTGCATGCATATAAGCTGTGTGGGAGTTTGATTTCAGTTTTATCCCTCCCTTTCTGCTGCTGGTACACGTAGCCTTAGTTGCCTGGTCAGTAAGAATAATAAATTTGATGCTCTGAGGCTTTTTATCATCACTCTGGACCAAATTGATTCCAGAGAACTCTCAGAGGAGGTGGTGGGGTCTGGAGCAAACCCATCTGTTAGTGATAAACATAAATCCCCCTACTTCCAAATGCATTTTTATGTTGGTATCTCTGCTGGCATGCATGCACCAATTAAACAGTGTATTATTTTCTTTTTCCATGACTTCATAAGGTTGACTCACTCAAGTGGATTTGTGCACACGCTCTGTTTTTGCTGAGTGTAGTTGGTTGTTTGGTTTGGGGTTTTTTGTTTGTCTGGTTTTGGTTTTTGTTTTTGCTTTTAATTCCGTTTTCATCTTTTGATTTCTGTTCAGCTTGTGGAAATCATGATTTCCACCTAGCCCAGTAGCTCAGGCATACTTCCCTTCCTCCTTTTCTGGTTATCGTACTCCTGCACTTACTGTTGGATTTTGAAAAGAAAATCAGGTTCAGAAGTAATTGAGCAGAGGGGGCTTGTTGAGCTCAAGGGTGTCACACTGAGGCAATCATCCCTCTCTAGGATGTTGGCCTGGCAGAGATTTTGTTACAACCTGTGGGGTTCTTTTCTTGCTGTCATAAAGCTTGAGGCCTTTTTGTGTGGTATCCTTTTCATTTTTCATTCCTTTACTCCTTTGTTCCCAGGGACCACCACATGCCAAGAACATTCTAGCACGAGATGAGCACGGTTTTTTAGATTATGAGGGAGAAATACATTTTAAAGCCAAGTAAGATTTTATAAAAATGGGAGGAAAAGGTTGGCCTCATGGATTTGACTGGAATGCTTGAAAACGACCTCACTGTTTTACCTAGAGACACAACAGTGGCGTGGAAGTTGTTTTACGCTGGGGACAACGGATCTGTCAGCAAAAATACGAACATGGCTGATTCCACCAAGGCACCTTTGCAGAGAAATTAAATTGGACAAGGGTTGTGTAATTTGCTATGAGGAGTTTCCTCATGAAATGAGCCAGAATAAGCAAGGGGGTCAGTTTGTTGGTTCCAGTGGATTTGTGACTGGTGACTTCACTGGGGACTTTGGCTTCTCTCCTGTAGGTGATGTTGATAGTTAGGCACTGGGAAATGGAGCAAGGATGAGTTGTTACAGCCTCTGGACTCACTTCTCACTGCAGCATCAGCTGTGGAGCAGCCCAGGATTGCCCATGCCTGGTGGAGGGGCAGGATTAGAGATGGGGAAACAAAAGGCACCCACAGGGTGGGGAGGAGGAGTAGTGGAGCAGAGTTGGCTGTGGGGCTGAAAACTCACTGTGAAGGTGTGAAGCAGCAGGCAAGAACAGGGATCAGGATCAGCAAACTGTGCCTAGAGGTGAGAGATTGTTTAGGAGGACTTGGTTTAGGTGTGAGGATTAGTGGTGGTCACAAGTAACCCCTGGCACACCCCAGTCTGGTTTCCTGGGACTGGCTGGGCTGGGAGCATCCCTGCACATGGGAACTGTAACTCCAAGCCTGGCTTGTGGCTGCACCTCTTATCTTTGGTGGCAGTAGCGAAGCAACTTGTCACTTTTCAGTGAGCTGTGGATTCAGTGAGGGTGGGAGCATGAGGAACCTGGCAGTGGGATCTCAGCTGGGTTTGAAGGTGTGGTGTGTGCTGCCAAGTGTCTGCAGAGCCTGGAGAACCACAGTGGCCACAGCCAGGCCTGGAACATTAATCCTTTTTTCTTAAACGTGAGGCTTCCTTTCTGTGCTCGTTTCGCTGCTAGGAACCTGTAGGTGAAGATATCACGCAGGGAATTGCAGGTGGTCAGACTTGAGCTAAATTAATTCTCCTTCAGCCAAGTAAATTAAGAAAGCAGGAGTTGCTTCCTCCCAAGGCACAGGGGCTAAGGATTAAAACTGAAGAGGTTTTGCTTTGGTCCAGAGAAGCAGACGCCACAGTGGAAGGACAGGTATGAGGGTTTGGGCAGAGGCTCTTTGGAGAACACAACCTTTGGTAGACACATCTTTTGTTTTAGTTTTTGCACACCACTTATTTACCGAGGCCAGCTTCCACAACCATCACAACTCTGCTTCCTGTGGTCATGGAGGACAAATGGGGAAACCCAGCACAGCCAGTGTTTCCACCAACAGAACATGGAAAATAGGAAATAATTGCAGTAAAATGAGGGGGCCAGTCACGAGGCTGTATCAGGTGAAAAAGTGATGTGACATTTCTGATCCTCGGTGCCTCTCTGCATGCCTGGGGTTTGTCTCCAGTTCTGGAGGTAGATAGTTGTAAGTAAAAACTTAAAAAGAGGTGGGCCCTTGGAAAAGGAAAGGATGAGTGGGAGCAGTTGATGGAGAAAATAAAAATCTCATCATAGGAGATGCATGTATCTTTCCTCGTTTTTCAAAGTAGTTTTAATCTCTCGTCCTGGGATGAGGGTTTTGAAAGCATGTTCTGCAATCAGTGTAGGTTGCAAATCTCCTTGCCCACCTCTGAACTGGGAGAAGGCATTTCCTTTGGGAAAGAATGTTGGGAAAAATGAGCAAGAAAATGTTCATGACTGTAAGTCATTGCACGTCACATTAACCCTCCGATCTTTCATTCACATTTTTTTATATTTGCATTAAGCAATGCTTGTGTGTGTAGGAGCAAACAAAGCCCAGAAGAAAACCCTAAGTAGCTGTAAAAAAAAAAAAAAAAAACACCATAATTCAGTGGTGAAACAGATTTAAAGCTGTTGCTAATTGTCATGGCTGATATATAAAACGTCCATTGCTGTTTAATCAAATGCCCCCTGGTTTTGGTAATCTCCCTGCTGATGTATCAGCTGTCCTTGTGCCAGATCAGTATTAAACATTTGGCCAAAGCTGAATCCGTGGCAGTGGGAATTTTGTTGGCACGAGCAGCATTGTGATGTGTTTTGGTTCTGAACGCAAAGGTGCAATGTTGTATGGCTACATGAGGAAGCTAAAGCGGTGTGAAATAAATCATAAAAGCAAACCTCTGTCTTTCCAAGAAAATGTGGAATGGATATAAAAGCAGGAATGTTTCAATTAAAGCTAATGAGTGCAATTTGTCCCTTACCTCTGCTTTTCTTTGTTTTTCAGCTCATGGGGCATTCTGAATGGGATCACAAACGAGGACCCCGAGGCTCACAGGTCAGTTGCTCAGTATTTTGTGGGGGATTTTGGCTTTTGCTGCATTTGAGGCATCCAAGCAAGTTTTCCATCTGAGACTGGCAAAGTTGTTAATTTTGTTAATATTTGCAGGGGCAATGGAGCAATGGAAAAAAAGCCTAAAACCATGACACCTTTCATCAATATAATTTTTGAGCTGCAATTCAAACAGTTGATCCAGACAGAGCTGAGACAATTCTTTTCAGTAGCAGAAAGAGGGATTAGATGTATGGAGAGAGCATTTCTTACTCAGCTTTCTCCATCAGGACATCAAAGGAATGCGATTTCAAATAATGTGTGTGTGTTTTGTTCGGGGTTTTTTTTTGGTTTTTTTTTTTTTTTTCCAAACCTGACAAACGTGCAAAGCTTGGAGGGTCCCTTCACCAAGGATCCGTTCATTATTGACTGAGGTGTTAGAACTGTGTGGGGAGGTGCAGGAGAGCCATGTGCAGCCACTGCTTTGCTCTGTTCAGTCGTTGGAAGGCAATGATGCCAGTGGTGTGAATGGTATCACAATGATGCATTTTTAAATTATCTACAGAATTACAATTGCTGCAAACGAAACTTTGCCACCAATATTGGTGTTCAGGAATTTTCCTGCTTGGGTAAAATCATCTTTCCCATCTAGTGTTGAAAATACAAAAATACGTTATTGGGCTCCAGCATTTTGGACTTGCTTTCACTTTAAGTGAAGGATTTTCATGTGGATGCTTTGTACAAATGACAGTCCAGATGTGCCACAAAACCATTAAAGGATCTATAATAAGGTGGGGAAAGAAAATTGTAGAATCATAGAACAATTTGGGTTGCAAGGGACCTTAAAATCATCTCATTCCACCCCTGCCATGGGCAGGGACACCTTCCACCATCCCAGGGTGCTCAGAGCTCCATCCAGCCTGGCCTTGGACACTGCCAGGGATCGAGGAGTAGCCACAGCTTCTCTGGGCACCCTGTGCCAGGCCCGAGCCTCACAGGAAAGGATTTCCGCCTAACATTTGTTCTAAAGCCACCCTCTGTCAGGTTGAAGGCATGTCTCCTTGTTCTGCCACCACAGCCCCCGGCGAAGAGTCCCAGAATGACCCAAACTCTGTGGTTTCCGTGTGCTGTCCTAGTGCCCAGACACAAAAAGCAAGGAAGGAAAGGAAGAAAAGTTTCATCAGAGAGAAGAAAATATGCCTCAGTTATTCTGCTGTAGCTTTAGATTCTCTCTTTTACATGACTCTGAAAATTGCCTAGATGGGCATAGTACTAAACCTAACTTAAGTAGTTTCTTGAAAGGTTAGGAGACATTTAGGAAATTCTGATTTTTGCATGTAATATAAATATTATTAAAAAGACCTGTTTTATCCTTTTGTGATAACAGTTGCATTGTTGCCCGTTTGTGTCTTTTATAAAAAGCACCCATTGTAAAAATCAAGACCTTGCTGAAAAATTCAGGTGAGTGATGCGTTAGGTATACTGACACACCTCAAAACATAAAAATTAAAAAAGGAAAGTGGAACCACTCCTTTACCGATAGGTAAAACTAAAATCCACATATGAACTCATGAAGTTATTCTACCAAGATTCATTAGAAAATCTCAGATTCAGTGAAGGGGTTTTTTGGTGGTTTTTTTTTTTTTTTTTTTAAGAGCTCGTAGGTTTTCTGTGGCATGTGCTGACACACGAGGGGAAGCCACCACCGCGCTTCTGTCATCGTTCTTAATGACCCCCTTGGAGCACACGTTCCCTCTGGGCACACAGCAGTGAAATGCAGAGAGCTGTAGCTCCAGGTAGCGATGGGTGCCGGACGAAATGCACCTGGGAATTTCTGTTTGCAGGAGCTGGTCTCGCGATGAGCATCTGCAATTCAATGGAATGAAAGTGGCACAAGGGAAAAGCTGTCTTTGCAATATTTAACTTACTCGTGACTTGCACCACGGCCATCATGTAAGAGATTGCACACATCTGTGTATGGATGTCGTAGGATTCCTTTTCTTTTGGAATAATTATACTATTAGGGCTGCTCTAATTAGATTGAATTATAGGTTGCCTTAAAAGAGCAGTGAGTTCCTGGCTCCATACTTGTTCTTTTTTTTTTCCCTTTCCTTTTTCTTCCCTGAAGACAGCACTGCCTGCTCTAAGTGCTTCACGCTGAGAGTTTACTCTGTCGATTTGAAACGAAGCAGGAAGTGCAAAGTGAATTTCATCATGTTTCGTGCTAAATTTTTAAGATTAATACAGGTTAGAATTAAGAATTTAGGTATGAAATTTCAAAATTGAGTTCCAAAGTAAAGAAATTCCAAAATATTTATGAAAATTTAACCCAACCTAAAGAAATCTCTCTCTCAAATGTATACATGCAGTCTGTAGAACCAAATCATGTGAGGGGAAAAATATTCATACTCATTTGTAACGTTGGCACATGCCACAAGAAAGTGTGACTAGCAGAATTCACCCTTGGAATATCACTGCTCTGCAGAAAAACACGCAAATCGTATTTTAATCACCCTGCCAGAACACAGTGCTCGATGCTTCCAAGATCTTCCAGGTGGGACCCACGGCACGCTTTGTGCACACGTTTTTACGAGGGCTCTTGGATGTGTGGGAGTAATTTGTTGCTCTGTCACCAAGACTTGTTTGCCTTGCTGGAGATGTAGGCGTAGCCCCAGAGTCAGTGCAAATCAAGCAGCCGTTCCCCCAGCACTGTAAGAGCGTGATGATGGAGAGAGAAACACAGGTCCAGTGTTTTTAATTCTCTTTAAGCATAAAAGCTCTCCATTCTATATCCGAGGTGCTGCGTTTTACCCCTCCAGTTCCTAAGCAACAGCTATTTTCAGATTGAGTGCGTCTGGTGTTGTCTACCTACTCCAGGCTTCTCTCTGCGAGGTAGCTCGTCACCAGGAGCCGGGCTGCTCGCTGCCTCAGCCTTTCATTGTGGCACTGCAAGGACACAGATGCTTTAGAGGAACAGGAGAAGCTGGGCTGTGACTCGGTCCCGACCTTGCAGCTCACGAAAACTTGTGAGCATCGGCAAGCTCTGCCACCTACAATGAAGAACAGCAGCCAGAAATAAGATTCTTGCCACTGGTTTGGGACAGAAACCTTTTTGTCAAGTCTGGGAAAGCCTCTAGAGCAGATTGAGAATCATGAGCCGGAAATCTCTGTACTTGCTGAAGCGCAGGTGGGAGTCGATTCCCGCTGCTGACCAGGTACTGTGCTCTGGGAATCGGTTGTGTCTCGGGCTGTCCTCGGTGCCACTGGAATGAGAATTACAGTGGTTTCATGGGGCTGCTGGGGTCCTGTGCCTACGGTGAGAACCACCTGATCATTGTTTGGCATTCCCAAGGTGAATGCTGCAAAACGTTGGTAGAGCTGATTTTACACGAGCGTGTGCTGGTGAATGTGGAGATGCCATGGAGCCACTAATGCAGCCCTGTTGAACAACAGAGGCTCCCTGTCTCAAAAATGAGACTTTCTAAGGGTTTTAGGAGTGTGTTAAACTGAGGGGCTAAGGAAAATGGTAGTCTGCTGTCGATGGCTTCCTCGGTGCATGTGTCTTTTGTATTTCATATCTCACCTCTGCGTATGCGTACATGAAATCACTGAGGCACTGGCAGAGCCTCGGCGTTTTCAGAGCCGCCTTGGCTGATGTGTAATTTCAAGTGCGTGAACCAAGATGAGAGTAGAGCAGATGTAAACAGAACATGTGTGCACGTCTGCTGGGGAAAGCAAACCTTGTCACCAGAAGTAGGACTGAGATGTGATGGATGGGAGCACAATTAGTTATTTCCCACGTCTCGTTCCGGGCACTCCAAGATTCTCAGATTTTTTTTTTATTTTTAATTTTTTATTTTTCAATGCCTTGCTTGGGATGTAAAGATAATAAAAGAAATAATTACAGAAATAATACTGGTGAGCTAACAGCTCCACTCTGTTCTCAGTCAGAATTCCATCTCAGTTTTCCATTTATAAAGTAGTTGACTGTGAAGGGCAGTCTTTAACAGTGGGAAAGAGGCAGTTATTTGACAGAAAGAAGGATGGACAACAGAAATGCATCCCAGTTTTTGAGAAGGATCTGCCTGTATATTTTTATTAAGAGGGAGAAGGGCAGGGCAGATTACATATCGTGTTTTATAGAGTTGTAGATTTTAAAGATAAATCATAGCACTTGGAACTTGTAGAGATCTCAGACATATTACTTGTCAAAAAAAACCCCCATGCTGTCACATTATTATTCACAATAAAATAATAAGGTATTGTTGATTAATAAAATTTTATTGTCTTTAAAGGAATTTAATTGATCTAGATCAGTCTGGCATTCTTAATTCTGGAAAAAAGGGGGAAATAAATGCTCTGTTAGGAAGGGAG
The DNA here is from genome assembly GCA_013397935.1 of Dasyornis broadbenti. Classification (NCBI taxonomy): domain Eukaryota; kingdom Metazoa; phylum Chordata; class Aves; order Passeriformes; family Dasyornithidae; genus Dasyornis; species Dasyornis broadbenti. The sequence goes on along the minus strand of VZRN01004005.1, from coordinate 229,158 downwards.
TATTTTGACAACTCGTTTCTGTTAAGGAGATGTTGAGACCTTAATGTTATTTCAAATAAAGCTGTATTTCAGCCTCACTTTTCCAGCATTTCCTTTGAATCACTCTAACCCTAATGATATAATCATATTGTAACACAGTATCTGGGAAAAATAAATATTCCTCACCTATCTGTGAGGTGTGCTTGACTGCAGTGAGCCGTGTGTCAGTTCCATCATCAGTCTCTGAACCCCTCTGGAGGGTTTTTAAAGAGGAGAGGAAACTTCCCTGACCCATCTGCCCCTCTGGGGGAGTGAGGCTCAGTGAGTGATGCACGTAAATAGAGTTAACTCGAGCACAGCGTGAGTCTGTGAGGACTGACTGGAGGAAAATGCAGTCACTGTGCAAGATGACCCAAAAACCCCAAAGAGGAAACTTCTGAGTGCTTTAGGCTGATCCGACTCGCAAAATAGTACCTCTGCCTTTTGGTGCAAATTCATTCTCTGGTCCTTAAAGGGGTGCAGCAGCTTTCTGTGCTCTAGGCTGACCTTGACAAAATGATGTTAAATTTTGACAGGTAAGTAGTGACATTGTAGGTTACTTCTCTATTCGGAGCAGATAAAAGATACTTGTGTTAACAAATGACAAAACCTCTCTGAATGGGCTTATTGAATTGCCACCTGAAATTAAAAACAAAAACCAACCACAAAACTAAAGGAAGGAAATAAAATCAAACTTTAAAAGTGGGATTTTTGGCTTGGTCTTGCTCCTAGTGGCAGGTCATACTTTTAAGAACGTGGGAGCTGTAAAGTCCACGCTGAAGTCTGATACTCTATTTGAACACACTTTCTGGGTTTTTTTTAAAGTCATTAAATGCTTTTTATTCCTCATCCTGCATACTCTGCATGAAATCAAATGGCACCCAGAACTGTGTAGGCAAGGGTGGGCAGCCTGAGAAGTAATGGGAGAGAAAAGCCAGGAGTATGTTGTCTATAGAGATGTCTATAGACAATGCAATTGGAGGCTGTTGAATTGAGGATTTTTTTGGAGCTATGCTGTTATATAATTTTATTTTTGATCTTTTGAGCATTGTTTACGCTTACAGACACTACAGCACAGAGGTCTCCATGGTTTCCAGGGTCTGGTATGACAAAGGAATTTGCTGCTCATTGTTTTGTATTTTATGGGTGTGAAAGAGTGAGGAAAGGAGACTTCGGTGTGAACCCTGAATTAGATCCAAATCTAGTTTTGGTTGATGAAAAATGTTTGATCTACCTGCACATGTTTATATGTGGAAGATATATCTTTATCCTGTGGGTATTTTACGTGGGTAAATTTAAGCTAAATAGTGATGAATTAAATATCATATATTGGCCTCTATTAAACTAACTGTAATATCTCTTAGTTCTTGAATCTTGGATGGCTTTGTCAATAATTTCATCAGGAATTACCTCTGTATGGCTAAGGAGACAATTTGTGAATGCTTTACTTTCCTGTCCATCCAGCTGTTCAGATCGCTTGAAAGCCCTCCCTGAAGTTTCAGCACAGGTTTGGGGGGAGATTCTCTGTTAGTTTTATTTGGTGTATGTATGAGGATCTAATTTCTTGGACTGACCCGAATTTTTTATCCCTGAGAACTGCAGCTGAGAATGCTCTCACTGAACAGATATGGATTTAAAATGTTGAGGTAACCAGATGAGCCAGAGGTGGTAAATATTTGCTGAAATGCTGTTGAGCATTTCCCTCTACCTGAAATTCCCTGTAGGATTCATGAGCATAAGTTGCCTTTGATACTGGTCCTAAGACAGGAAAAATCTTCACACGTTATCCTGTGATGGCAACTTTTGTTTCATTGATGCATGTGAATTTAAAAACAGGAATTAGGTTTCTACAACTATGTCAGAACCCCATAACCAATAGTTGCTATATTCACTGTGCAGCCGCCACGTTCACTGTGTGTTCATGTATGAAACAGAGTCCTGTGGGACATGTCACTGCAGTGATCCTCGTACCTAACCCAATCCCTTTTACTTCACCTGAAAACAGTTTACAAAAAAAAAAACCACCAAAGTTTCCTATCAGGAATGTCTTTGTGCATTTCCAGTTATTCGTTGTTAGCAAAACCTCACATTATCCTTTCATTCAGCAGACAAGCTTTCAAAGCTTCAGTGGCAGAGCAGAGATTTGCGGAGTTTGGGATGTTACGAGAAGGAGGCCTCATGGGAGGCTCGTGGGTTGGTTGGAATACGGAGCTGGGGGAGGAGAGCTGCTTTTGCACAGCAGGGAAGGTGCAGAAAGCTGAGTCTGGGATTAAGAAATTATCTAGGAAATACTTCCTCGCTTTCTAACGCAGCAAAGACGTGCTACAGAGCAAAAGCTATCTCGAAGAAATAATCTGCCTCAGGCTGGGCCTTGCTTCTCCTAGAATGAGGAGCTGAGCCACAGGCTGGGACTGTGGGACCGTTCCTGTCTGTCCTGCAGGCTTTCCACCCTGCTGCCCTGAGGTGAGACAGGATCTGTTTTTCTGGCAGCTGTGACACACATGTTGTGGGCAAAGCTCCCACAGCCTTCTACATCCACCACTTGTAGGGTGGAGAAAAACCTCTTAAATAGTGTCAGCCACCCTGTGAATCCCCTTTGCTCTCAAATTCTCTATCCCAAAGCCACTGGCAGAGGGACAGGAGTGGATTGGAAGCTCCACAATTCCAGCCACTCTCTCATACCACCACTTAACCAAGCAGGAGCTCAACACAAATTTCCAGAAACGTTGCAATTCTTCTTCAAAACCTTTCTCCACCATCAATCCTCCCAGGTTGGTAGTGCAGGCCCTGGTGCTCATCATTGTGTCACAGAGAAGCCTGCTGACAATATCCAAGTTGGATTTTACTTTATTCAGTGGGCAAGTTCCAGCTGAGGAAGGTTGCAGTTTGTGGGATCACAGCCATGCTGCAGATCGGTGCAGCTTGGAAAAGGAGTCAGCCCTGAAATACAAAGAGGGGTGTGAAATCACATCCTGGTGAAATGACTCCTTGGAGAAGCAGCATGGGAAGCGTGTGAGCAGTTGTGCCATTTGTCTCAGCACTTTAAAAAGCAGAGATAGTGGCAGAAGCTGATAAATTCTCTTTTTCCTTTTCTTCTCCCGCATGCCCAAGCTTCACCTTAGACTGGGGAGTGCATGTCCTCTGTTGAAATATGGATTGACTGTGGCGATTGAATGGAGAAGGTGGGATTGTGAACTGTCATCATTTGGAGCACAGGAAGGAGATCTTTTTCCATCTGGGGTGATCAGACTCCTGAAACACCCCTTCATCTCCCTGCATTTCTCTCTCATCACAAGAGTTTCTTTCTGTTGGTTTTCATAATTTAATTTTCAGCAGTTTTCATAATGTTGGTAATTTATTTGTTTGTTTTCATAACCCTGCTTTTTATGCAGTGTAATTTTCTGACTACAGCTTATATTTCTCAGTTGCTTCTTTATAAATTTAGAGTCTTATGGTCTTCCAGTTAAGAGATTTTGTTTGTGTACTTTTGGAGTTTTTTTGGGGGTGCTTGGAGGTTTTTTGTTGTTTGGGGGGGTTGGGGTTTTTTGTTTGTTTTGGGTTTGTGGGGGGTTTTGTTTGTTTGCTTTGGTTTTTTCAGTTTTTGTGTCTTCTAGCTGCAAACTTAGGAAAAAAGCTTAGAGCATCAGTTCTATTTTTTTGTTGGATTTAAGGGAATTTGAAGTTGCTGGCTGTCTTTAAAACCCATAAACTTACAGACTTTCAGAGAGCTTAGTCCCCTGAAATTCAAGTCCATTGCTTTAGCACAAGCTGCAATTCTCTGCAGGTTTGCAGACTGCAAATTCTCCAAATTGCCAAAATAGGGGCATCCGCACGCCAGGCTCTGAAACAAAATCTGCACTGAGAATGCTCTGAGACCTGGGTGCTGCACCTCAGAAGAGCTTAGGAGTTAATAATGAGTAAAGTAGTGTCCCTTGCTCTCCTGGAAATGGTTGTGCTGGATAAAATTTTCCAAAGACAGGCTAATTCTTGCAAGGGGAAATGTCAGTGCAGAAGTTCACAGTTTTGAAAAAGTACTAAGCAACTGTGAAAACAGGGTCTTAGGAAGGAAGCCGTGGCCAACAGAGTAAGCTGCTCTGACACAGTCCGATTAAAATTATTTCGCTTTTGTGGTGATAGAAGGCTACATTTTTGCTCCTGACAATTGTGAAAAGCTGAGAGTGGTGCCACAAGGTGTTCTTTTCATTTCCAATAACTCCTTAAACTTCACTTGCCACGTGTGTGCATTTCAGGTGTTTCTCACCTTCCCAAGAACATTTTTTAACACAGTCGTTGCAAAATTTTATCTTCCTGTATTCAGAGATCAACCGAGTTATGGAATGATTGTGGTTAATGTACCGAATTTGGCACCGAGCAGGGCTGCTTCCTGGTCTTCAGTCAGTGTGCTCCCACTGGCAGTCAATAGCAGCACTGCTGAGAGATGTGGGCTGCCCTAACCTTCCTTACAGAGATTCCACAGTGCTGGTGTTGTTAGAAGATGCCTTCATCAACGAAGACAAAATGAACGGGCTGATTTCACTCTATAATGGAAACTTCATTTTAAAAGCCTTTTTATTAATACTGCTTTGTTTTGGCTTTTTTTTCCCCGCTGTGTTTTTGTGTCCATACTGGGGAAGAGGTGTACGCTGTAACTGCTGCTCTCTGGGGTAGTTTTAAAGAATAAATAAGTCAAAGTATTTCCTATTGTTCCATCCTTACAAGAACACATGCTGAATTCTGTAGTAGCTCATTTTACGGATTTCCCAGTGGAAAAGCTCACAGCTGATCAGCTCTGCTCTGAACAGCAGATGTTCTTTTTCTTGACTTCAGTAGTGAGCTGTAATTTTGTTCTGTGTCTGATGGATCAGTGTTCAAAATTTCAAAATGAGTTATGGGAGCAGCCTCCTGAGATTTTTTGAATAAGCTAGAGCTGGAGTAAATCTCAAAGTCAAGTCATAAGAAAGAGAATTTCATGTCGGGTTGGATTTTAGAGATCAAAGGTTCATTGTGTAATGGCTCTGCATTGCTCCATTTTCAATTCCTGAATAACCTTGACTGTTACAAGAGCAGGATGAATTCTTACAGCCCATAAAGGAAGCCTGGAGATTATAAGGTGTTGAATCTGGAGTTCATAATTATTAAGTTGCTGGTCTTTATGCAGGACTAAAAAATCTCCTTGTTATGGTGAATAGACAAGCCCTTAGAGGAGAGATAGAGGCATCAACTACCCAACTGCAAAAGAAAGAAAAAAATAGTGGGAAAAGAAAGTTTAGCATGAAAAAGGTATCTTTGTTATTAACCTGGATGATGGACAGGGTACACCCTTAAGAAAGTGCAGGTGATACAGAACTGGGGGAAGTGGCTGCTGCAGCAGGGGCTGGTGCTGCCCTTCAGGCTGGAGACGGGGGATTCCAACAGGAATCCTATTAAGGGTGGGGCACAAGGGGATAAAGCCCTCGCACACCTCAGGAGGAATGACTGCAGAGAAAAGACTGATTGGCTGGGGAACAGCTCGGCACAAAAGGACCTTGGGGGTCCTGGTTGACACCGAGCTGAGTGTGAGCCAGCAGCGGGTCCTTAGGGCAAAGAAAGCAGCAGCTGCATCCTGGACTGCGCTGGGCACTGCCCACAGGCTGAGGGAGGTGATCCTTGGATTCAGTTCTGCACTGGTGACACTCATCTGGAGTGGCTGGTACAGGTCTGTGCTCTGCAGAGCAAGAGAGACAGAAATCCTGGAGTGGGTTTGAAAAAGCGCCACAAAAGTGGTTTAAGGGCCCGGAACATCTGTCACGTGAGGAGAGGCTGAGAGAGCTGGGACTGTTCAGCCTTGGAAAGGGAAGAGGATAAGATCGAGAGGATCTTATCAATGTGTATGAATACCTGAGGTGAGAGTGAAGGAGATGGAGCCAGGCTCTTTCCAGAGGTGCCACTGGACAAGAGGCAATGGGTGCAAACTAAAATACAGGAATTCCTGATTAAAAATAAGAAGGAGCTTGTTCACTCTGAGGGTGAGCGAGCTCTGAAACGAGTTACCTGGAGAGATTATGAAGCCTTCATTCCTGGACATACTCTGTTTTTCCCCCCCATCACACAAAATTCATGAGGGAAAAAAGCTGTAGATGGAAAAGGGGAGCCAGGAAAAAATCTTTCCAAGCAGAGCTGGAGCTATATTAACAACTGGCTACCAAGGTAGTGATTTAAAACATGTAATCCCTCTTCAGACTACATGGATAGTATTTTGGTAGAGACCCAGACAACCTTTCATTCTGTTTCCAGTAACTTTGCTTCTGAAGCACAAGAGCTCACTTTTCTAAAAATGAGGAAAATATCTTTGTTAATATTCCTTTATTATTCTTCTGGTATCTGAGAAGAAAACAAGAGATTTTCTGTCATGTGCAGTTTGGAAAGTTCATATGCTGTTCTCACATACGTGCCCTCGGCTTCAGAGCAAACCCTACACATACAAAATTTTCATTTTCATGTAGGGGGACCTGAATCTTCAAAATTAGGTGGTGGATATGACAGAAACATGGAATGGCAATAAGTTTTTGTGTCATATTATCATGGGCCAATTTTTATGGGTATCTAAAAATAAGAGTTGTGCATATTGAGATTGTGTTTTAGGACTCCTGGAGGGTTTTATGTGCTTGCTTCTTTTAAATTAACAGTTGGAGTTGAGTGAACAATCTGCAAATAATTATTTTAGATTAAGTTCTTCATTAAAATGCAGAATAGAAAGGGGGCTCAGCTGCCAAGAGAAGCTGCAGTACTGCTTTCTATTCCTTACAACTCTGTGGGATGTGAAAGTGATGAATAGCTGAAGTCAGTGATTAGAATCTTCAAGGATCAACGCTGCCTTTGAGACAGCTCTGTCTCAGAGTGATGATTTTGCTGGGATTGTGATGTGGCTGCATTTTCATCACAGAAGGAGCCCCTGGACAAGATCACAGTGTAGGTTTTCACTCATTTCCATCCAGACAGGAGTTATTAAAGTGCAGGATTGTCCATGGGGTTCCTGTGTGTAGCTGCCACCTCCCGTGTCCCAGACAGACCCTGGGTTTGGTTTTTGAGCTACTGCTGATGGCAGCATCGATGGCTGCTGCTGCTTGGGGCCGGTGGAGGAGCAGCACAAGGCACGGAGTGTCCTTCACCAAGGGACACAGAGCAGCTGGGCAGTGTGACCGTGCATCAGCAGCTCAGCTGGGATAAACCCCTCCAGCACGGGCTCAGGATGTGCTGTGCACAGTTTTTCCTGAAGGGCAAGTAGAGTATGGAAGAGGAGGAAAAGTAGAAACTGAAATGGAAGTGCTTTGGGTGGTGTGAACATGGAAGGGACACTGTTTTATCCTGCACCAGTCTCATTTTCTGGAGTAAATCTCAGTCTCTCGATGTGGGGTATCCCTTTGGCTTTGGGACTGCACAGACAGCACCTTTCTTTCAAGACTCTGATGCTCTTTCTCCACCTCCCCAAGACCGAGTCTTAAATTTGGGAAGGAGAAACTGGAAAAGTTATGCAGCTGGGCACTGGATTCCTGGGATGCTCAAGGTCCTAGGGATGTGCTATTTTTGTTGCTGCAGGCATTTGAAAAAATATGCTTCCAACATTTTGTTTTGGAATTATTGCTGGAGTTCTGAAGTCCAGGAATTTTTAGCAAGTCCTCACCATAGGAGCAGAAAGAAACAAATCCAAGATATTTTAATATGGCACACATAGTTCTGTTGTTGCCAAAGGGAAGTGCTCTACTTAAATGTCAAGACAATGTTAGCAACAACCGACCCAAGAGAAGTGAGCTGGAGATCGCAGTCCAGTTCCTAATGGTCGAGTGTCTTTCCCTGAAAAATTCCACCTCAGTTTTTCAGTGCTTGGGAGGCCTTTATGGATGTGGATTCTGCACTTTGCTTGTTTCTTCAAGTTTCTTGCAGTGGGGTGGATGAACCTTCCCTGGTCGGCCCCTCTTCTGTGTGCTCTAGAAGGAACCACTGGAGGCAGCAGTCACATAAAGGCACAGAAAAATTTCTGGGCCAGCCTTTCCCTGTGGTGGTATTTCAAAGTGCCCCTCCTATTTCTCTTTAATTAGAAATTAGTGTCTCTTGGTATCAACTGCTTTTACGAGGGACATAACCAGGCAGTACTATTTCACCTGATGTGGTTCTTCCCATCATCTCACTCCATCTCATCTGCTGTCTGTGTTTCTCTCACTTTCCTGGTCACCCCTCCTGGTGTGAAGCCAACTGCTTAGAATCTGCCCCATTCATATTCCCTGCCACGCTGGAGTAACACATCAAGGATTTTCTCGGCCATTGCCATGAAATTGGAATTTACCTGCGACATGCCTGTAAATTTCTCACACTGCCATGAAATTTTCTATGCGTGTGGATGGTGGGTCTGGTTTAGATGCAATTTTTTTGGCTCAGTAATGTGACTGTTATTTACTTCAGAGCCCCCACCTTGACTGCTTTCTCCATTTCAGCTGTCATGTCCTTTATGGACATTGCTGCGTACTCTGTCCAGACTGGCATCCCAGACATGTTTCCAGCTGGCCAGAGTGCGTGTTGGCAATCAGTAACTTATCTTCATCTCCACATTTGATGATATTTCTTCTGTATTAAGGCCTGTGTCCTGCTTTGTTTTTTTTTCCTTTTTCCTTCCTGACCTCTACTTTTTCAGTCATCAGAAGGTCAGATCTTAGAGCTGTGCTTCCTCTGAATTCCCTTCTAGATTCCTTTCAGGCCTCCTTCGTGTCATCTGGCTCCATGTGGGCCCTCAAATCCAAGCAAAGTTGCCTTAGCCTTGCCAACCCCTTGTTTTCCTTTCACAGCATTTCTGATATGGAACTTTTCCCATCCACAAAATGTGGTCCAGGTTCTCAGTATTAAACCTTAATCCCTGCAACATCCATTGCTTTGATATTTTAAGAAAATGCCTTTTTCAGCTCGGGAAAAAAAAACCTTCAGATTTTTTCATTATTCATGTCCATCTGTTAGTACTTTTAACAATTTGATCGGCTCTCATCAGAGCCTGTCTATACTTTTCGGGTTTTATCTGTATCTAAACTCAAACCTTTCAGGGTGCCATTTGATGCTATCATCACCTAGTGATTCTCTCTAAACCAGGAAAATAAAAGATGAGTCTCTGAAACTTCTTTATGACTTCATTTTGTTGCTGATGAGCTTTAGTATTTGTGGTGGGGGTGTTTTCTACTTGCAATATTTTCTTCATTTTCGTTGCCATTACATTTTATAAGCCAAAAATCCTATGCCTTTATTATACTACAAATCCTCTTATCTTACTTGAGAATATTGATAATTTACAAAGTGAAAATTGGCCCTCATAGTACTAAAACTTTGTTATTATTGTTTCTTACTCAGGTTACAGAAAATGCAGTGTTTATATTCGAGTTTACGAGCAAGGACACTTCCAATGCTGCCTTCTCCCAGCAAGACAGCGCTGTGCAATCTTTTTATAAACATAACCCAAGCTTTATCTTGCTGTTACTTCACTTCCCCCCCTCCCCTTCCCAAACTCTGCTCTAGTGGTAAGGAACAGTCTCCTAATTTCCTGCTTATGTTTATGCCCATCCCCTTTGTAACACCCAGCATTATCCTGTAGCATAACCGAGCCTGCTCTACACGGTATGCTAGAGAGCAATCATAGCCTGCCCACAGATTATTTCCTTCCTTCATCTAAAGGCTCTTTCCTGCGTTTATTGCACTTTTGTAGAATTCAACTTCCTGCATAAATTGAATATAAATTAGAGTTTGTCCAGGTGTCTGATTCAAGGAAAGACAATAAATCAAGTTTGAAACTTATTTTTAATCCCCTTGTAAAGCAGAAGCCATCCAGATTTGTAGAACACACGAATCTCTTAGGTTGGAAAAGACCTCTGAGTTCATCAAACCCAGCTGTTAACCTGGCACTGCATGCTCCAAACCCCCACATTCCCACACTCAGGGCTACCCTACCACCTCTCCTTTTTGCCAGGCCCTTCCAAGGGGTTTTCCTGCTTCCCCATGGCTTCCAGCTCCTCCTGTTCACCGCCCGTGCCTTGTGCAGTGGTGTAGGTGCACTTCAGCTGGGATGATGCCCCCATCTTTGGCAGGGGAGAAGCCTCAGTTCCTGTGGGACAATTCTCAGGCCCTGCTGTGATTTCCCGCTCTCCAATGACCCTTGTTTCTCCGCTGCTGTGTGTCCCTCCATCCCCTACTTCCACCATCTGTCAATGGAAGAACCTCGCTAGCACACCATCCCTCAAATTTTGGCGTGCCACCGTCAGTCTTATCTCTAGGGAGCTTGGTTTTATCTCCTTCCCCCCTCAAATCTAGTTCAAAGCTCCCTCAGAGATCTCTACTAACTCCTTTGCAAAGATCATTTCCCCCCTCTGAGGCTTCCCCTGCCTCTCACCAGCAGATCTGCTGTTGTGTGAATGAACCTGTGATCAAAACCCCCGGATCCTGCCAGTTCCACCAGGCTCAGGCCAGGCATGGATCTGCTGGCTCTTCCTGTTCCTTCCCTCGTCATTCCCTGCAACTGGAGTGATACAGGAGAACACTGCTTGTGCTCCTCAGCCCTTCACCAGTTGTCCCAAGGCCCTGAACTCTCTGTTGATTGCCCTCAGCCCTCTTGTTCTTTTTCATCCCTGCCTGTCTGAAAGAACACCGACAGAAAAGGATCTGAGGGCCGAGGCAGGGCAGGAATCTTTCCCTTCACGTCTGTAACCTGGACACCACGGAGGCAGCAGGGAAAAAATACCTTTTTTTCCCCTAAAAAGCGGGTCTGCTCTGCACAGTGGGGCTTCTGTTTCCTTCTCCTTTGACGCTAACACATCTTTTCTCCTTTATGGAAGCAATTGTGACGAAGGGCATGGGCCACCTTAACCTTGGCAACGCCTCCAAGCTGGATGAGCCATCAGCCCTGTTGTACCTGTGTCAGTGCCTGCTGTTTGGTCAGTAATTGATCAGTGAACAGGGTCCTGACCATCTCAAATGGTGAATCTTTGAATTTGGGCTGGGTCTCATTGCAGTGTCCAGGAGTAGAACCTTTAGCTTCTAAACTGAATTTTGTCCATTTCCAAAGACTGACCTGGCCTTGGAGAAACTCCAAATCTGATCCCTGCGCACTGACATCTCCTCCTAGTGGATTCCCCAGCATTTTTGCCACCAATTTCCTCAGTGGCAGCGGCAGCCAGGCTAACATCTGATGTAGGCAACAGAAACACCACAAGTGTGGAAAAGCAGCGTGTGGAATGGCGGTGGGGAAGAGGATGAGGGGACTCTGCCACTGAGTCTGTCTCTGTTGTCTGGAGAACAAGTGACAGAAGTGCACGTCAGTCAGCAGCACAGAGGTGAAATCCTTGAGAGACTAACAATGGAAATGTGCAGTCTGGACTGGCAGGTGAACCTGCTGTGGGCGGTGGGTTTGATGAGCAAAGCCCAAGGCAGAGGTTGAGCAAAGTGTATTTAGTGAATAATTTGTATCATGGATGGATGGTGAAAAACTATGGCAGTCATGAAAAACTGCAGAGCAAGAATTCCTAAATTAGGCTATATGTGTGCTCCCCATTTGTGTTCTATATAGAATATGTATAGATTATAGCTAGCAAATAGAAAAGGGGTATAAAGGTGGCAATACTGCAAAAGACAGAGGTATTGCACCCACGGTATTTCTGGTTTATGATTTAATTTAGGAGAAAAGGGAAGGAGGGAGAATTCCAGTTTTAGACAACAAGAACTGAGTTTTCATGACCCTTTTCCCTCCTGAAGTTGTATTTAATTTAGCTATTTGGAAAAGTAGTTGAAGAAAAAGACAGGAGGAATATTCCATCTTGCACAAACATTGGCAGAAAACAGAAGCCTCCTCCAGGCAAATCATCTCAGGAGATGGAGTAAATTGCCAGCCATCCCTCTCACTTTCTTGGGTTGTACCTGATGTATTGGAGCAGTTAAAGAGGAATCTACTGCTAAAATGCAATCAGTAATTTGCTTTTACTGCTTTATTTTCCTTGTTACAACTTTGAGGTCGTTGTTGTAGCCAGGAGCTTACCCCAACGCTTTGCTGAGTTGGGCTGTCTTTTCACCGTCAAGTGTTTAAAGGGAGGGCAAGGAACACTTCCAAGTCTCAGCTGAATGGCAGAAATGACTGAATTCCGATAACTGTAGTGCCCTGTAACCACACCAAACTGTGATCCTGCATTAAGAAGTGTTTCCCATCGAGCTGTGTTCGCTGGTGATGCTGGACACAAAGCCCCCCTTCTGGCAGGGATTCTCCAAGGCGTTTCTGGCAGAGGCTCAGCAGGAGAGTGGCAGCGCTTGAGGCTTCTGCTGTGGAGTGACTCAATATTGTGACAGCCCATAACAAATACTTTAAGTATCCAGGAAAGGGTTGAGATCTGACATCCTTTCTCAGATGCAAAGGTTATCACATACTGTGGGACAAATCTCGCAGTTGGGTGCAGCTTCTTTTTCTTTTTTTTTTTTTTCCCCTGCTTCTCTGTCAAGACGGAGTTTCTTCAGATTTGCATTTTTAAATAATATATTTTTCATAGGTATATGGACAGATGTATATGTAGGCCCGTGGGAGGGAGGTGGGTGTCTGCTGCATTTAAAAAGCTGTCTTATGTAATGTTAAAAAAACCCACATTTAAAACATGAGGATATGTATCATGTCTTTGTTAGAAAAATTTTATCTGTTGTTATTTGGATCTGATATATCAGACAAAAGTGCTCTGGAGAACAAAGCAGAGGTTTGGTGCGTGTGCTGGGCTGCTTTGTTGCAGGACTGGCCTTGGAGAAAGCAGAAGCAGCATCATTTCAGAGCCTGTATTTTCATCTCTGGAAATTACTTCCTGACCATGAAACATGTCTGCACTGTTGGATTTTGAAACCAGTTTTTTTTCTTTTGGCCCTCTCCCTGATAATCAGTTTTGTGGAGAAGTGCACACAGGTCTGCAGCTCCAGCTCTCCTGGCTCTTCCAGGATTTCTTGCAGGATTTCTTTCCAAGTTTGAGGACTTTTCAGAGGAGTAATGATTTCTTGTATTTTTTACTTTCAGTGATTCATTTTCTGTTGATTAAATAATTTTATTACCTTTTAAAAGAAAAGGCAGAAAGCAGTAATCCTAAGAAAGAACACCTGTTCCCTCTTGGAGCACAAAGCACCGATGAAGATCAGCCAGGCAGCACTCCTAGTGGAAATGCCATCATTTAGGTTTCAATGGCTTGCAATTACAGCTTAACTTAAACGGGCTGCTCTACAGGCAGAAAATCTAATTAAAGCTAATTAGTCAGTAATTTATGTTTCACGTCCTGTATACCCCCCAATTTCCTGATCTCTATCTCTGCTGTAAACCCACGAGGAGCTGGACAACAGGGGTGGGCTGACCAGGCCAGGTGACCACTGACCGCCTATTGAAGCCTTTCCTTCTCTGCTTCTGAGCTCGCACCAAGCATTACCCCTCATGAAAGCTGATGGTCATGTGAGGAAGTTTTGCCAGAGTCAAAACATTTTTGGCTTTTGTTTTGCTGTCAGCCTTGGCTGAGAGTGCCTAAGAAGTCTCAAGTGTTTCAGAAGGTGCCTGAGGTATGGACCAGAAGAGGGGTACCACATTATTCGCTTTATTTTGGTAAAATACTGCCAAAGCATCAACAGGGAAGGTGATATGCCAGACATTTTGTATCTCTTACACTGCTGTAAGTAACTGGTATTTCCAGTTGACTTTAGAGCCCATTTGGGTCATTTTTTTAGCTGCTGTGTGCTGTAGTTTGACACATGTGTGAGCACACAAGACTTCCAAGAGTGCTCATTAATTGTGGATGAGCACGTATTTGTAATTATTGTCTTGATTACTTCCCTGATTGAATGTAAAATGAATAACATACATGGTAGCATTCGTGTAAAATACATAAATTAAAGAACAGGATCATAGGTCTTTGGGAAGAAGCCTTGCACTTCCCAGCAGGAGGAAAACCAAAAAAAATACATTTCTTTGATACAGACACATCATTACTTGCTGCTGCAGTAGGTACAAATTTCCTTTGACATTCCCACTAAAATTAGATCATTCGCCCTCCCTCTGTTTTCTGATAAAATTAATAAAATTACATTACATTAAAAAGAACAAAGGGAACATGTGACCACAGCAAAGAGGAAAAACAGATTTCAAAGCAGATAACATCTCATGTGCTGCTTAAATGCTGCTGGACTCCATGGGAGCCCCGTATTGGATATAGTCTGTCTTTACTTTATTAGAAATAGGAGCAAAAGATTGTTAAGCTGTTTTCAAAGAGAAGATCTGATCTGTATTCTGAATTCTTAGACGTACACTGTTGCTGTGGGGTGTGTTGGTTTTTGGGGACGGGGGCAGGGGGATTTGGAAAGGTTTCCAGAACAGAATAGATGCAGTACAGAAAAATCTGTTCCTCTGCCTCAGCTTTAACCTCCTCCACTGCTGATTTGCTTAGCTTGCAAGTGATGGTGACTAGCCACTGCTTGAGTTTTGAGGTGTGGGATCATGGAGTGTTAGGGTTTGGTTGTTTTTTTTTTTTTTTTTTTTTTTTTTTTTTAATTAAAGAACTCCAAACAGTGTAAAGTTTTACAGTGATTGCAACTAAAGAATATGGGCAAAGGGTGCAAAACAAACATCTTCGAATTGAGCTGGCACACTCACTTTTTCGAAATAAAGGGTTCTTCCAGGGTGGCATTGTTGTTTCCTTCCTAATTTACCAAATTTCACCTGTTTTGGGAAGCACTGACTTTGACAGCACACTTGTGAATTGGCTTTGGTGTTGGGAACAGTTCAGCCCGCCCTGAGTCCCACAGCTATCCTCAATGACAGATCCAATTTCTCAGCACACCTGGCTTGTCTGCTCCCAGCAGTGAAGAGACCTTCCCTGCGTAGCTTTGGTCTCTCTGTCCTTCACTGCATCGCTCCCTAAGCATCGCTATTAAGCCACTCAGCTTCTGGTTTATGTCAAGTGGCAGTGATCTTGACGATCTGTAGCTTAGTTATTTACTTGCCTTTTGTGTTTTCATTGTTTCCCCCTTCACCTATGAGACAGCTGGAAAAGGATAGGAAGCGCACATGTGAGGAATACGTGGGGTGTAGTGGATGTAGTTCATAGAAGATAGAGTGAATTTTGCCTTAAAAACCAAGCAAAAAACCCATCCCACCACAGCTATGTGGGAAGTCCAGGTCCCTAAACGTGCTGTGCAGAAATTGCTCAGGGCAGATTGCTTCTGCTGGGGTGTCAGCTACTGCCTCAGCACCACCTAAACATGCAGCTCAGGCCACAGGAGTGATGCTTCCTTGAAAAGTGCTCCTGGCCCAACTCTGCCTTTTCCTTCTTTCTCTTGCATGGATCCGAAAAGTCTTCTGAACGAGTGAACCAGACTGAATCCCATCCACAAATTCTTACCAGCACTGCCTCCGTAGCCAGCTGCAGGGTGTTTATCACGGATGAAGCTGTGGGAGCAGAAAGAAAGCTGCCTTTGATTCACCAGTCTCAGATGACGTAGCAAGGATGTCAGGAAAATCATTTAAAGATCTGCTAACTGACCAGAGGCTCTGAGTTTTTCAGCAGACCAGGAGTGGTGTGACGTGGTTTTGGCACCGCTGCTTTTCCCGTGGTGGATGTGTTGTAACCCTTCTGGGAGAGTGTCTGTGTTTTGCATGTCAATGTGCTAATCAAGTTTTAGGTAAATGGAGACACAAAAGACTTAGTCATTGCTTCGGTGCTTTTCTCAAAGAGCTCAGTTCCAGCTGCACACACAAACACTTTGCTTGTATATAAATCCCCTTTCTGTAACAGAATTTGTGAAGCACAAAATCATTTTCCTTGGGATATTTGTTTGGATTATTTGTTTTTCCCCTGCATTATTTCAGAGGGGGAGAAGTGCCAAAGAGTTTGTGTATGAGTCAGTGCCTGGATGTACGTTTTATTCATCCCTTCATTTTCAGGCTGGGGACACGGTGGCACCCAGCAGGCGCGACTCAGGTGGATCTGTGCCACTGTCCAAGCACTCTGGTGTTTCATACCAAACCCTGTGTCCCATCTGACTGCACTCCTCTTTGATGGTACCGTGCAGCTTGGTTTTTAGAACATTTAAGCTATTTGTAGGCCTTCCTGCCACCCTCCAAGAAACAAAAATTTAAAAAAAAAAAAAAAAACAAACAAAAAACCAAAACCCAAAACAAAACCCAAAAATCTGAGTTAGAAAGGAACCAAGACTAAGAAGGAGATAACGCTGAGAGAGCACACAGTTTTGCAGAGGACCCTGTATAGAAATGAAAGAGGGAAATTTTAAAAAGCTGGTATCTCCCTGTCTCATCTTTCTGCCTTTTCAGGATTCATCTGTGTGGGTTCTCCTGTGTCACTCTCCAGTCAGACAGCAGTGGAAGTGAGCGGTGTTGCTGTCAGATCTCTTCCACCCCCTTCTTATTCTCTTAGGTTGAATTTAAATATTTTGAAGGTTAATGCACTTAAATTCACACACAGATTTTAACAAGAAACCCAAGTTTGTGGGTTTCATTGTAAATCATTAGAATGCCAAGTGATCAAGGTTAAATTTTTGAATGGTTGTTTATGCCAACAATTTATAAGACTGGAGGAAATAAACCTTTCTGAGCAGCTTTCCTAACAGAAAGCGTGACTTAAGCCAACAGAAATGTGCAAATACATAGCTTAGTGCCAAAACTGCCTTACATGAATCAGATTTATTATACACCAGACAGAAAGAAATTCAAACACTCACTTCAGTCCTTGCTCTGTGTCGAGATTTGGAGGGGTTGCGTGTGTGCGTGTACAACCTGTGTGAGATAAACTGCTTGGGAAATTAAACCTTGGAAGACTTCCCCCCCCACACCACACGTGACATTTTTTTCATTTTTCGCAGTCAGGCTCGTGTGCTGGCCTGTCTTTAGAGTGTGGGTGAACTTCCTGAACCCTGACATTGCAACCCTGCTCAGCGGCACAGCTACACTATGCCGGGCTCCTAACAAAATAAACCTGCCACCGGAAACAACTTCGCTTTGAAGTTCACAAACTTGCTCCAGTCTTGGTTTTATAAGAGCAGTATCATATATCAAATACACTGAAAAGTTGTTTCAAGCTACTTTTCTATGATAAAGCACTATGGTTTGGCCACTGCAGCAAGTGCAGATGTATTCATTGCATTCCAGGCTTTGCCAGAGCTTTATTTTATTTATTACTTGCTCCATTCTTCTTTATTTTTAATAAGTGATGGTAAAATCTGTCACACTGCTCCACGCTAAAGGCTTCATCACAGTGGTAAATTAAATTAAAAACTTTTCACAATGATATATGGGCTAGATTGACTGGCATAGCAGCGAATGCAGGGGTTAGCAGAAGGGCGGGTTCACAAATGTGAGTTAGCTACCCTTTGTCAGAAATCATTTTCCCCTGATGAAATTGGAAAGTAAGAGCAGTAATGGCAAAGCTCAGCCACAAGCCCGGCGCGTTTCGGCACCAGCTGGCGCTGGACGCCCTCACGGAGCTCTCACTTGCAGTGGCCTCCATTGGGGGAGATGCTTGTCTGTAAGCACAGTTATAGTTTGAAGTCCCCACGTGGCTTCTTGGTAGTTCCCCATTTCCCTTGAAATCCTTCCTGTCTTCGTGTGGTGACAGTGAAAATGTGGCTCAACCAGAGCTGAGTTACTTATCTTAATGAGGACCACTCCCACCAGTCAAAAGCGTGTTCTCCTGAAATCATTATAATTGTACACAGCTCTGCTCTGAGGGCTGCTGGAAAGGTAGTAAAGGGCCTTAGAATGAGAACCAAATTTGGTAATAGCATTATGAAGTACCCCAGTAATGAAGTAAACACCTGCTTAACTCACTTGATGGGGACATATGTTTCTGATTTTTTTCTCTTTGGCATCTCTTTGGAGAGGGTGATATTCTCTCAGTGATCCACGACTTAGCAAGGCTATCATACCTGTCATGTGATCAACTGACCTGTAATTTCTTACCAGTGTTGATCCCAGTAGAGAGGATTTTATCTCGATTTTATCTTTGTAATTTCTGTTCTTCCCAGGACATTAACACTTTTAGCCTAGTGGAAATATTTAATTAGCTTGTTTCATTATGGCCTATAAAAATGTGAGCATAGCACCTGCATTGTAAATCTTTGGTTGAGCTTCTGAATTCTATAATTCACTTCCGTGATTTACACCATTGTTGTAAAATCTGTGATCAGCCCTCGGATGAGGGTGCTCAGCCTTTGGAGGAAGCCAGCTGGGGCTCCACGGGACCCTTTCCCACACCTGATGAGCACTCTGCTCCCAGCTTCAGGACCAGGATAAAAGGGCACCTTGGAAGTGTTTCAGCCCTTCCTGATTTCCCGGATTTCCATATTTAGGCTGGGATTTCTATATTTTGCCTTCCCTGGCTGGGTCTGCAGTGGCTGCCCGGATTGTGTCACATTCTTTCCACTGCCAGAGGTGTTCAGGGCACTCTCAGCTGTGAATTGGGAGGACCCTCAGCAAGGGTCTGCCGCACAAACAGGGAGAGGAATCATCTCAAGAGGCCTGACCGCATACCTGTCCTTGGGTTTACATTCATTCTTTGATTAACAACTCAACACAGAATTCAGGAGCCTGAAATATTTTTAAAGGCCTTTCAGTTCAGCCTAACTTCAGTTAAGTTCAGTTTAGAGCAGTCCTTCAGTGCAGCCGGTCACCCGCCAGCCTGCTGCGCTGGATTTATTTCAGATTGAAACTTCCCAGCCCAGGCTGGGGTTGGGCTTGCTCAGCTCTGGTCTCCACACTGAAATATGGAAGGATCTCCAAGAGAAAGGCGGGCAGTGAAGGGGCAAGGGACTTCCCTGAGCCCTGAGTGTTGACTTCAAGTGGGAAATCCGCAGGTAGTTGGGACAGAAGATGAACTGGCCCAGATAAACTTTCAGCTGTGCCTGGCAGGGGAGGAGAATACAAAGCTGATTAGAGAGAGGGATGGCTTGCTTGGAGAGCAGAATAATGGAACTGGAAAACAGGAAATGCTCTCCATACAAGAACAAATATTTGTACAGGAGAATCTGCGAGTGGCACTGCTTTCCTCCCACACTGTGTATGGTTGCCAAAGCGATGGGCTGCCGCTGAATAAGTCACATTTATTGTATGCATAGTGGATGTCAGTGTCTGAATAATCCCCACAAACCTTGAAAAGTAGATTAATTTCACAATCCTGAATTTCTGGCTTTCTGTCTGGATATTATGTTAACGCGAAGCTGGAAATTCATTAGAGTGGAGCTTGTAAGACTTTCCTGGGAATGTCGCTACTGCCATTCCTTGTCTCAGCTGAGGAACTCCGGGGTCTGCAACAGCTCCAGGAGGCGAAACACACACTTGTCATACAGACTCAGGGAGGAAAACTTTCTTTTGAGTGAGTGATTGGAATGGATGGAGAGGCACCTTGCTGATTTTGAAGAAAACACAGTCCTCAGGATGGACCCCTTAGGTGTAGGGGTTGTATTTGTCACAAGTTCATTGGAGTATTACCCTGATATCAGTGAAAGAAGGCACGAAAATTTCTCATTTGTTGCTCAACCTAAGCTTTACTAGAGAGTGCTCTAAGCAGAATCGCTGAGTGGGACTTACTTGTGAACTCTGAAAATTGTTTATAGTTAAAACAGACATGACGTGATGCAGACCTGAGAGATAGGGGGAGAATTCAGAAAATTTCTCTCTTGTCTGTCACCTTTGTAGCTTTAAGTTTATTCTCCTACAAGTGGAGGCTATAAAATACCTATAAAATTATGGAAGGCTGGTTTTGTTGTTCGTGCATTTTATGAAGTCAATAAATAAACGTTAAGCAGAAGTGATTAAACCTGAAATGGCAGCAGGGAATAGCTGTAGCTTTTCTCCATCCTCTGATTCATTCCTAAGTCAGGATTTACGACTAACTCAATTAAATACACACTTTCCGCATAATTGCCCATGTGCTAGCAGAAAGTAGTCAGTTGTCAGGGATTTTGTTCATTTCTGGGTTGGCTGCCTGAGAACATAAGGATTTGGGAAGAAACTGTGGAATTACCCATAAATTTTCTTAATTGAATTGAGCATAAGCTTTCAAGCTTAGGATGAGAGCAAGGAAAACTTTCCAGTTTCCAGGCAGAGCTGTCTCCTTGCAGTTATTTACACAGCGCTGCTTTGAGTTGCTGCTAAATAATTACACTGAGGCAGAGATTAGGAATTCAAAGAGCAGTTTTGTAAGCAAAAATGCCTCGGTTTCATTCAGTAAGAGGAGATGTGGTGAAGGAGGGAGGGAAGGGGGGGAGTGAGCAGGGCAAGGAAAAAGGACTTCAGGCAGGTTTGAATAGTCAGTCAGGGAAAACTTGATCCAGCAGAGCCTTCAGAATGCACTTTGTTCCAGCACTGCAGTAGACGAGGTAGAGCATGTGGCCCTAGATGACAGATCAGCCTCCTCCCTCCCTCCTCCTCTCCTCATCCTCACCCATCTCGTATGGCTCTGATTTTTTTGAGAAATACTCTTGAGGGGATTGTGTTTCTGTGACAAAGCTACTGTAAAATTCCTAATCCCTTGTTAAAAGCAACTCCCGAGCTCCTTTCTTCAGGGTTTAAACGTGCCTCATGGAGGACATGTCCATCCTGTTAGAGCAGTGCTCTGCTACCCTTTTCTGCGTTTCAATGTGAGTTGTAGACAGGGATCAGAAATAAACGGAGAGATCTTTGATAACGGGAAAATGTACTTTAATACAGAAAGATGCCTACTTCTTTTGCATGCACATGTAGCTCATCACAGTTAACTTACATTACTGACTTAAAATATTGGCATTTTTCATGAAAATTTAGGAAATTTTTCTGTGCCAAATGGCCTGTAATACTTAGGAGCAATATTGTCCCTTCTATTAAATATAATTTAAAATTACTACCTGCAGTTTGTACTATTATCCCTGCAGGATTTGGACATCTTTGTACATCATCTTAGGTCATCTATCTCTTGTCACCATGAAATGTTGGTGTGAGATTTTACTTCAGCTGGTGCAGGATTTCCTTCACTGTGTCCCAGATCAGCGTCCGAGAAACGCAGTCAGAGCAGCCAAATGAGCGGGGCGTCTTCCACACCCCACAAAGTGCTGCTGCGAGCTCTGTGCCTTTCCCCGTGGCCTACACTGAGAGATTCGTGCCTCACGCACAAACGCTCGGCAGCCTGGCAGCGACGAGGCAGAATGACAGAGGGGATGCAGTCCTGATTGTCTGATGCTTGGCTGCAGTCTCTGCCTCAGGGTGCCAGGGAGCTCAGGGATGCTCAGCAGGAGGAAACAGAGGCCGAGGCTGCGTTTCCCTGCTCTGCTGGTGCAGAATTCCAGGCTCTGGACTGCCACAGCACCTCAGTGACACCAGCCTGGAGTGCACACACACCATGGAACTCTGCATTCCTCCCTCTCCTGCCCAAGGCCTTTGCTTTTCTGGGGGAGGTGGTGGTTGTTTTTCTGTGCCTGCTGACGTCAACAAAATTGCCAGATGGCATTTCAATGCTTCGCAGAGAGACAGGAGCCTTTTATTACCGGGGTCACGTGGATCCCATTCATTTGCGTTCTTAGAAGTGCTCTAAAGCCTTTGCTTACTGTGGAGGCAAAGAGTGCTCTGCACCTTCCAGGGACCCAGAGGGCCTTCTGTGGGATATTGTTGCCCTGTGAATCCTTCAAGGGATGCAGAGATGAAGGGTTTACTTCACATTCGTTTGGCTAATGTTGAAATACTGAAAGTCTCCAGACGGTTGTGCCTTGCAGAGGTTGTGTGGGTTTCTTATTAAATGACAAAGGAATGCTTTTGCGAATTTAGGGTAATAAAGAGATTTACAGTTTGGCTCTGAGAGGGTTACTTACAGTCTCCCAGGTCCAGGTGACTCAGTAGCTTGTGGAGCAAACCTGCAAGTCCAACACTGTGACAAATGTGAACAGAGAAGAGGAGCTCTCAGGGTTTAGATTTTGAAGGTTCCAGGCTCTATCACTAGAGCTGGGCTGTGACATGATCGATGCATTGAGATGGAACAGACTCCCTTTATACCCCTGAACAGATGACTGGGAGCTCAGTACCAGATGCACAAGATTAAACCAATTTACTCTGCTGTGCCTGAGCCATCTCCACAGCAGCTGGGCAGGGGATATGGCGGTGTTTGAAGGCCAGAACAATCTCTCGCTGACGTAGTGACTCCAACACTAGCCCTTGTCTGGCAGCTAACCCAGAGGAGAGGGAGCTTATGATTGGATTTTCAGTGGGCCTTGGAGGAGTGAACCTGGAGGAACCTGCAGGGCTCGCAGCGGAACACGTGAATGTTGGGGAAGGAAAAACCACGCGTAATTCTGGGGAGCATGAAGACCTTCTGCTTCTTGAAGGTTATGAAACTGGTCTTCAAAGTGTTTTCTGGGGTTAAAGGGAGGAGGGCTGTATTTCTGTCTGAGTGAAAGGTGGGAGTGCTTTATATTCTTCCTTGAAGCAAAAGGGCCATGGTTGGAGCACATGGACTCTGTGGTGATGCAGAAAGGAGGCTAAATAATCTGGGTTTGACATCTACATCACAGTTTGAAACTAAAACTCCGCTAAACCTAGCTCAGATTACCACAGGCTCCAGAATGAGCAATAATCTGCACTCACAAATCAGGTTTTAATACATTATTATTTCACTTTCTACCAGTTTCAGCTTTCAGATGTGCCCCTGTGCCTCCTTGCTCTGAACACACTGCAGTGACAAAGATGTGTGTAAGTTCCCAAGGGCCATCCACGTCTGAAAAAAAAAAAAAATGGGGCAACACAAGCCTGTGATCTTTCCAAGTGCGAATACTTTATTGCTTAACAAAGTGCTATTGAAAGGCACTTTGAAACGCAGCATCACAAACTCCCCTCTCCTGCTTGATAAGCCATGTGTTAATATTGCTTACCCTTGTCTGACCGATTTCCCAGCTGTAGGACATGCACTGAGGGCTGGTGATGTATCGTGGTGTGCTGTGTGTGTGAAGCATTGCTGCAGTTCACATGGTGCTAAGTGGTTACAGAAGAACACACAAATAAATATCGTCAATTATCGGACTCTTTAAATTTTGGTGCCGTTATATTCTTGACTAGGAAGTGGAGAACTAACTTCAAGCTGGCTCAGAGCAGACCGGGTGATGTTGTGGAGTACGAAGAGTAATAACCAACGTGACCCTGCTTTCATAACTCCATTCTTCAGCTGGGGGAAGAAAACTGGAGTTTCTTTAGGGCTGGCATCTCAGGGAAAGTTACTGCTCATGCTGTGCTCTGATACCTAATTTAATTTCACAAGGGAGCAGCGATCGGCGTTCACATCGTGATTCACAGATCATGGAGCAGGAAACAGCCTGTCAACTTGTACGGAGCTGGAAGGGGGGAGAGTGGCTTGGAGGAAAACAAAAATCTGTTTTGTGAGGGAATTCAGCTCATGAGCACAGCAGGCAGACTTCAGTTCTGCTGTAACTCCTGGTGAAGTTAAGAGTCACTCTGCAAGAATAAGTCGCCCCTCCATTTATCAATTTTTAAAGTCTTGAGTGCAGATGAGTGCCGTGGTGGATTAAACACAAAGCACATGAGCAAAAAAGAAATACCACTCTTGCTCTTCTAGAATCAGAGGCTTTTGAGACTTCAGTTCGGTTGTGCCCCTTCCACCCCAAATTATCTGTATTCCACAGCCTGACATCAGCTTGCTCCCAATTGCAGACATGCAAGTGTGAATGCTTTGCATCTTTTTGCAAATAGCATCAACAAACCAAAAGGAAACATCCTTACACCAGTGTGAATGTGTAACACTGCTTGTGTGTGTGTGTGTGTGTGTGTGTGTGTGTGTGTGTGTGTGTGTGTGTGTGCGCGTGTGTGTGTGTGTGTTGATGTTTCAATATTAGCATTTTAATGTACTTTCATGTTTTCTCTTCCATTATTTTTTGTATGTGGACACTTCCAACAGTTCTTTATTTTAAGGATAAAGGTGCAATAAACTTCAACCCAATTTAGAGAACACTTTCATATTAAAACACTGCACAATTGCAGGTGGAGTTTAACATCTTCAACAGCTCTGATAGCAGACGGAAATACGACATGGGGAGAAGAGAGAGGCATGTATATGTTAACTTCATGTGTTTGACTTCTCTGAAAGGAATTCTGCTTTCTCAACGCAGTTGTCAAGCACTGCATGCATGGCTGGGGAGCTCTGTGTTCCTGGAGAAACTTCTGTAATCCTTCTGCTACGGAATATTTGAGTATGAGAGTCAGTTCAAAATGTTATGCGATTCCCTCCACCTCCCCCAGATACAGTGACTTTTTGTTGTTTGTACAAGATCTGCAAGATCATTGGAAAGAATGTGAGCAGTGAGAGGTTACCGGGCTAATACATAAAAACCATGGATTAAGATCTTTTTCCTCCCAAACCAATGACAGCACTCGACGGGCACAGCAGAGCTGCAGTCTGGATTTGCAGGAAGAGTGGTGCCACCTGGTGATGCCTGGGAAAGGCTTTTCTGCTCCAAAAGCTGCAGGATCCCGACGGCCTCCGTGCAAAGCTGTGCTCCATTGTACCATGGCTGTCACCTTCCACCCTCTGCTGAGGCACCGACTCTCTTGGAGTGCTCCCCTGGCTCTGGGTACCGCAGGGGGAGTGCTCATTTATGGAAGCGTTTGTGCTCTAGCCTGGGATAGCCGTTCAAACTGGATCTTCTGTGATTTTCCCGCTCCCATCCCCTTTTCCCGGTCTGATTTCATTTTTGCAGCTGGATGTCCTCACAGCTGCGCTGCCTGACCCTGCCTCCTGCCCTCTCCCCTTCTGCTGTGCCCCGTGAGACCCTGGGGAGGCCGTAGCCCTCAGAGACAGGAGTGGCGTTTTGGGCTCCCTTGCTCCATCCCCCGGGAGCTCCCAGTCCGCCTGGCTGGGTTTCCAAGCGAGGCTGTGGCTCGGTTCCAGCACAAGACCTGCTCTCTGCTCTCCTCCCTCGTTATGTTCTCGTCACTAATGAAGGGCTGGCGTGCAGACCATCGCCAGGGCTGCTGCTGCCCGAGGGGAAGCAGAGTTCAGCCTGCTGCTCCAGAGCCATCTGGGGTTTTCCAGGGCTGTCAGCTTGGTGCAGGGAGAAAAGGTTGTGTTATGTTAAAGGTGGATTCATAAATCGTTTATACAGAGCTACATGAACGTCATTTTACGAGCAGAAATCGTTGCTGTGTGTGGTTAGAAGTCTGCCAAGAGACCGGTTTTATTTTACAAAAATTATTCTGTGCACTTGGTGAAAAGTCCTTTAGCTGGTTTGCATTCAGGCTGGTCACACAAGCAAGCCCTTAAAGCAGAGTAAAACCCCCTACATTTTATGTAGGGTCAGCATATGGTTTTATCTTTTTTCACTGGTTATGAAGTACATCCAAACCCACACAAATCAGGCTTCAGAGTTAAATGCGGAGTCCTAACTTCTCTGGTTTCAGCTCTCACAGGCTTATATGGTTGTCTTTATACACAAAAGATTAAATAGTCTTTAGAGACAGCTTTTGATTTGTGTTTTCTTCTCTGTTTAAAAAGAAAGGCCAGCTAAATGTTAATTCCTTTCTTTCCAAACAATTCCCCTTCCCCTATTCCAGCTGAGCTATTAACATGTGTGAGGTATTTTACTGTGGCTCTGTATAGAATTAGATAATTATACAGATAGTTATGACCTAAAGGCATCTTTGTACCACGCCAGAGAAATGCCATTCTAATTGAAGGCATCTTTCCTAAAAAGCAGAATAAAGTGGGACCTCACCAGGTTGCCTTCTTGTGCCACCTTGATTTTATTGACAGGAAATCAAACATGTTTCTTTGATCTGTCAGTGAAGAATAAAAGAGCAGGCGGATAAAAGTGTTGTTCATATTTCATTTGGTTGGGTATTTCATTTTGCTGTATCCTCATACAGAATGCTCCAGCTTTACTTTCCACAGCAGTTGCAGCTTGCATTAAAAGAGGAAATAAATTTTTGCTTGGATTAAGGGTAGGCTTCACATTCCTGGCAAAATGCCAACCTGTTGCACAGCGAGCATTATTGATATGCATTTTGTGCTCTGTGTTAGCTAGGAACGACAGTAATTAAAAGAACAAATCATTTAAGTGAAGCGATTCTTCTTCCTAGAGAAGGTTGTTTCCTAATGTTGCTGCCAAAAGTCTCTCAAATGCATTAGGAGAAGAAGGAGGGTGTACAGAGAGAATTGATCAGCCATTTATGTGTTTATTTATTTTACTTTAATGGGATAAATAGGTTATCTGGGGCCACTTGTAACGCTCAGATGGAATCAGTCAGGAAGATAATAGAGAATTAGGAAGACAGAATCCATATGCTCCATCAGCTGATCAGTCAGAGCACCGTATGGCAAACAATCCAGCTTGTGGTCTGTTTCAATTTGTTAGCAAATGTGTTTACACAAAGCATTGCGATGAGAGATGCGTGTGACTGTTCACCAGGGTCAGTGCCATGAAGTCAAGCGTTTTCTTGTGATTAAACAGGTCTTTTATCTTTGTTGTTCTGAGCTTAACCTCTCAAAGTTAAACTGACTTCAGGGAGAGAAGTTTTGCTTCAATACCCTGCCTCAGGTCACCAGTGTTAACAAACCCGAGTATTGAAGTCATCTCTAGGGTCTAATCCGTTATGGATCCCATTTAACTCCACAGTGAGTCCACAAGGGACACACCAAGCCTCCACAGAAGTCTTAATGCAGAAAACAATGCAAGTGTGGTCACCAGGCTGTTCTTCATGAAGAGAAGCTATAATCTTTTTGGAAAAAAACACAACTGAGGAGCTTCATTTCATCATTTTCATTTCATACTTTTCAAAGCAAAGATTTAAGTTTTGAGAAGCTGACATGATTTCTTGTTCCTATCTTTTAATAAAACTGCTCTGAAATTGCCGAGGCAAAAGCCAAAATAAGCCCTTTCTCTTGCCAGAAATTCCAAAACCAATAATTTTTCTGTCAGTACAAAGTATTTTTTGTGTTTGTCTGCAGTTGTCAATGCACTGCAACCCCTTGAGCTGCCTGCTCTGAGCTGCTGTTTCTGGTTTGTGAGAGCACCACTGTTCTCTGGGTGAGAGAGTTCTGTGGCAGAATCATGTGATGGCAAGTGTCATCAGCAAAGAGCTCAATGCTGTGTGCACCGATTAACAGGATTAGTTCTGAGCTGAAATATCAAGGCTCTGCGTTGATGCGCCTTCCAAAGTCTTTGATTTTTGATGGTAAAACAGATTTGTATGTTGATACTTCTTTCCTATACTTCCTTTTAAAAATTCAGTTAAGACTTTTAACCTGCCCACCAGGACCGATTCCACCGACCTACTCAGCGGTGGTAAGTGCTTCTCTTGCACTTACTGGTGCATCATCACTGATTTCTTACTGCAGTAGATTCAGATGAACCACTGAAGTTCAGCTTCACAAGGATATTTAACATTTAAAAAAAAAAAAAAAAAAAGTGCAACCTACAGTTGCTTTTTTTTTTTCCCTAATATCCACATCCAAGCAGAAAACATAACTCACTGTAGAGACAGAAATCATTGTCGAGTGTGGTTGCCAGCACAAGCACCAGGGCTTCATGATCTGTGGCTGTTTTTTTGGTCTCTATGGTTCTGTTGCCTTTTGTAAATGAGACGCTGGTGCTGTTATATTTAGATGTGAATTTGAATCCAGGCTTTCCAAAAACACAGAAGTGTTTGGCCCTCATAAAAAAGTGCAGACCCTGAGCCAGACAGTCAGAGCTCGGCGTGGTGAGATGTTCATGATGCAGAAGTACAGATTGGCTCTATCTCTAATTAGAATTGAGGAGCAGCCAGAATGTCATAATTAGGAATATTACACGCATTTTACTTTTTTCTTTCTCTAAAGTGCAAGTCAGGCACTGCTCACAACCTAAAAGACACAAGTTGAAAGGCTTTTCTTAGATTAAAACCATGCACAAGAGAAATCTGTCACCAGCTACACGGAAGAAATTAGAGACTGCTGAGATGACTTAGAAAATCCTAGAGCCTTTAGCACGCAGTGTGTAGCTTAAAGGCCAGAACAGTAGTGGCTGAAAATGGCCCTCTGATTCAGGCATGACCTGTTGTGATCAGCTGTGTAACTTGGGTCTCAGCAGGCAAATATATTGTTTTTTCCATTGGTGGCAGCAAAGGCAAAATAAGCCCATAGTATAAACTAAGCCAGTGTGTCTTTAAGTCGGTCCTTGCAGGTCAAGGATGAAGTAGGTTGAAAGCAGTCCTCAGGGCTTGATGGGCTGTCAGTTTATATCTGTGCTGAGTGAAAAAAAATCATTTCAATATCATAGAAGACATGCAGAGGATAGTGTTTTATTTTTCTCGTCTATGAATTACTGTTTCTCTCTGTTCTGATCCTCACTGAAGAGTCTGCCTACAAATAATCCAGGAGAGCTGGGGGATTTTCACATCTAGTGCGTGCTCAGTGTGTCTTTTGCAGGTCGTGGCTTTAGATGTTAGTAGCTCGTACTTCAGAGAAACAACAGCTCTGCAGCAGCTCTGATGAAGGATTTGGGGGCTGCAAGTCCCGAGGGCTGCAGTTGTTTTTCTTGAATGAGTCAGAATATAAGAATCCAAAGCCAAGTGTTACAGAGAAATGATGAATTCTTTTCGCAGAGTTCATTAGTGACATGAAGTCATGAGAAGGAGGAGGAGGAATCTGCAGCACTCAGTGGCTATTAACCGGTATTAGTGTGAGTGCTTAAAATCGGGAGAACTGAAATAATGCAAACCACAAGGTCTGGTGCAGAAGAAAAAGAATGTTCAAATTTGACCAATGTGGTTGCAGTGGGGCTCTCGCTGGAGTCTGATGTGCAGAGGATTTTCCTTTTCAAAAGGTGCAGGATATCTCTGCCTGCCTTTGGCTTCAGGGAAAGATCATTCTTAAAAATGGAGCCCCAATCATCAGTGTCCTCGGTTGCTGGAGAATCGCACAGGATCTTTCTGCTGTTGCTGAGGTGTATGGAAAACATGGCCCAAGCTATGCACCTGGCTCCTGCTGTCATTTCCAAATCCCTGTGGTAATTCCAGTAAGAACAGACTGAACATTGCAGGCTCTTTATCTACAGCTTCACTGATGATTATTTTCTAGCTTCTAATTTTTCCTTATTCTGGTTTTCAACACTCATTCTTAAAACCTTACTAAGTTGTTTTTTGGGTTTTTTTTTTTTTCAGTTTATTCTCCTGCGGCAACTCCTTTTTAGTAATTCAAAATATATTTGACACCCGGTGTATGAGCTCCTCACACCCCAAACCTTTTGTCTTCATTTAGAGGCTGCATTTATTTGTATTACCTCTTTAATGGTGTTTGTTAATGTTCTTCTTAATGCTGTTAAACAGTTCTTAGTGAAAGACTGAGATGGAGTCGAATCTTTAGCTGGGGTTATTTTCGTACACATTTCTGCAGTTTGCTGCTAATTGTGATGCCTCTTCTCAAGTTGCACCCCAAAAAAAGCCTGAAATACTTTGAAAGGGAGAAAATGTGGCAGAATGTGGCTCCTTTGGCTTTGCTCTGGCGTAGCTGAGACTGTCAAGTTGAAAATGTGGGAGGACTCGTTCGTACGCAGAAGGCAGGACGGCGATTATTGCTTTCAATGGATCTTTTTTTAACTCATGCTGGGTGTTTGGCTGCTCTGTTTTAGTTCACCGTAGAATTAAAATAGCTTTCCTTGATAAGCAGGCAGCTGGGGCGCTGGAGCTGTAAACTCAAGAGGGAAAGATCACCAGGTATTAGTAGCAGGCTTCTCCTGCACTGTGTGTGCACCCAGCATCCCACTCCTGCCGAGCCCCAGCTCGGGTTGCTGCAGCCCAAGTTGAGGCTGAAGACAGTTGTCACTGCTTTCTTCACATGAACACAAACTATCAGCTTCAAGCTACCAATTTGTGACCATCTGATGTACAAATTGGAGAACAATAATGTAAGACAA
Organism: Dasyornis broadbenti; assembly: GCA_013397935.1. Lineage (NCBI taxonomy): Eukaryota > Metazoa > Chordata > Aves > Passeriformes > Dasyornithidae > Dasyornis > Dasyornis broadbenti. Next base: position 199,203 of record VZRN01004005.1, on the reverse strand, counting down.
TTGAGGACAGCCTCCGAAGTACAGAATTGTTTTCCTCAGTCTGTGTTATTCAGAGCAGACTTGAGCCCCATTTAGAATTTAATTTTTCCCATCTGCGGTGCTTTAATGAAAAGCAATAATTTTTAAAGTTCCTAGTTTAGCTGAAGTGGTGTCTACTTTTTAAATAATCAGCTCTGACTGTGACTGACTCTGTGCTCTGCTCTACATCTTCAAGTAGTTCTTTGGGCGGGATAGTCGTGAGAGTTTAATGTTTTTAGGCATCCAAACAGCATGGAAAGTCCCTTGGAACTGGGTGACTGAGTCCCCAAGGCTCTGCTGAGAGCATCAAACATCAGCGTCAGAGTTTCCACAAGGTTTGCGAGCTGTGACCAGCGGCTCTCAGCCAGGAAGCTCAGCCTGTGCTCTCGCCTCCTTCCAGGAGCTGCTTTCCCTGGATCCTCCTCGTGGCGTGCCTGATGCAGGAGCTCATCCCAAGTGTCTGAGTGGCTGCACTGGAGCTGGGATTCCACGAGGAGCCCATGGGTGGCTGCTTGCAGCTCGCCCCTGCCATCCTGTGCCACCCAGTGCTCTCTCTGGGGACAGCCCTCTGCCCCTTTTCCCTGTGCCTTCCAGGGCTCCCCAGCTGTGCTCTGCTGTGGCAGGAGGATTTGTGGAAAATGAAGTACTGCTTTATGTCAGTACCAGAGGAGTTCATTCATTTGAGGTCCCTTCTTGTTAGACATAAATGACAGGGATTTAATTATGCTGTGTCCAGTACTTGAATCCACATGGATCCAGACTTTCCAAGTCTGTAGCTCTTGAATCTTAACAAATCCAATCCTCCCACCCCTCGAGATTATTTCTGCATCTATCTCTTTATTGTTGCTTTGTTGCTAGCTACAAGGATATTTTCTTTTGGTACGTGTAACAAATCCAGAAAAGCCTGCTAGGTGACCTGAAAGCAAGAACTGAACAGTCTCTCTTGAAGGTTACAGAGGCGCCAGAAGTGCATGGAACTCAAGTGTGTTCTCTGTTTCTTCTCCGCCCCTCGCTGTGATGCGCCCCGTGCACGAGGACACGCGTGCGGTGTGTGAGGTGAGCACGCCTCGGGCACTCTGGTGGCTGCTTTTGACAACCCACAGAGGCCGTGCAGCGCTACCTTTGCTTTCGTTTTTTCCCAGGGACTTCACAACCCAATCTGGAGATACCAGGGCCGGGAAAGCAAAAGGCCTTGCTGCCCCTTCAGTGCCTGCTGCAGATTAAGTGGTATCAGTTTACTAGGAATTTTTAGCATGGTTAAAAGACTCCAACAGACTTGTAAATGTCTGAGCAATTCTTCTCAACCACTGAAATAATTCACCCCAGACAAATGCCTGGCAGTGTATGTTTCAGTCTGAGCTCTTTGGCTGACAAAGCTGTCACGAACTGAAAGGTCCTGCAATGGAAGAAAGTTATTCAGCTGTAACTGAGCTTTGCGAGCGGTGTCACCTAAGGTAGAGGTGCACGGTGTGGGGATGGCAGCTGCCTCCCAGACAAAGACAGTGATACATTCCACAGGTTTTATAAGAAGGGGGGGAAAAGCATTTCCTTCTCAAACCAGTGCCTCTTTCTTAAGGAATGGTGCTGCTGTCATCCCAGTTTTCTAAAGGATGTAGCCGTACGTGGTCGTGATCCTCTGTGACAGCTTCAAACAAATGTGGCAGATGGGAGGAAGTTTCAGAGACGATTGTCTTCCTAGAAATTTGATGTTAGCCAGCGGTGGGATAGCAGGGGAAGGTCCAAATCAGGGGTCTTGCTTGGCGGTAGAAGACTGGTATTTTAATACAGTGTGAGATTACAGCGGCTGCTCAACGCCAGGCACATCCAGCCCCAGGCAGGGCTGCCTCCTGCTGAAAGGGATCATTGCAAGAGAGTGAGGAGACAGAAGGTGTGACTCCTTAGTGAGACCCATTTCCTTAGATCCTGTGTTTGCAGAGCCACCTTGAAGGATTTCCTCCGGCTGCTCTGTGGCCCTTGGGCTCTGGCACCTTTCTGCCGTGTGCTCGTGCTGCAGACACACTTCATGTGACGTTTTCTGCTCTGCAGATCAGGGTTCAGTGTAAATGTTATCAGGAAGGTCTGCTTTGCTGTTGTGGTGCCATCCCAAGCATCTTAGAACCAGGATTAAAACTGCAATCGTTATGGCTCAAGCAAGATTTACAGTTTCCTTCATGGTGGGCTCATCTTTTGTGCTTCAGTGTCTGCTTTAGGGTTATGCGGCTCTGGGTGCTTTAAAGGCTCAATGGCAAAGTCAGTGACTGCATGGATGCCTTGGAAAGGTTTTCTTTGATCAATGTGATGAGACAACAGGAAGATGCTATTTTAAGCCCTACCAAGAGCGTGCCTTACAGAGCCCGTGGCTGGTTCACCTCCAGAGAGCAGTGGGAATGCTGTGCTTCATTAAGCTGGAGAAAAGATTCTCATCAACATCTTGTTTGCTCACCGGAGAAGAGAAAATCTGAAATCTTGTGTTAGTGCAAAATAAAAGAGAAATAAAAAAATAAAAATATTCTGGCTCTAGCGCTTTAAATAGAGAAAAGTGAAATGTGAAAGAATTGTGTGCACACTTTTCTTCCTTAGTCATTCAGTGGAAGGTGGAGTAGTTAAATCTGTGGCGCCTTTAAAATGATTCATTATTTCCATAGAAGCCAATTGATGTTTATCTTTCAAATTGCTCTGTGGACATTAAAATAATGGAGAATTATATTTGCTTTTAATTTTGTTTCCAGACAGCTTGGCCTGAACATTTATGATGTGACTTGGAAACCATATCAAATTGTGATTTATAGTTGCTCGTAATTGTGTGAAGATTGAAGATATGCTGGATGCTGCTTTGCTTTTCATTTTTGCTCCTCGCCTCCCCCGTTCTTTTGCTTACAGACAGCTCTTGAGGGCAACATGCTGAAAGGCCACCATCTCTGCCTTCAGTGCTTTTCCTTGTAAAAGCCACAGCAAATGAAGATTTTATTTTTCCCTAACATGAGGCAGTGTGAGATGAATTGTGGTTTGGAGTTGATAATTGGTTTGGGGATTTTTTTCCTTGCTTAGATTTTTGGCTGGTTTTGTGTTGTCATGATAATCGTCCTTTTTGTAGATTGGAGAGAGAAATAAATTTTAGTTAAGCTAGATGAGAATCATGTTCAAAACATGAATGGGGAGGGGGAAGACTTTGCTGTGTGGTGAGGCATCTGTTCAGTGCGTGGATGTCAAAGCTGCTCCACAGGTGAGCCAACAGGAGCAGTTCATAACCTAAATTTATCTATCGGGGCTTATGGCTAAAGGAATTTGTTATTCCTATTTTCCTAAATTCATTCTTCCTGCACAGTTTTATCTGCTTTTTCCTCCTAGTGAGTAAAAAGCTGTTCTTAGAGTTTGGTGCATAAGATAATTTAACAGAACAAAACAAATGGGATTTTGTGAACTGCAATAGAAAAGCCCAATGAAGGTTATGTACATTTTGAAAGTTTTTCTAGTCATGTTGGAGAATCCAAACCAAATTATTCAAACCTAAAAATTCTAAATTATTTTAAAATTAAAATTAAAATGAAATTAAATTTAAATTAAATTAAAATTTTAAACTTAAAATCTTCCAGAATACTGTTTTCATATTGAATATAAGAGTGTTCCTTACTGATGGTCCCTGCCCTGGCAAAAATCATCTGTGTGATCCTGGGACATGCTACTTTTGGGGTTTGGTCCTGCACATGCAGCAGCATGTTTTGGGGTTTGTTTTTTTTTATTTCTGTCCATGAAATGAAGCCTCAAAACATGCCGCAAGTGCATTTGGGCCCAGTTAGGAATTCCAGGTGGCACCGTGGCCTAAACCAGCTGTTTTGCAGCATTGTAAGGAAATAACTGTTCTTCTTATCTTAGTTAAAACTGAGCCTGTTTAGTTTTGCTTTTGTTCCCAGCCTGTTTGCTTTCTCATTCTCATGCCCTAGAGCATTTCAGTTTTAGTCACTGCATGACATTGCTGAAGTCAGGGCTGGAATGAAGTCACAAAGTGAACAGCAAGCCAGCCTTCTCCAAAATTCATGGGCGGGAACTGCATTCATAATTATTGGCATAGATGAGTAAATGAACGCTGACCATTGTTCAATTAAATTCACCTTGGCTTAGCTCTTTGTTGTTTTGTTTTGTTTTGTTTTATCCAATTAGTTTTTTGTCGGTGCTGATTGCAAGCGCTGTTCATGCAGCTACTCCCAAGTATCCGGCCTTGGAGCTTCCATGAGTGAAGTGGTTTGGAAAGAATCCAAATCAGTTCATGCAGAGGCTGTGCACGATAGTAGAAAACAGCTTCCAGAGTCTGAGCCTGGATTTTGTGTGCACTTTTACCCTGAAAAAAGGCTCCCTGCAAATGTGTCTGTGTGCACGTGTGTGTATGTGCATATACACAATACACAGGCATTCATGCCATTACATTAATCTAAAATTTTCACCAATTTGCTCTCTTGCTTTCACATCATCAGGTGGGATTTACACTAAATTCAGGGTTTCCTTGCCCTTTAGGGAAACCCATTTTCATTCACGTTCTGAACACTGGTCTGCAAAGCATACACAGTTCTCTACTGTTTTGTAGCAGAGAATCTGAGAAGCGAAAGTTTTTAAAACATTCTCATGCATTCAATTTGTAGCATTTTTTAGAAAATCATAAATCAAATACCCGTAATTTTGCCTAGTCAGAGTAGCCTGATAGTGCTCTAAATTCACCCTGAGACAGACCAAACATTCGTATTTCTTGACTCGCATAACTCAGCACAGCCTGGTGTTTGACTGGGACAAACCTGCCAGGTCTCAGAGTCGAGGCAGGGGTCACAGAACGACACAAGGTATTGGAGGCCTGGTGGCAGAAATCCCTGATTGAGAAGAGAAGGGTTCTCTCTCTCCCCCCACGTGGTACGAATCATGGAGAACAATGCTGGCTGCCTCGCAGAATCCCAGTCCTGCTGTACAGAATCTGTGCTCACAGCCCGCTGAGTCAGACTTGTTTACTTCATGGAACTGTTAAGCTGTGCCTCTGACTGGCGGTCAGCAGCTCCAGGCTGCAGGCGTAATAGGATTTCAGATTGTAGATTACACAGTTTTGGTGAAATTATGAGGCTTCTGTTGCATTTTGAGTGATGTATTCTCCTCACTCCCTTTGGTCTGTTTGTCATGGCTGAGGTTAAGATAGATAATTAATTACCCTCATCCCAAGCCTTGTCCTTTAATTTAAGAATTTTCTTCAGCATCTGCCAGAATCTTCTGCATGCACTCCTGAGATGTTAAGTAATGAAAGAGCCGTTAAATTAAGTTCAGACATTACTATTTTTCTTTTCAGTAGGATGAAATAGCACTCCAGTAGATCAAGTGGTTTCTGGTTTCTGTTTTTTCATAGCATGGCAAAGAAACGTGGGCAGAGGCTGCTTTTCTGGTTGCAGGAGAGGATGGTGAGTGAGGAATCCTGTCTTGTGGCCCTGCAGCTTGCCTCAGCCTCAGCAAGAAGCAGGACACAAGGAAGGGATCAGTGGAGTGAAACCTCTGTTTGCCAAAGGGCCTGATGCCCACGTTATGCAAGTGGGAAGGCAGAGGGCAGAGGTTTAGCTTGACTTAACTGATTTATCATTTTCCTCAGAAATACCCCTTTATAGCCTGTGAAGCCTTTTCTGAGAACGAAGCAGTGTCAAGCTGTGTTGCTCTGTTCTTTGTGGTTTGAGGTCCCTGAACGCTGTCACTGCTGAGTCTGAGTCATTCCTGGCCGGGGCTTTAATCCCTCTGCTAACTCTGACCAGGTCTTCACGCTCTCTGCTTGCCACTCCAAGCAATTCTGCTCTTTCCACAGACAGAACTGCCCCATTTAGCAAACTGTGTCTTTCAGCTTTTTCTAACAAATTCACGAATGCAAGTCAGTACAAAATCTCCTGCAGTGGTCTCTCTGGGAAACTGCACGTACACCTACAAAGCCCCAAAGAGTGGCAGCAGGACTGAGCTTATTGTGTCAGAGACACCGCAGAGGGGAAATGGTCACTCTTGGAGTGCCCTGAGTTAGCAATTCCATGCAGAATTTATGGTGGGTTTTAGTGCACCAGCTAGGGAGGCTGAAATGTCACTTCTGCATTGAAATTCCACGTGCCTCCTGCCTTTTTAGGTGTTCTGTGTTCATCCAAGTCTCACTGTTCTTTATTAAAGATCCTCAGTCCTTTGGAATTGTATTATATAGCTGTCAATTCACAGACTTAACACCTTTAAGGTTTAAAAAAATCCCCTTTTTATTCCATTACAGTTTTGGTATTGCTGCCCAATATGCAATTGCTTGGAGAGGAACGTTGCTGCTACCATACCAGAATACTGCAGTTTAGTTGCACGGAGATATTTTTTAAAATCTCAGTTTATGCTTGGGACTCATTTCATTCATCCAGGCATAAGCACTGAGCTTTAGTTGTTCTAGAAGTCTCCGGAGTTGGTACGCAGGCATCCCTCAGGAGAGACTCCTCCCATCCTAAGCCATGTCTCCAAAATTATTTGTGCAAATAGGCCCTGGCTATTGGCCCTGCCTCCACGGGGAGCCTGAACAATTCATTCAGATGGGTTAAGTCAGCTGCAGATGGTGAAATTGATGATGTTAAGCGATGAAAGAGCCATTAAATTAAGTTCAGACATTAATTTTTTTTTTTTTTCCAGTAGGATGAAATAGCACTCCAGTAGATCAAGCAGGTTCTGGTTTCTGTTTTTTCATAGCATGGCAAAGAAACGTGGGCAGAGGCTGCTTTTCTGGTTGCAGGAGAGGATGGTGAGTGAGGAATCCTGTCTTGTGGCCCTGCAGCTTGCCTCAGCCTCAGCAAGAAGCAGGACACAAGGAAGGGATCAGTGGAGTGAAACCTCTGTTTGCCAAAGGGCCTGATCTATTGACTGTGCCTCCACAGGGAGCCTGAGCAATTCATTCAGATGCGTTAAGTCAGCTGCAGATGGTGAAAGCTGTGAAATCAGATATGATGGAATTCCAAACAGTCTCTGCAGACTGTTGATCAATCTATCCAGCATTGTTCCCTGTATTCAAAGAATTATTTCACGTTACTCTTTTTCCACCTGTAGCCACTTTAACAGAAGCTGTGAGGAGAGCTCACCACAGCTTTGGGCAGTGCTCAGCAGGTTGTTCCCTTCTCTTGTCTCACCTGCATCGTTTCTCTCTTCTTCAGTCTTCTGGCACCAGCATCACTGTGGACATCGCTGTCATGGGAGAGGCACACGGGCTCATCACAGACCTCCTGGCCGATCCTTCGCTGCCCCCCAACGTGTGCACGTCGCTGAGAACAGTCAGCAACCTGCTCAACACACAGTTAACCTTCCAGGCCATCCACAAGCCAAGGGTGAACCCCTTGGTGTCCTTCAGCGAGAACTACACCTGCTCCGACTCGGAGGAGTGTCCGGAGAAAGGAGAGAAACTCGCGATTCCCAAGGTGAGCACCGGGGCCTGGCTCGCCCGAAAGGGACAGCACTGGGCTATCAGGAGATGTCACTGGGCTTTTTGGGTGAATTGCCATCTCTTCTTCCTTCCCTTTAACCAGAAGGGTGAAACCTTCAGAAATCGATGGGAAAGTCTCTATTGATGACCTTCAGGTGCTTTGGATCAAGTCTGAACTGTTGTGTGCCCCACAAAAAAAAAAAAAAAAAAAAAAAAAACCACAAAAACCTTAATNAAAAAAAAAAAAAAAAAATCACCACAATCATTAGTCTGACAAACACTGTGAGCTCAGGGAAGTTGCCTTGAGAAGGAAGAGAAGACAGAACCACAAATGCATAAATATAATACTACCTTGAAAAACGGCTTTATGAATGCTCAGGGATCAGACAGGAAATTACCGGTGTTAGCCACCCACATTTAGCAAGTGAACAGCTGGAAAGAGCACATCGGATTTAAAGTAGTTTGAGTTGTAGGTTTGTTGCTAATTATCTGTCCTCCAAGGCTTCCATTTCACTTCTGAAACTAAACCAAAATGCTTTTGTACTGCAGCCTCGCTTGTAAAATTAAATATAGGCAGAGTACATTGCACAGGCGAATGCTTTTATGTTTTTACAGTTTAAATGGCACAGCCAGTGTTCATTCCAGCATTTCCAGGCATCTGAATTGCAATGCTCGTGATTCTTCTTTTATTACAGTTTAGTGTGATGGTAATTACCACCCGATTTGCCTGTGTGGCAGCTGTATGTATGAAATGGATGTTCACAGGTTTTTAAGCTCATTTTCCAGTTTATTTTAGTGACCAGGTCTGTAATGGCTGCACTCTAGGCTCCGAGGGGAAGAGTTAAGTGGAAGAGCTCTGCTATCACATGAGCAGATACCAGTTTGCTGTTGCATAATTCCTCATGAGGAGAAGAGAAATGAAGGACGAAGAAATAAGTTAATGCTGCAGAGAACTAATTTGACTGAAAAATTCACTGACCTAAATGTGTTATGGTTCATAAAACAAATCGTTTGCAAGTCTTTATTTGAGGGTCTAAAAGCAGATTTAGGATCTTCACCTTAAGCATCTGACACTGAACATTTTGTGTGAGGAGATAATGTGTTAACATATTTATCTGCAACTTTGAGCTTCTGAAGCACAGATGTCTTCCATCTCATATTTCTTAACCCTCTGGCAAAGTCCAAGCTCTTCATTGCAGATATATTTATTTTAGTTCTTAACTATAAACACTTCACGAGAACGTCACAAGAGAAACGACTTACAAAATTATAGGATCTGCAACGGCAAATCTGGGTCCAAAAATGATCCTTTATTATCTCTGCTTTCAAAAAGTTGAAAAAAACCCCATGTGAATCCTATTAATTGGAGAAATGGAAGAGTCAGGTGAAAGAAAAATGCAGGACGGTCAAGAAAAATCTGCTGTAAATAATGATGCTTTCTCTAAGGTTTTTGAGACATCATATCCCAGAGCATGAAAGTTTTATGTCAGTGTGTGATCTTTGTGTTGGGCAGATATGACAGGGAAAAAAGTTGCAGCTCCACTACCTTATTTTTCTTACAGCCTTTCTTGCCTTGAATCTCTGATTCTGAGGATCCATGACAGTTTCAAACACAGGGCAGTTGAGGTTGAAAGTGCATCTGGAGATTGTCTAGTCCAGTCCTATCCCTCAGCTCATCGAGGAGAAAGTTTCTGTCGGCTCCGCCTGGATCAGGTTGCTCAGGAGGATGCCCAGCTGAGTTTTGAGTGTCTCCATGAATGTAGAATTCACAGCTTCTTTGGGCAACTTCTCTGTGTTCAGTCCTCCTCACAGTAAAAAAATATTTTCCTGTGTTTACGTTAAATTTCTTGTACTTCAATTATTGCTCCACTGCCTCTTGCCCTGGCCACCTCTGGAAAGAGTTGCCTTCTTTACACCCTCCCTTCAGGTATTTGTGCGCCCTGGCAGGATTTACCCTGAGCTATCTCACCTTCAGGCTGAGCAATTCCAGCTCTCTCAGCCTTTCCTTTTGAGGCAGATGCTTCCTGCTAACTTGTTTAAGTACCTTTGGCCACATCAGGTGCTGAACATCTGCAGCTATGGGGCTGTGGATACATTCCTTTTTTTAAACTGGAAGCAGGGAGGATGGTCCAGACTCTCCAAAGCATTGGCTGTGTTTGAAAAGAACAATACCCGGGAGAATCCAGATTTCAAGGACCTCACTAGGTGTCATCAGACAGAAGTAATCAAATGGAAATGTTTTTCTTCTGCATGCGTGGAGGCTTTGTAGGCCTGTATAAACTCTAAGGAACCGGTTTCTCCGCAGCGCTTACGGAGAAGTTTGCCTCCAGGACTGCTGAGACGAGTGTCCTCAACCTGGACCACAACAACATCAGCCACGGGACTGCCCACACTGGAGCCAGCTCCGGTGAGAAGGGATCGCAGTGCCAGCATCAAACCTCACGAGTCATCTTCATCCAGGTTACAAATTGCCTCCTCTCTCTTTTGTGTTTCTCTTTGGGCAGATTTCTTTGGTTCTGTGTGATGATGTCCCGCATTCCAAAATGCTGGCTGTGAACTGTGCTAAAATTACATTTTCATGTTTCCCTAAATTGATTTGCCAAAGAAGTGGTATTCCCAATTTTTGTCAGATTATGGCAAAATTATTCATATTATTGGGTAGAAAAATAAATTTTAAGAAATCTATTTATTCTAATGAAGTGCAGAACTGCTCAATAAAATTGGAAGAAGGGCAAGATATCTGGTTAGAATTTTCTTGATATGCAGGGGTTACTTATGTGGTTATGTGGTTACTGCCCAAAAATCATAACAAGTAACCCAGCTGTTTCTAACACACCTAATGATGTGTTCTTGCCATGAACCCAGTTCAAAACGCACTTCTCCATCTTCCATCCTTCTCAGAGTCTGACCCCCAAGCCATTAGCATAAAACACATGGTGCTGCCGTGAAATGGAGAGACAGTTGTGTGTGCTCAGCTGCTTACAGCCAGCAGCCGACTTGTTTTGGGACTTTGCAGAGGTTTACCCTAATAAAGGTTGGAATAAAAGTTGTAATAGCTATACAACTTGTCGTTACAACAGGATTTCCTCCTTTCTGGCTGCATGAACGTTTTCCTGTTCTAGTCAGAAAGGAGCAGAGGCTCCAAACAAAGGGCAGAAAGCACCAAGTTGTGGTGCCACCCTGTGAGAATTAAGTTCAGGTTCCCCTCCCCACCTCAGCAAGGGTGGATGAAGAAAGAATGTGGAGACATGCTTTGCCCTGGGGAAAGGAAGATCAGAATGAAAGCACCAAATTCAAGAAGATAATTCAGAGCCATGACATCAGAAGACTCACATGCTTTACTGAAATTCAAAATTTGGTGCTGGTAGAAAAAAAAGATGGGACCTGGGAAGGCCCAACATCACAGTGTTGGCTTTTGACAGCTTGGGTGAACCAGAGAGCTGCTTTCTTCCAAGGCTGGCCTGTTTTCAGATCACTAAACTTTTCCCATAGAGCAGACTCTCATAGAGGATATGGAGGTGCTCAGGGCAGCCTACAGAGTCCCCTGAAAGTCTCGTGCAAGAAAAACACGTGCTTTGCCAAAGTTCCCTGTGTGAGGAGTCTGATCTGTCTCAGTAAAAGTAAATACAAGGAAGCTGTAACCAAAGGCAAATGTTCTTCACTCAGAGACCTGTGGCTCCTGGGGTGCATTTGATTTATGCTGTTGATCCCACTCTCACGTGGTATGGGAGCATCCCAAGATGGGAATCAGAGGGAGAGGGAGAGCAATTAAATATTATTGTTGGTCCTTTGCTGCGGTTGTTATATAACCCTGCACGAGGAGCCAGCTAAGCAGGCTATCAATTCTGCCTATGTTTAATGTCGCCAGTTGTGTAATTATAGCTCTGTCAAGCCTCCCGGCCTACTGTTTGCACTGCTGCTTTTACAGTAGGAGAAACAATGTGTATTCCAGAAAGGGGGGAAATGAATCCTATAAGTCTAGCTTTAAAAATTTTGGCTGACCAAGAGAGATCTGCTTTCAAGGAGAAGAATTTTGAACTGAAGAGAAGAAAGTAAGTCTTGGTTATCTGCCACTTCCCCCGTTCCAAATTCAAGCACTCCACAGGTCACAGAGAAAGAAACATTTCATAAGGTGAAGGGTAGGAGAAAGGCTGACACTGCAATTGCCCTGTGGCAGATTCTGCAGTTACAAAACCTGCAACTTGTTCCTCACAATGGGGTACATCACTTCTGGATTTCTGTAGTCACATATTGGCAAAAATCTCCCTTAACGCTCAGCCTGAGATCAGCAATTCTGTATTCCTCAAGCTCTGTGTCACTGAACTGGGTAGACATTGTCCTCTTATGGCTTCCAATGGTACTGGAAAAATAACAGAGCTCCCATATTCTTTCCCTCACCCACTTTCACATCGAGTGATTCTCCCTTAGCACATCAAAGGATGTGGTTCAGACGCTTTTGCTTCGGTTTGGTTCATTGGGGTTGTTTTACTATACAGTGGGCCAGTGTGTTATATTCGCCCTGTCAATTAGAAAACAAAGCAAACCTATAAAACAAAACAAACAATTTTTTTTTAAAAAAAAATCTGTATTCTTTCTTTGCCTCACTTCATCACAGATTTTAAGAATTTGGGCCCATGAAGACAACCAGCAAATATTTCTGTAGGTAATGCCTACTCTTCCAAAACAGTGTGTGTGTAGATGTAGCACAGTGTTACAGCCAGTCCTCTCATCCTCCTCAGGAGTTTCTCAGGGCCCCGAGGGTTGTTTTGTGTCTGCTGTGGCACCAGCAGCACAGCAGACTGGGCTTCCTGTTCTGCTGAGAATTTGTGTCTCTTCTGGCTCTTTCAAGGAGGTGTTAAAAGAGAACAGAAATTTAACTTATTTCAAGGTAACTTTTGAGCCTCTTTGTATTGTCAGAACAATATAATGAAGGCATTGTTGTATAAATAGGACAAGTAGGCCTCAGCGCTGAGGCAAGTCCAGGTTTGGACTGGCTGCATTGTAAATATTTTTGCTGAACATGGTGCTGAGTGCCTCACAAACACCAGTTCAGCCAACCCATAGATGTTTTCCTCATCAGATTCTGTGCTATCTCAGTATCACGTACTTCTTGCTGCAGCTCCCAACTTCTTCAGACCTGCCGCTGAGGCTTTTTCCCGTGCTGAATGTTGCTTGTTTGTGCTCTGGTTTTGCAGCTCTGACCCGTGGAACAGCTCCATTCTGATGACAATCACAAAGAGCAGGTCCTTCTCCACCTCCTACTCCGTGTCCTCCACCAACCACCTGAATGCCAAAAGGCAGAGCCGCCAAGGTGAGCGGGCATCCCGGGCTCTGTCAGCCTTGCTCAACTCCCCCCCAGGAACAGCTGGTGCAGCTGCTTTTGTCCTCTGCTCAACCTGCTGCTTTTCTTATTCTTCTGTCAATATAATAGAGTTATTTCTTTTATTTAAAAAAAAAACCCCAACACAGTGGCTTAAAATACTACAGCTCCTAGTCATGGCCTTTGTAAATGTTTCGACTCTTTTGATGTAGAGAAGTTAGTCACGACACGATGCAGCGAGTGCAATTCTGAACTGTGTTGTGATTTCAGTCTTTGTAATTCCCTTGACTAGAGCAGGGCTGAGAACAGGGTGTTTTGCATAACGTTGGTGACACTGGCTGTCTGTGCTTATCGCTTGGCTGAGGTTTCCTAAAGCACAACCTGCATAGCTGGAAGCAACAATTGACTTGTCCTGTGCAAACATATCCGAGACAAAACCTTTGTGACTCCATCTCTCTCTGTATATTCATTTTTGAGAAAGTACAGGTGATTTGTACTGATTTTTAGAGATGAGAAATACGGAGATTTTCACTTCGCTTTCCCAGCTTTTTAAAAGATGTTACTCCTGTATTTCTTTCCTGAAAGAAAATAAGGGGGTGACTTTGGAATTGATAATGAAATGTGTAATACGGCAGCCATGAAGCACCTTAATCCACGCTAATGTGGTTCTCCCCCTCCACAAATGCAGTATAACATGATGTTTACCCATGCTGCAACTCACAATTCAAAATTATCACCAGGCCTTCCTTTCTCATATCAGCCTGCTTTTTATCCAAACATGAATAATATTGAGTTAATATTACTGAGAGATCCTGGCCACCCAGCTCTCAGGTAGAAATTGATAGATGCCTGAGGCCTGACATTGGAAAAGCCAGAGAATCCCAACTTAGAGATGAGTTTGAGGATGTGGCTGCACAATTATTTTGCATTTCTAGTGGTGTAACATCTCATCTCCTTTTCAAACTGAAGAGAACCATACAAAAGATCTTCTCCTGTACAAAGCTGCTTTGTTTTACCCCAGTGAAGATTCAGTAGCACAACGTTATCTTCCAAGGTAATAGACACATAGGCAAATGAGTAAAATTTAACCTGGAAAATAATGGAGACACAGTGCAAAGAATCCGAGAACTCGCTTTGGAACAAAATAAACATTTGACTTGTGATTTTCAGAGATTATCCCAGTAAACTGAAAGGGAGAGGAGTGGGTGTATAATATCTTGTACTCGGAAAACAACACTTGCCAAGCCCATCAGTCAGTTTTACATTTAGCAATTTCTGCTTTCAGAAAGTGCTAATAGTCATCTCTGTTGTCCAAATACATGAGCTCCCCCACGATGAAGGGAGGATTCCTTTCCATCACAAGCAATTCCTAAGGATGCTGATGGAGAGAAGTAAAAATTTTGTGTTTTATGCAGAAGATCGATATCACAACATTTTAGAAAGTTTATAATCATGCATTTTAAGTTATGATTTGTTTTCATGTTCCAGCTAAATAATTGTTTCCATTTGCACTAGTTAATACAATTCAGACTTTTACGTATTAACTCCACTGGCAATATACAATAATTATTAGCTGATCTAGCTCAATCTGTAAATGTGTTAGTTTATGAAATATGTCTTTAATTATGCATTAAAATATTCACATTTTAAAATACTGCTAGTTCTGTCTATTTTGGCAAAAACTCAAGTGTTTTCATATGTAATTTCACATCAAATTGAAGTCACTCTGGTATCTTCAACACCGCACATTAGAAGAAGTTCTGGAGGACCTAAGTGCATGGATGTACTTAAAAAATTCTCTCTGTATATTTATTCTTCTCTTATCTTGATTGTTAAACAAGCCTTCCTGTAGCAAGACACATTTTCTCTCACTTTTGCCAGGAAATGGTTGAACGTTGGATTATTGAAAATAGGTTTGCTTTTTTCTGGTAAATTTATTTATTTATTTGTGGTTACCTTCCGTTGTAAATTGCTCTCTTAAAAAACCCCAAAACACACCCAACAGAAAATATTTCAAGAGAATGGAGCCCAGAGGAGCAGAAGAAAGCCTGCTGTGATTAGAGACATTATTGTGAAAACTGCTGTTTAAATTCTGAGGACTTGTTTCAGATTGTTGAAAGATGACCATTTGTATTGCACCCTCTAAGAGTTATGAATATTCCTTGGTAGCATCCAGCTCAAAGATAGAAAATAATCCAACTCAACCCCCTGTGCAACTAACAGGCTGTGAAATGTTTTCAAAGACATATTTTTGTTGGATGGAAAGCCGATATCTCAATGAATTCGTAAATGTGAAACAGAGGTTTTCTGTATTTTAAAGCAATTTCCCAGTGTCATGGCCATCTGATAACATTTGAATTGCTCTGAAGGCTGTAGTTTTCTGATCTCAAGGCTAGCATTATCTCCTACTTGCAATCATTGAATTAAGGCACTAATACGTACCACGTTTCCTGAAGGAATACCCTTAATCAAAACTGAGCTGCTGGATAGCTCCAAATTACAGCACAGAAACTATCAGAATTTCTTTTTAACCCTTGGATTGTCAACAGTAAATCGTATTTTAGCCTCCTGTCACAGCAAGTTGCTGCCAGGGAAAAAACACTGGAACTGTACATGTATATCCTGCAAGGTTAATATTTCATAAACTTAGATCAACATATTGCCTTATTTTAGGATAAGTTTTGTGTCTGGAATGCATTTAGGTAGAGGGCACAATTCAAACATAAAGCTGGTTCAAGTTCCTGAGGCCTTGATATCCTTTGGCTTTGGAGATGAATGTGGTAAATAAACTGGGGCTGATCTCCTACAAACTCCAGAACAGGAGGTAACTCAATTGCCGTGCATTTCCTTTCCAGATAAATTAAGTTTGCTCCTCTGCTCTTTGAGTGGGATCATTTTGCCTGAGACTAGGAACTGCAAAGTGGATTCCAAGAGAAGGCAGCTCTTTGTTTAAACACCGGACTGCCTGATGCATTTCATCTTGGCAGTGGGGCTTAGGCAGAATAAGGGACAGAGAGAATTTTCATCTTGCTGGTGTTGCACATGTGGATATTGGCAGTTTCATCCTCTAGCTCAGGTGTGCAGTGCCACGAGCTGCAGGTAATGGCTGCAAGCCTCCCTTAGTGACCAACAGATCTTGAGAAATAAACTCCAGCTCAAGATCAAGGCCAAAATCTATGAGGAATGCAGAAATGGCACCAGAAGCGCAGTATTTTGTGTAATGTTTGAACACTACCAAAAAATTGGGGTTTTTTTTCATTTATTGCTAGTCTACAAACATGTAGAAATGCAAATTTTGTGGGAATGTGTGCAAGCCTACCTTGCCCTGCTTTACAGACGGTGGCAGAGAAACTGCAGCTGGGTCTGGGAACAGCCAGTTTGGGGCTGTGTGTCTCTGTCACCAGAACTTGTTGATACCAACAGCCATGCCACAAACACGTCCTGTCCGGTTAGTGCATCCTGCTCAACAGGGAAAACATGCTCTTTATTTTGAGCCAGATCTTCAGCAGGTGAAAGTGGCTGATAATAATGGAAATTCATCACTCTGCGACAGCCATGGGCTTGGCTCAGAATGGAGAAGAGTATTCTCCCTTTTTTTTGGTTTGGTTTTTTTTTTTTTTTTTTTTGAGACTATGCTGGCCTGCCGCTTCTGTTGACTGACAAGACTCTTCTTGTCCTTGGCCAGGTATCCCACCAAACATTTCGCCTCTCACCTCCCCGTGCCATTCACCGATCCAGGGGACCCCTGCCACAAGTCCTACTGGAAAAACATCTTCTGTGTCGTTTCCAGAGTCCACAGATACCGACACCAAGCAGGGCTTAAAGCCACACAAAGTCTTAACTTCTACTCAGAGTGCACCTACCCTGTCAGACCCTATTATCAGCCCCTCCATCATCTGCAGCAGGTAAGAGAATAATTCGACACGCCTTGGAATCGTTTCACATTGTTCTCATGGATATGTTCTTTGGCCCACATACGCTTTTTTGTGATTTACTGCCGTGTTTCTATTGATATTTCAAGTTTATAGTACTTGGGTAAATGTGTAGATCGATGCTACAAAACGCTTTTGAAGGGGAAGAGTCTTGGCTGTGTTTATTGCTGTGTTTATTGCTTTTACTCCTGCCAGATGGACAGCCTGATTCATAAATAAATTCCTTGTCAATAACCTGCAGATCCCAAAGCTGGATTTCATGTTTACAATTTGTGTTTCCCAAGGCATGCCCTTGCCACGGGCAGTCACCTTTAGGTCACAGGCTGAGTCTTCCACAGCAGGCACCTGATAGAAAAATCTGGTGCTAGCGTTTAAAAGCCTGTGGGCTTCTGACAAAGGTGGGCCAGCCATGCCTGACCAATCTGCAGTTTCAAGCCTTCTCTCTGGAGGAGTGGATCCTGTCTTCCCTAGGCAGAGTCAAATTAGGTACTGTGGGATTTTTTTTTTTTTTTTTTGGGTTCTTTCTACTGCTAAGAGCTCCAGTAACAGAGCTGAATTTCACACTTTAAAGTAGCCCTTTGTTAGGCAACACACACCAGATCTGCTTTGCAAAATCAGCATTTTGGAAAGAAAGTTGTTCTGCTTCTCTTCTCAGGAAAGATAAATCTCTCTAAATCAAATTACTGCCGTTTGCAGTCTATGTCCAACTCAGAACAGTGGAAAGCGCTGGTATTCCCAAGCCTGTTCCAGCGCAGTTTCAAGCTTTCCTCACTCACCAGATGTCACTTTTGGTCACAGCATGAGTGGCCAGCCAGCAGAGAGCACAGCTGTTATCAAGTTTGACTATTTTTGGAAGAAGCTTTTCGTTTCTGACGTCAGTCACTTGACTTTGGATGTGTCTCAGTGTGCCGTGTGCGAGGCTGGGAAGTGGCTGTGAGAAAGCCAAAACTGAGATTGCAAGTTTGCTCAAGGTACTCATCCTCACTGCAGTTGGGAGTGGGATCCCAACAGGCTCTTAAGATGGATTTAGATGACTAAATAGAGACTGAAGCGCTTTTAAGAGTTTTCCAAAGGTGTACCAAAACTGGGATTTGGACAGATTCATTTGAAATGAAAACTATAGTGCACAACAGAAATATAGCCTAAAGGTGCTACAGTCTGATTAAGCTGTGCCTTTATTACCACTTCAACAAAATCCTGTTATTTCACAAGTGGCAATCATCTCTGGAAGCCTTCTATTAAAAAGAGCAGTTAACAATTGCATTAAAAATGTCCAAAGAAAAATCAGTGTAAGGTTGTTGTAGACAGTAATGAAATAGATTTTCTTGACATGTGCAGACTTTGATTTCACTATTACAGCTGGTAAAATGCTCATTAACTTGTGAGGGCTGTCCTATTAGATCTATGTAAATTGCACAGAATATTTAGGTTTTCAATTTGTTTGTTTTCAAATGCTTGGACTGTGTAAGCATTGCAAATAGTTACCCTGCTGACATAGGCGTTGTTGTTGATTATTTGAAACAAATTTATTATTTAAAAAATTTTGGTGTCATGATTGCTAATAGAATTGGAATCCACTGGAATCCAGTTTCAACATCCATTGAAAAATCATCAGCACTGTCCCATTTCTAGCCATTGGTGCACAGAGGTGTCAAATCCACAGATGGAAGCCGAACACATAAATCATGCACACAGGTAATGTAGGCACAATTGAAAGGCAAAATCAAAACAAAAGAAAAAAAAAAAAATCCCAAACACCAAAGAAATTCAATGGCTACAAGAAGTTGTGAGAGTTAAATTAAACTCCAAGGATAAATATTTGAATGTTTGAGCTTTCACATGGTGGATTGCTGGTCCTCATGGTCTTCAATCCCCTAAATTCCCTGCCAAAACACCTGCAAACCAATCCCACCCCTACAACAACAAAAGAGAAAATGAGCTCCTGATGGGTGCAGTGCTTTAGTCAGACCAAGCAGTGCTCATCTTTTACTGTATTTCTTTTCTACTCACAAAGTGAAATGTGGTAGCACTGCACAGTTTGAAAAGCACTTTAAGCAAGAACATCCATCAGGAAAGGCTGTTAAAGGAACTTGCAAGGGATCGTTTTTAATTCTGCTGAGTGGATGAGGCAGAAATCCTGTGCAAAAAATATTCAACAATCCTGAATTTAAGGAGTGTATTATAATGCCTGTGCATGAAGGGATTGAGTTCAAGTTGCATGGCCACGTTTCCTTCCAACAGGCAGTAGATTTCAAGGGTTCTACTGGGTAGCTCAGTCATGTTTTTTTTTAATACAGTGCTTTGTGGAGCATACACGTTAAATCAGTGTGAGTTTGCATATGTTCAGGAAATAAAGAGGTGCAAAAGCCTTGTAGCGTTACAACCAATCAAAGGCTTTGAAACCATAAGCAATGTGGGAGAGAGGAATTATTGCTTTTTTTCATCTTGTTTATCAACCTGAGTGATACAAGATTTATTTGCTTGGCTATGCACTACAGGTGTCATTGAATACAGATCAGCATTTTCATTCAGGAATTCATCATGTTTGCAGGGCTCACCAAGCTCCAGGACATGTTTTGGATGACCCAGTCGGGATTGAAGCCATTTTTTATATGTTGAACTTACAGTGGTGCAAAGTTCCTAGGACAAACTTTGACCAATCCAAATAATTCTGGAATAGTTGATTTGCAAAGACTGTCATATGTAAGATATGCCACAAAATGCTGACTCAAACCAGAGAAAATGTTAAAATGTCAGGTTGCAACTAGGCTTTAAAGGGAATTAAACATAAAGAATAAAGCTTTTGAATGGAAGAGCCAGTAATTTTAAAAGGTCGTAATATTGTGATCCCTCCTAAAATGTCCTTCTGTTCTGGAAATGATGAGGCAAACTCTGTCTTCTAATTTCTGGATGCTACATCACACACCTCATGTTGTGTCCCAAATGCCCTCTTAGTTCTTACGTACTTGGTATGCTGTCACTGAAGCAATGATCAAATATCATTTTTCTGCTTAAGAGCAACATAATTCAAGTTTTAAGCATGAAGAGTAAAGCCAGATCATGACTGTGTTCAAATGAAATTCTGTAACATAGTATGGGACTCTGGCACATTTTCATAATTTTAATTCATTTTTATAGGACTGTTGCAGTACAGAACTAGGGGATTTGTACTTTTTGTACTGGTATACCTAGAGAATAAAAAAAAAATTAATTTAAAGAAATCACATACTACAAGTTTACTGTTGAAAACACAAATTTAATGGTGGTGGCCAGTTAATCCAAGGTCTTTTTGTATTTTTATCCAGAGATCCAATAGAACTTCAGCTCTCTCTTATGATTTTGTCTGGAGAATGCACCCTGGACCATGGCTGATACTGTATGACATAATCTCACAGTGCCAGCAGGAAATCATTGCACACAAGCCCGTCTGATGCGCGTGGTTCTTTACGTTGTGCCTGTTTCTTGATGTGTTTCAGCTGTGGCAGACCCTACAACCAACTAGAAGCTGGCGACGGGACACTAAATAGAAACGATGCTACTACACACACCCTGAACAGAACAGGTAATGCTTTGTCAGAAACACCTCGCTCCTTCCAATTCAGTAATCACCAGAAAGGGCAGACGTGCTTGGCTGTCATGAAAGGAGAACGTGCACAGGTGAGGCCATGCCTTTGAGGAAATTTCCCTTTTCGTACGTGCAACGTGTGCAAAATGCTGATGAAAAATGGAGTTAAAATATAAAGGATATACTGTTTCCCTCATTTACTCAAATAATAGTCCTCAAAATTTTTTCTCTCTTAAACCCCTGAGGCCGTTTTTACCCTCTGCAGGGCATATCTTTAATCTGTGCCCTTGCACAGATTGTCCGACTTCGGAGCCAGCCAAGCAGCACATATGTATCACGAGTCGGAGCCGCTGTTGCTGTTATTCACAAAGTCACAGGATGGCTTCCGTGAAACCCTCGCTGTTCCCGCCACGAGCTTTGTGATTTGTGCTTGCAGATGATCCTGCTCAGGCCACTTCTGACTACGAGACCAACAACAGCGACAGCAGCGACATCGTGCAGAACGACGACGACGCCGACTGCGCCAAGGAGCAGCCGCGGAAGGGATCGGGCTGCAGGTCCTACACGCCCGAGACCATCATCCTGCACCCCTTGATGCCACCTGAGGTAGCTCCTCCAAGCCCCCCTGGCACAACAGACTGAGTATATGCTGGCACTGAGGGGAAGGAAAAAACCAAAACACAAACCAAACCAAAATCCCAGATCCCCACAAAAAAAAATCTGGTCTAAAAATCTGCAAGATATTATCGTAGTGATGCCTGATGATTTTTGTCTTTTCTTTTCATACCCGTTTTATGCATTTTATACCCTTTCCCTTTCCTTGTACCCTTTACACACACTCTGTACCTTAGTCCTACACACCTCTAATTCTTATAATCTGATATGGAGCTCAGTTTGGGGGTCTTGCAAAGTGGGAAAGACCAGACATTCACAGTAGGAGGCCAAGAGCTCTGCACTATCCCAGAACCGGAGACCCCAACCTTGGATGGAGTCTCACTTTCTGCAACGTATTTTGTAAACTGGACTGTAATCCCTTTTGGGGGGGTAATTAGAATAAGAAGATAAGTACTTCATCTGTTAAATTTCTTATTGGGGGAGTTTAAATAGATATGCTAATCTGCGAGGTCCATAAAAATTATATCCATGTTATATGGGGTGCGCTCTCACCGTGTTTCCACCTTTGATGCGCACCTGAGATCCTATCAGAAAAGAGATAAATACCCTTTTTCCCTTTACTGCTGTGTCTGCTTCATATTTCTTACCAGCTGAAAGGCAAGAGTAGGTGTATGTCTTAAACAACAGATACTGCAGTGTGGTGAACAAGCGCTGATTGTCTCACAGCATTCAGCTGTAGGCTTGGTTAAGATGCAGAGGGAACGCTTTGTTAAGTTTTCCACAGTCTGTTGTACAACTGAATTAATAATTTGAAGTTGGCAGGAGCTCTTGAAAAATTTATTGTAATCTGTTGGAGTTGGACATGCTGAGAGAAGGCATTTTGCTTGAAATGTTCTGGCATTTACTCAACTCCAGCTTCTAAGTAAAATGAAATTCCAGGGAGTATGTGGGGAGAAATGAGAAAGGAGGGGCACAACGCGACCTTTTATTTGCAGACCTCGAAAAACAGGTAGGTTTCAGTTTAAGGAGTACAAGTCTTCACTTGGACTGAGCTCTGTCAGCCATGTTAGAGTGCAGTGAATGGGCCCTGATGCAGAAGCAGAAAGGGAGAGCTTTTCCCTGTGCACACCAGCGAATTTCACAATGAGGGCAGAGCCCCCTGGAAATGAATGAATGATTCCCATGAGTGAATGAATGAGTGTGTCTCAGTGCTAAGTGCAGACACTGTTTCATAAACAGAATTTCCAATCCATTCAAGTGAAACACATTACAAAGGAGAGTGAGTAGCTGCAGGGCTGCTAGAAATGAGGACATCCACGCTGAGCCGAGGAAAATACCACTGACGTACACGTGATGTTAATGTGACTTCACTTTTTAGGAGCATAAATTTTTGCTTGAGCTGCTTCACTGGAGTAACAATCCTCTTTACTCTGATTTCTGCCGCAGGACAAGCCTGTGCTGGCGCCTGAGCCTTTGGTTATGGACAACTTGGATCCCCTGATGGAGCAGCTAAACAGTTGGAACTTCCCAATCTTTGATTTGGTGGAAAAAATCGGGAAGAAATGCGGTCGGATTCTCAGTCAGGTGAGAGGTGGCCTTGTCTGCAGTGTCTGGGTGGAATGCTGACAGATCTGGACGTTAAATAATGCAAGCCATTGTCCTTACAAGCTGATGATCCAATGAACTGTGATCCCTGACACCTAACTCAAAGCTGGCAATATGAACTCTGTCTCATTCCTTAATTTTAAATGTCTTTAAATTTCAAAATGCGACAGAAAAGGCCACACACCTATTTGGCCTTCTGCTCTCTGCTTTGCTGAATATTCTCTTGAGACGATTCCATCCCTTACTGAGCTCCCTGGGAAAGGATTTCTCGTGGGGTTTGGCATGGGAGGGCTAAACAGTAAATATATTTAGTGGATGCAGGATATACAGAGTTTTGGTCCTCTTTTATACTGAAGATTTCAGTCAGGCTAGGCAGGAAAGCAAGGATTGAGGAAGTTGGGGTAAAAAGAATCCTTACTATAGTCCCTCATTTTTAAAGAATCAGAACTTTGAGAGAAAATTCATACCATTATTACACGGGAAAAACTAATTTGCTGTGAGTCACGATAGCAGATCTTACTAATCTTTCTTTCAACTCTCAAGTTTTTATTCCTTCCTGTGGGTTTAATTCAGTTACTGACACAGCCTGTCTCTACCCAGCACGATTAGTGTCACTTTCCATAATCACTTTCTTGGCTGAACTTTCTACTCTGTTATGCCCCTTGTCCTGGCACATTGACAAATTAGTCATTTTTTCTTATGAAAGTATTGAAGATTATTAAGCAGGAAAAGCCAGTAATTATTTTTATTATTATTTAGGGATGAAAGGGAAAAAAGCCCAAGAGAATCTGACTGAGCGAGTATCACTTTACAAGGCATTATGTAGTGGTGAGTGCTGGAAAGAAGAGATAAAGTTAATTGGTGCAACGTGGTGCAATTATCACCCTCCCCCAGAAACAGAGGTTAGTGTGTCAGGCAGATCTCAGAGCAACAAGCTCCAGGGAATCCTGGATCACAGCACAGTCCCTTGGTGGTTACCTGTTATCCAGCTAGATTCAATTATCTGCCAGTCAACAAGGAAAACCATGGCACGAATTCAGATTTATTCTGTGCTCTGCCTTTTAGTGTTCTGGAGCTTGGCAAGCAACAGCTGTGTTTGAGCAGCCTGCCGAGCCTCTGGGCTCATTTTGGAGAAACAGGCAAACTGTGGCTGGCTGTGGATGTCGATTTAAATTCAGTGATGCTCACTGAGGCCCTTCTGCACTGGACAGTGAGTGTGGGATTGCTGCTCTCCTAGACCGTGCTGCTCATGTTTCTGATTCGTGGAATGATAACGGAACGATGAATGAAACACAAGGAAAACCAGAACTTTCTTTCAGTGGCATAACCAACAGCTAGGATGAGCCAAAATTTGTTCTGGTTTTCCTCTGTAGGCTTTGAGGGTTCTGCACCTCTGGACACAACTCCCCTGTGCCTCCCTCAAGTTGCACTAAATCTCATCACCCTATTCCCCAACATCTGCTTTTTGCACAGGTTCTCAGCATGTTTTCCACTCCACGGTGCCACAAAATGAGGCCTCTGAAATAAAATAAAGAATATTTGTGATGAAAATTCAACATTTTCTGTAACAGCTGTTTATAAGAACTCCCTCTCCCTAACAGCAGAATGTAGCAAGTTCAACCTTGTTCACAAAATAAAGATAGATCCTTCCTTCCCCCACCTATTCAGATGTTCCTAATAAAATTATTTTCGGGAATCAAGAAACCTAAATAAATCTTCTTCTCCAGCCAAAAGCACTATTTTTTTCTAGTTTGATTTAAAAATCCTGAGATATTCTTTTAAAAGGGGAAACAAAAGCTCTAATGATTTATTCTCTGTATGTTGCTATTAAATGGACTCATCCATTAAAAAAAAAAAAAAATTAAATTAAGAAGCTGAATTAACAATGTTTGCCTTGCTAGGTTAAATTTATGAGATGGAACAAAGCAGAGTTGACACGTGCCTCTAGGGAAGCATTCAGTTTAGAAAGCAAATGCTGGCTTAGCATCTTTGAAGCTGCTTGAGATGTCTGTTCCTTCTTTGTGGAATGTTAAATTGACTTGGACATCTCAAAGGACCCCAAACCAGTCAGCAACCACGGGAGCATCTGTGCGAACCAGAGCGGCAAGCACAGCACCTGTGGCAGTGACAAATGTGTGTGGTAGGGTTTAGAGAGGAGCATTCAGTCTCATTTCAGAAACAATGAGCCCAGCTCTCAGAACAGACCTGTTGCTTCACAAGAGGTCATAAAGTCCAATAACATCTTTGGACACACTTAACACCTTTCTTACAGCTCCTGTAAGAAAACAAAAGCTGTAGTTCCGCTTTTATTACCGGGCCCATAGAGAGGAGAATGGAGGTGCAGGACAGGAGCAGTGTCAGAGGCAGGGTGGCCTCACTGAGGGGCCTCTGGGCTGGTCCCTGCCTGGTGACAAGAGCATTGTTTGGGCCTCTCATCATCACACACGGGGATGGGATATTCCTGGGACCATCACACCAGCCTTGTGAGGAATTGGGCAGAGCCACAGACTGGGTGCCAGCAATTTGAAACACATCTGAGGAAAACAAATACACGCGACATAAAAAAAGAGCGCAAGAGGGTTGCCTGCAAACCCTGAGAAGAGAACTTTGCTGGTGTCCTCCAAGGAGAGCCATTCCTGTGTGCCTGCAAGCCCCAGGAGAGGAGCTAAGTGTGAATAACAATGGCCAGCTCCAATCCAGCTCCCATCAGGAATCACGCAGCAGAGCTTGTCCTTCTTCAGGCAGTGCTGCCTGAAGTCTCTGAGTTGTAAATGATTCATTCAAGCATCGTGAGAGACAAGCAGGAGGAGAGGGGCGGTGTGGGGCAGCAGCCTCTGCCAAGCACCTGGCAGCCATCAGAGAGCCCCTGGGCTTGTCCTGGCACCGGGGCCACACCTCGGCTGCAATGGCACCGTGATCAGCCCATGCAGCTCCTGAAGGAAGTATTTTAAAAGACAGAAGCATGTTAAGATGTTTAATCAAGAGCAAGGCACAGTTGTTGTTCATGAGGGGTTTTTTTAAAATGAAAGAATTTGACAGTTGGCTTTGGGGAAGACATCAGTGCCCTTTTTATCGCTTTCTGACCTGCCTTACACCTGCCTCATCACCATTTGCTGAGAAAAAAGGGAAGGAAGGAAGGAAGGAAGGAAGGAAGGAAGGAAGGAAGGAAGGAAGGAAGGAAGGAAGGAAGAAAG
>VZRN01004005.1:138090-169199 GCA_013397935.1 Dasyornis broadbenti | reverse complement strand
TTTTTTTTTTTTTTTTTTTTAATAAGTTGTGCTTGCATGGCACTTACATATCTTTTGTGGAACTCTTCAGGTTGTTTTGGTGGGATGGGAAATGGTTTTATTCCTGGAAAAGATTTATTATCAAGGGATTTTGGTGGCTTTGTAGGTGAGGTGGAATGAAAGCGGTTGAGTTTCTGGTGTTTGTTATTCGAAAGACGTTGTTCAGCTGCATGCAAGATCCATTCAAGGTCATTCAGATTAAATTAGCAAAGCATCTCGGGATCTGTCTCTCACAGGTGTGCTCAAGATGCTTCAAAAAGAGGATGATAAGAGGATTATCAGCAAAAATCTAAAGTCTAGACATTTGTATGGGAAAACATGCACTGTAATTTAATTAATAAATTCTAGTCCATTGCTGCAAGGACTATCAGTGATTTGTCTGCATGATGAAAGAAATTAGAAAAAGGAGTGGGGAGATCAAGTTTCCCCACAAAGGTCCAGCACGGCTGCGAATCCATGTCTCACTGCTTGTAACTTACATAGTTTGAAAATAGGTTTTGCTGGATGGCTGGAAGATCCCCAGGTGAGATCAGAATTTGTCCCTTTCCAATTTTTTGCCTTATTGCACTGGATCATGGGCACAGAAAGCATTGAGCTCAGGCTGTGTTTACTCCTCTGTTATGCACTGTAAATCTGCTCCTTCCCTCCCTGCTTCATTGCTTCTGCCTCAGTAGATCACTGAAAAAGCAGCACAGACTCTTCCTTGTTCTCATTTCCTTCTCTCTGCTCAGACTCTGACAGTGGGATCACTCACGGCCACATGGGTTATGTGTTTTCCAAGACATACACACCTACAGACGACAGCTACGGGTGCCTGGCTGGCAACATCCCTGCCCTGGAGCTGATGGCTCTTTATGTAGCTGCAGCCATGCACGATTACGATCACCCAGGAAGGACCAACGCCTTCTTGGTAGCAACGAGTGCTCCGCAGGTAAATAAATCTCAGGCAGCGTTGCTGCGCGGTTTGGAAGGTCTCGATGACAGCTTTTCCTTGCTAGTGGTGCCTGTGGCTTCCATTAAGCACAAGTCTGCCAAATATTTTGAAACAACTTGTCAAAGTGACAGAAATAATCCCTTCACTTGGGGATTGCTGGTAAGAGTTTTCTTACACAGCCTCTGTTAGCAGAGCTGCTAAGAAAGGTTCTAATAAACTGTGTCAGTGGGGGAGAAGCTAAAGTTCTGCTGACTGATAGAGAATGTGCAACTGTGAAGGAATGGAAGAATTATTCTACCCAGTAAGGCACAGAAAGGTTAAAATAAAATTTAAAAATCCCACTGGTGTAATTGACTGTGCTTTGCAAGTTGATTGTGCGTGATCGTAACACATCTTCTGTTGTTTCTGTAGAATTTGAGCAGCTGCAGTCTTTACATGAAAGTATTTTTGCACTGTGCATCTGTCAGAGAGGCAGGGAGTGTGGGAAATAATCTCAGTTGTATAAATGCAGAATTGAGGCTTGCCTAAGGTTACACAGAAGTTGCTGCCAGTCCTGGGAGTTGAATTCAGCAATTCTGAGTCAGTCTTTATTGGCTTAATTACGAGATGATCTTTCCTTACTTTGCAAAGCTGACCTGTGCTGAAAAGCCCTTCTATGGACAAGGAAACAAAAAAAGATATCTTAGTGGTGGCAAGTCAGGTAGGAGTGCAGAAATTCTAGATTTACTCCCCAGCTTGCAACCAAACTTCTCTGTCAGCAAGAGCAAGCTACCTGAACTCGCACTGGTATCAGTTTGTGTCTATGAATTCACGGTGATACTTCTCACCCTCACCATGCATTTCTGTGACCAAGAACTTTGATATTGTGGCCAGGTGAACAGATTGAGAGAAGACATGTACTATCCTTAAATGTTATTGTAAGAAATAAGTGCCTATAGCTTTGTGGCTGTAAAAATCAGAAAAGGAAGTTAGATGACTGGCCTTTATGTATTGACTCTAGTTTAAAAATAAATTAATAGAAAAAAAATAATATTCTTGTTATTTTCTGAATGGAATTACCGTCATTATGAGAGTTATGCATCTTATTTTGGTACAGATTTCACCAATTTTGGATTTTAGCACTGAGAAATCTGTCAGTCTGAGTGTGTGCTTCCAGGCTGCAAACTGGAATTTCAGTTGTTTCTGTGTCTGGAATCAGTCCCACATGGATACAATTGCCTGGTGCAATTACCAAAGACAATCACCCATTAAGTGAGGCTCATTCAAAGAATCAGGGATGCACACACTTATGTTTTATCAATCACTAACCTGTGGCCTGAAACAGAATAATCTCTCGCTGTGATTTTGCTGAGACATTGCTCAGCTTCGCCCTGCCCACGTTGCTTCCACAGGCGGTGCTGTACAACGACCGCTCCGTGCTGGAGAACCACCACGCTGCTGCTGCCTGGAACCTCTTCATGTCCAGGCCAGAGTACAACTTCCTGGTCAACCTGGACCACGTGGAGTTCAAGCATTTCCGCTTCCTCGTCATCGAGGCCATTTTGGCTACTGACCTGAAGAAACACTTTGATTTTGTTGCCAAATTCAATGCCAAGGTGAGATTTGCTTGGGTTTCTGGGGGACAGTCAGAAAAGATGGTGGGCCTTGGTTGCATCCAGCAAAAAGGGTTTCTGTTTCCTCTGAATGTCCTTCTGGCTGCTGTAAAACACTGAATAACAATCTGGCCTTTCTGTTGGATTTTAGACATTTAAATTTAGTGGCACAGCTTCTCTTCTTATACATATTTCCTTTTTCCAGAAAGTGATATAAGGCTAAAAATATGATGGACTATTTTTACATTCTGTTTCAACGTTGCTTTCTTGTTCGCTGGCGCTTTAGACCTATCAGCAAAGCACTCAGGGGGGAGAAAAATCAAAGGTGTTATTGCCAAGTTTCCGTAATGGCTACTTTAAGTGAATTTTTATTGATTTAGTCATACTCTTGTACTATCAAAGCACAGAAATCCCAACGATTTAGGCATTCCAATTTCAAATGCAGCGAAAGCATGGACTTCTTTTCCTTTCTCTTTCCAGAGGAAGGTCACTAAAGATCTTCCCTGCACGCTCCATTCAGTGAGCATAGAATCACAACCAGGGAAACCATTCATAAAAATCACTTATCACTTCAACCGAACTTATTGGAAATCACCCCATTTAATTGTTTTAATAAACTCCATCACCCATCAAATCTGTTGGCACATTCATGAGATCCCTACCTTTGGAGCTGGTGCTGCCTTCTTGTTCCTTGTGAGAAACCCCCAGAAGAGCGTGGTTTGTGTCTGGGATGTCCAGGCTGTTTCAGTGACACTTTTTGTCACTTTGTGACGTTTTTTGCTGCGGTATCACTGAGGATGGATCTGTACACTGACCCTTTGAAGCCTCCAGATGTACGACTGCTTTTGTTTCCCATTTCCCTGTAACATCTCTCTGTTAGGCTTTGAGTCGTAAAGAAAGACTTTAAATAAGGTCCAGGGTAGACAGAGAACTGATCTGTAGACCCATAAAAATCTGAGCTCCTTCTGCACCCCTGCTAGTCCTGTCCCTTCCAACATTAACCTTTCTGCTTTTATTTTAGAGCAGTTGATAGCTCTCAAAAAAAAAAAAAAATCACTTTTTCTCATGAGAGGTATGGAAAAAATAGAGAAAAGGAAAAAGGGAGGAAATAGTTTTAGCCATACTTAGACCAAGCAGGGAAATGAGCTCGTTGCACATCTTCACACTGCAATGAAACCAGCACGGTGTTTTGTGGTCATTTATATTTATACACCAATAGGTATTAACTTCTTGAAAAATGTCACAGAAAGATTGTATTTGTTTCTTTTCCTAGTAAGTGCTTTCAAACAGCTGCTTAATGTGCTAAACATTGATTTCTCATTATTCATCTCAATGCTCTTTGGTTTTCACTTACTTTCCTTTTTCCATGTGGTTAATTCCAGCCTGGGGTTAGCTCACCTGCTTATGCTAGGGATTTTGTTAAATAGCTAAATACATTGTGCAATATCCCAGGTCAGAACTTCCTCTGTGGATGCATCCTTTTGGCCAGGATTATGGCCGTGGTTTCCTTTTTCCTGTCTGCCAGGTGAACGATGATGTTGGAATTGACTGGACCAATGAGAACGACCGCTTGCTGGTTTGTCAGATGTGCATCAAACTGGCCGACATCAACGGGCCTGCAAAATGCAAAGATTTGCACCTGCAGTGGACAGAAGGCATCGTCAATGAGTTCTATGAACAGGTAAATAAACGCGTTCCAAAGCTGCATGTGCAGTGTGAAACACTCCTGGAGCACGATGAGTGAAAATCACAGAGAACAGGGGTGAAAAGGCTGGCTGGAGTTACATGAATCCATTCTTGGCTGGACTAGTGAAAGTCCCTTTGTCACTGAGGTTTCTGATGTGTCCTCAGAGACCTCTGATGATGGTGTTTCTGCAAGCTGAGCTGAAGACATCAGCAGGTTCTCACAGCTCTCCTGTGCAGTCTCACATTTTATCGACACGCAGTCTCCAGAAGTGGGCACAACACCTTTGTTCAGACAATCTAAACAGAGCAGTGGAATTATTTTCGCTTCCCTGCAGGCCACATCTCTGTCCACACAACCAGAACCTTCATGTGCTGAGCAGGACTGTAACACTGACTTTCAGTTTACCACAGATCAGCCACATCTGCTCCCTCCACGCTGATCCTGACCCACACTTTATTTTTTCAGACAACACTTCCAGCTCTCAGAGGTTTGTCAGTGCAGCTGCACGGATTCTGCAGGCCATGCTGGTGGCACAAGGAAGGAGGACAGCCACAGATTGCTTTCCAAAGGCCTGGGAACACAGCCAGGCTCTGCTCCTCTCCTCCTAGGTGTAAGGGAGCCCTGAGCTGCACCTTTCCTCGTTATAACCTATTTAGCCCTGCTGAGTGCAAGGGTCAGGGCTGTTCCCACACTATTCCTCTGTTTCCTGAGTGGGAATATTTTGAATGTTCTGCTCAGGTTAAACTCCACATCCTGTCGTTTCCAGATGAAGCAAACAGGGTAAATTACTGAACCAGACAACCCACAGGCTTCTCAGGGAGGCTATGCAGTCACTTGGAGTCACAGATGAATCCCTTTTAAAGCCTTTTCAACTTCCCTTAAATTTACTGCACTTACAGTTGGGGGGGGAAAAAAACCCAACCAGGATTTGCTGCTGCCTTCTGGAGTATGTAAAGAGACAGGAAAAGGGACAAAATTCAGACATTGACCTGAAGCGTCTTCATTTCTGTCAGATCACCTGGGAAAAAGAAAGTACAATGAACCTTACATATGAATATAGCTGGTTCCATTTTTGTTTTCATTTTTTTCTTCAACAAAAAGAGGGTGTCCCAAAACAACCTTAATGTCCCACATTTTCTTTCAGGAAATGCTTTTCTTCTTCTTCATTACAACTGTGCCAAATGAAGGGTACTTCACAATTCTGGTGATGATCGTGGCTTGTGTGGGTGACAAGTGCCTGCAGACAAAAGCTGTTAATCCCATGTATTGCATGGCTTTCCTTTGTTCCTACATAGGTGATATCAGAGGGAAGTGTCCCAATGCATAAATATTGAAGTGTTGGACAGGGAATCCAGCTCGGGAGGACACAGATGTGGGGAGTTTTGTGTTATCTGTTCCACAGCATGGATCTCTGCTATTTTCCATCATTCAGAAATGGGATTCAAAACAGAGAGCGTTTTCTTTCTTGGACTTACTTTTGGCATTAAGGAGGATAAGCTAGAGTCTCAATTTATATTACCTATATTAAAATCCTTTTTTCTTTAATTTAAAATGCTACAAGAGGTGTATCAAACCATGTCCACCATGCTTTTGAGCATTAGATTTTTTTCTGAGACTGAAAACACCAATTCCTTTCAAGAACTTCACTCCCATATAAATAAAAACTGCCTATTAAAAATGTGCTGTATAGAAATATTCAAAATCCTGTGTCATATTGTTACAGGATGTTTCCTTCTCTCCACATGCTCAGTATAATTATTTGAAGATGCCATAAGACATGTTAGAATAAAAAAAAAAACCACTGCAAGATGTTTCACGTAATAAATCCTGTTTTAACAGAACATTTAAAAAGAATCTGTAAACATTTTAACAGTAAGCCTTCTTCCCAGCTCACAACCAGGAAATCTCAGATGTGTTTCTGTAAAGAAGAGCAAGCTGTCACCTCTTCTTAATTTGCTTGCTATTTCAAGAATGAATGGCATCTTTCAGTGTTTGGTCAACACAAATATTTTGTTTTTAATGATTGAACATAGCATTTCGGGGTGGGTTATTTTGAAAGTAACAAACAAAACACAAGGAAATGAGATATTTGCTGTTAATGCTCCAAAATTTAGCTCTCGTTTTTTGGCCTTCACCAAATACAGATACAGGAAACAGAATATATCTCCTATTTCTAATCTATGTCCTCAAATATAGAACTCTGTATTGTATTAAAATATTAATTTGCATATCAGGCTTGATTAG
The DNA here is from genome assembly GCA_013397935.1 of Dasyornis broadbenti. Lineage (NCBI taxonomy): Eukaryota > Metazoa > Chordata > Aves > Passeriformes > Dasyornithidae > Dasyornis > Dasyornis broadbenti. The sequence goes on along the minus strand of VZRN01004005.1, from coordinate 162,703 downwards.
GAAGGTTAGATATCTTTGGGGGAGAGACGGCATCTGGTCTTGTCATGTCTGCTCAGCTGAAAACTCAGTGATAGCACCAGGGGTTTTGCAGTGATAAAGAAGTGAGTATATGACACTTGGTTCTGCAATAAAATTTTACTTTATTTTACATCGTGAGAGGAGAGAGAAAAAATTATTTTTATACCTGTCTCTCAAAAAAAGCTAACAAAAAGCTTCATGGGAAAGATTTACTGCTCTTGAGCAATGGCTGCTTTCACAAGGATCATTCTAATAGTTGCAGGAAAGAAATATTTATGACCCAAAGCCCAGAGGACATCTCCAGAATTCTTTTAATAAGGACAAAATTAATAAAAAACTAGTTTGGTGAGATAGCCCTGGCCTGTAGAAGTTGTCTTGTTCCCTGTAAACAAGGTTGTTGTGAACTAACAATCACACAATCAGAAGGGATTGTTTTAAAAAAAAACAATGTGAAGAAAGAAATCAAATAGCAATTCTCAAGTTTTCACAGTGTAAAGTTCAGGACAAGGCCTAGGGGCATCATTCTGCAGTCATTAACAGCATCCTTGTTAAATTCATACTCCCAGCAGTGGGTTGGTATCAGCTCCTAGCAGAGCTGTAGCTTTGACCCTTCGACACTGCAGCAGGGTCATGCTGGAAGCCCCACTGGTGTTCAGCTGTTGTTCTCCCAGCATTTTTAATCAGCTGGATGTGCTTTACTCCTTTCTGTGCCATGCTTTTATTTCCTTTAGCGCAGAGAAATCACGGCTGGTTTTTATCTGCAGGGTGATGAAGAGGCCAGCCTGGGCCTGCCCATCAGCCCCTTCATGGACCGCTCTGCCCCGCAGCTGGCGCACCTCCAGGAATCCTTCATCACCCACATTGTGGGACCCCTCTGCAACTCCTATGACTCAGCAGGGCTGATGCCAGGAAAGTGGATAGAGGACAGCGATGAATCAGGAGACACTGACGAGCAAGAAGAGGAGGAAACAGCAGAAATGGAAACTTGTGAAAACGCCGAATCCAGTAAGTTGTTGACACTTAGATTTTCCAACCAAACAGGTTCCATGCTGGGACCAGAACACTACTCAGAGGCTGTGAGCTGCCAGGTTCAACGTGGGCCTCCTCCAGAGTGAGTCAGGGCTGTCCTTGCTGAAGCTGTAGCCTCCAACATGGTTAATGGAGTTGCTCCATGGTTTCAGGACCAATGTGGTTCATAGCTACCACTGTTTCTACCTTAGCTGAGGTGTCTGGTGGTGGATCACCTGTCCGTGCATGAGGGCTTTCTAGACTGATTCAGCCCTGGTGTTAATAGACTGCAAGATTTCAGCTGGAAAAAGGATGCCTGGGAGAAGATTTTTCAAGGAAAAAATCATCGTTTCCATGAGTTAGCACAACGTACAGGAATAATAGAATGAGAGTCTGAAATGCTGATGCAGTCAAAGAGTTTTTAACAATGGCATCATTTTAATGCAACTCTCTTCAAGGCAATGTGGAGAAGAGTGGGAAGGGAATTGGCACTGAGCGTTGCTGTTGTGTGCTGGGAGCTGCATCACTTGGCCAATCCATAACTAAAGCTCAGATTGTCCTGCCTCTCCTCTAGAAAAGCAACACTGCCAGTACTTGCTGTACTGAGAAGAAAACTTTTTACTTGAAAGGAGATTTCAGGCACTTATGGGACGTGATTTTTAAGAGAAAATCCTGCAACTGTAGACCTCTTTCTTTTATCAGTTTAATCCTGCATTTTTTACCTTTTTCTTTCTTTCATATTCTTTCACCCTCTGAATTTTCTACTACTGTTCTTCTATTTCCTCTGGGTCGTCTTTCTTTCTCTTCCCTATACCTAGAACTTTTAGGAAACACCAGCCGTTAGTGCACTCATGAAATACCAATACATAGCTTTTTCCCTCAACAATTTTACTTTTTCTGTTCTTTCCCACACACTTTCATGCCCTACCTGGGTATCATTCCTGTTTTCTGTTGGGAAAGCCGAGAAAGATTTGATGAGTGCAGTAAGTCACACACGGATGTGGAACTAAAATCTGTGCCTCCTGATGGGCAGAATCAACTTTTAGTCTCTAGTAAGATCCAGAGGTAAACAGTTTGTATTTAAGAAATCATTGCTGTCGCTCACACTCACACACAGGCACATATTTTAAGTTTAGCACGTTCACACGCACAAAAAATCTTGTAGAGAACAGCAAACATCGAGTAATGAAACAAACATGGGTTGATTTAGCTCCTTATGATCTACCAGTTTGTAATAGGCAGAGCCACGTGTTTGTGGCACATTGGCCTTTACGGAGGTGCTATTGCTGTATTAAAAAAAGGAAAACAATTAAGGATGTTCTCATATATCCATGGAGTGTCTAACCTTACTCTGAAATCCTTGCTTTCCTTTCATCTGATATCTCTATTCACTTATCTTCTGTATCACCATTAGTGGAATTGAACAGTGTTATTTTCAGCTTCAAAGCACTGATCATTATTAACCTTTCTCACATTGCAAACAGACTGATTTTAGTGGCCTTCTGTTTTCTTTTTTACATTCTACACTGTTACTGTACTTTACTATTCAGCCTGGTGTTCTTAGACCGTGGTTTTCAAAACCTTAAAAATTAATGTATCACGAGTTTTGAAATACCCAACAAATTCTTTCTACTTCCTTTGTTCCACATGGGGGGTGCTCATCTTCTCGATCACGCCAATGTGTGGCAAATTGTTGTCTTCAGGTTCCCGAAATTCCCTGTGACTGTGTGGATCTTACTCAGGATTCTACGACATCTTTTGTGTCAATATAGGGACTTCACAGCTCCTTAGGAAGTTATACCTGTGATCAACACAATTGTGGATGTTCTTAACTTTCTCAGTGAAACAATAAAAGGTTGAGATGTCAGAAGCACGGATATTAAGACTCGTATAGATATTGGTAAAGATCTTTTTCTTGATGAAAATGCCTTTTAGACGGATTGAAGTGTAATTGTGGCAGAAAACACCTCACCTTGATAATTGACTGAAGCAGCTGAGATAAATGAAAGAGTTATAAAGCTTAAAGTAGCTTGAAGTCATTTTTTCACTATAAGGAAGTATATACTTATCCTGAAGGTCTGATGCAAGTATAAGAATTAAACAGACTCGGTCTTTAATGATTCAGACAAATTTTAACACCACGGCAAGAGAGCAGAGAGCAACAAGATGTGGGGTCACCTGGGAAACCCAGGAGAGAATGTCCTGCTGGGGCATTGGCAGGGTAGGGGCTTCTTATTAGTGCTAAACCTGAAGGTTTCCTACAGGGAACCAAGGGCTTTCTAATGAAGGATTGAATTGGATTTGGTCTGTGCTCAGTGAAAAGCTCTTTGTTTCCAGTTCAAAAGCTTCAAGGGCTAAATGTTTTGGACCCTGACACAGACATACTTTAGGCAACCTGCAAATACTAATGCACGCAAATTTATTTGGGACAAAACATTCCTCTACGTCACCTTCTTTAAATGAGAAATCAGCAGTTCTCTTTGGAGGGGTTATTACTTCAGTTCTGTGACTGCCTTTGGCATTGTTAATGACCAGGAAAAATGTTCAGACTGTGTGCTCTCAAGGAGTTAACAATCTGCGTTGGACAGACTGCACTGACAGGAAAAAACCCACCCTTCAGACAGCAAAACACTTGTAGTGCAGCTGTGTCAGGAGCCACGAGAACCAGCAGGGACAAAAACACTTTACAGGCTGAGAGCAGGGGGCTGGTGCTTCGAAACCAAAGGGAAGCAAGCTCCCTGATGGAATTTGGCTGTGTGAGAACTTGTTCAGTGCTCACACTGGTGCCCAAGCTATGCTGAAGTTTTATGGTCATCTCCACTGCAATGGTGGAGTGATAGATCTTTGAAAATGGAACATAGGAATGGGTTCCCTCCTTTGATTATTAATGCTTCATTAGTAATCATTCATTAATGCTTCATTAGTAATCATTCATTATCCTTCAACAGCTCAGCTGAGAGCTAAAATGAGGAGAAAACAAAATCAAGATTTTTTTTCCTAGGACAATCAGCAGGGGTGGGGAGGGCACAGAATTTATTGTGTGTTGAACAGAGTCTTTAAGAACTTGATATAAAATGAGCAGAGACAGCTCAGTAACATGTTTTATGCATAATCATTCAAGAACTGGATGCCTCTTGTGAGCAGCAGAGTCAGGCCTAACATGCAGCCTTGGGATAGGATGAAGCTTGGGCTCAAACTGTGCAGGAAACCAGTTTTGCTTTCCCCGAGGTCTGGAGAGGCAGAGCTTTCTGAATTTTAACACCGTTTAAATCTGTGGGTTTAAAAATCTGTCACAGTGCACCCTGTCTTCTTCCTACACCTTCAGTCCCTTTTCCTTCTCCAACAGAAACCAGTGCATTAATGTCACATGGTGTTTTACAGGAAAGAAGAAGTTCAAGAGGAGGAAAATCTACTGTCAGATCACTCAGCACCTGCTTCAGAACCATAAGATGTGGCAGAAGGTGATTGAGGATGAGGAGAGGTTAGCTGGGTCAGAGAAGCAAGGCACGGAGCAATCCCCACTGCACCAATCTTCAGAACAAATCCAGGCCATCAGGGAGGAGGAGGAGGAGAAAGGGAAGGCCAAGAAGGATGAAGAGGAGAACACAACTGTAGAACCAAACCAATGACAATATTTACAGCAGTATTTTAAGACAGATTGACTCGTGCACAGACTCTTTCTCAAGCCAGCACAGCATTTAGACACAACACTGTAGAAGTATGGGATAATGCGCCTACAGCTGTTTAATTTGTTTCTCTTTCCTTTTTATGGTGAGGTACATTGTTTAAACTCCTATGCTCAAGGAAGCTTTCACACTGCAACACCGGCTTTACAGACTTTCTTTAAAGAAATTTGGGGGTGGGTGGAATTATATAAATATATATATATATATATAGCCAGGGTTATTGGCTGCACACTTCAGCAAAATACATTTAATGATATATTATGGTCACTGTGATATTTACAGAAGAAAGTTAGCTAAGGAAATGCTGCTTCTGAAGCACATTTGCAGTTAACAGTAAGGTACCAGTTAAGTAGCTTGTGCTCTTAATGCTGAGGGATAAAAGTTCCAAAGCTTTACATGAATGCTGATATATCCTGCCAACACATACGTGTGAGTGAGGGGGTGTTTGCCAGTGTGAGTGGATGTGAGAAAACATAGCATAGTCTGAGTTCTTACCACACTAGCTGTAGCACATGTCCCACTACACCACAACAAACAGAAGGCCAGAATTTTAGAGAATTCGTGCCTGCAAGGGAACAATTTTGAGGAGCTTTGCTTTCCCATCGCCCTGCAATCCCGGCGTGCGCTCCAGCTGCGGGCAGCAGCGGTCAGCGGGCCCAGGCTGCTGCTCTGGCCCTGTCCAGCTGTGCCGGACAGCTGTGCTCCTCCTCCTCGGCCCTTCCCGGACTGCTGGCGAAAGGGATGTGCCAGGAGAGCTGTTTCCAGAGGGGGAACTGCAGTCTGTTCCCCTGGAGGTGACCTGGCCCTCCCTGTGCTGCTGCAGGCCCGAGCGGCTGCGGCTGCTGGGGCAGGGGAACACGGGGAGCCAACGCGTGTCCTCCCCTCGCCCCGTGCCTCTGGCATCAGTGACCACATGGATCATTGGAGAACAAAGCTAAACTGCTGGGGGAGAAAAGAAGGGGAGCGTGGGGGCCATGGCCTTGCCCAGGAAAACGCAAGGGGTGCACTGGGAGCCGTGTGGGGCACAGGTGCCAGTCCTGCAGGGGTGTCCCAGCCGCCACCCACAGGAGCTTCACAGAGCTCGGGTTTTCAGTGTGAGGTGCTGGATGGGAGCAGTTTGTTGCTGGCATTCTGCTTAGAAGCAGCATGTTTGATCCCACCAATATACTTTTTTTCTTCTTTCTTTTTTATTTTTTGGTTTTTTTTTTTTTTTCAAGAGAAAGAAAAAGATCAGGGCTGTAAGGACAGCAGATCTTTTTTGTTGTTGTTGTTCTGTTCATTTGTTTTCTCTGTTGTTTATGCTGTGAGCCAAATGTCTATTTAAAAGGTTGGATATTCACTTTCAATATTTTATTTCACGATATTATATTTGTCAATGATTAGCTATCTAGATGTAAATATGGAAAAATTTTTATGGGTTCCTGTAGATAATGATATCTTTAAGAAAAAAAAAAAAAAAAAAAAGAAAAAGAAAAAAAGGGTAAAGTTGTTTTGTAAAGATAATTTTTTAAAAAATAAATACAAAAACATTTTTATACAGTGTAGCCATTTTCAAACCCCACAAATAAAGTCTTGAGTAATTTGTATAGACCCTTCTGGGAAGCCAGTGGTCTACAGGATCAAGGCTTTAAAATATTAATGCTCTTGGGGACTGGCAGCACCAACCAGTGCCACACAATTTAGAGATTTGTTCCCACAGAAAGAATTATATATATAAAGTTCAGTATCTCTCAAAAATCATTTGACTATGTATGCTTTTTCTACTTTGATTCTGACGCTCATTACCGAGAAGAGGGTTGCTTGTGAGAGTAAGATTCCTTGCGAAAGGCAGAGTTTATAGAAGTCCTTTCTGTATTGAATTTCTGACACTGTGCCCATCACTTTTTGCAATTGTTACACGTTCACCAAATCTCATGATCCTATTGACACCTTCCCAGAAATGTTGGAAAATATCCTCTATCAAAGCCAGTCACGTGTGTGTTATCACTTCAGAGTTCCTTCCTGCTTTGCATTTCTGTCAGAATGAGCTTTTGCTCAAAAGAGGATTTTGGGTTTTTACTGGTTGCATTTTCCTGATGTTGTCCTGTCCTGCTCTTACCAGTAGAGAATGTGTTTGCCTTTCAGCAGAGTGACTGGAGCACGGTTCTGAATGCTCTTACCAGCAGGAATATTTAGGAAGTGTTTTCCAATGAAATCAGAAAAGCAAGGATCCAAATCCCACTGCTATTTCACAGGGAATAGCAGAATTCATTCAAAAGAAAAAAGTTGTCTCCAAGATCTCAGCAAGTCTCCACCAATTCCAGCATGCACTGTTTTCACACCTCTTCAGTCACTTTGATTGATCATTTTATTTGGGTTTTTCTTGTACAAGTGATATGCATACTTTATAGTATGAGAAGGATTTATTATGCCTCATTCTGTCCTTTAAAAATTAAACTTACAGAGATGCTTTAAAATGTCACATCTCCAAGCACTTTTTTCTTGATTTTCAGTACATAATCACTGTAGCTGGACTTTAATATTGGGTTTTATATTGCCTTTGCTGGAAGATGAAAAAATTCTGTCACAGCAGGTGTTAGTGGGTGCCCAGCTGGTAAAATGAGGAAAAAGAATGAGGCAAAATCCTGTAAGTGGAGCTCCACATATTCCTCTAAGCTGGCATGCACAGGGTGGAACTAAGAAAAATTATTCTAAAAATGTGCTGAAATTGAACCATTATATTTTTCCAGTCATCATTTTTGGTTGCTATTAGGTAAAATGAGTGTCAGCTTCTAATTTGAGATGTTTTTCTACATTGCCAATGCAGCTGCTAGCAATTGATACACCAGTGCCACCCAAGCCTGTTTGTGGGAACAGTCTGATTAAACTGGATCTTTACAGTGAACAAATTGCTGACAGGCTTAAAATCAGAATTACTGTTGTTTCTATCCAAACTAGAAAGAAATTCCAGTGAAGAAGCTGAAGTAGCTGCGAGTGCTCGGCTTGGTAAGAGGTGACTTTTTTTTCCCACTCCAAATAGTAATCAAATCCAATTTCTGCAGGTGGCCACTCCTTATGGATCTGATTCCCGGTCTTTGAAGTGCGTGTGTGGCAGGCAATGACCAGGAAATCTCCAGGCTGGCTTAGATACAACGCAAAAGAAAAGACCAGAGAGGTTTTATGTCAAGAATGTGAAAACCCGTTTTTTTTTGTGCGCATAGATAATGAAGAAGGTAATTTAGGGGGCTTTATAATATTTTCTAGTCCAAATGAGGCAAAACTTTTCATCTGCAGTTACAGCAGCCTTTTGGAGGCTAGGTCTTGAAGGTTTTCCACTTTGTGTAGTCCTTTGGTGTTGCAAGCATCAAATAAACCACAGCCTATGAAATATTTTAGGAAGAAAAAAATACAGAAATAAAAGAGAACTGCTTCTACCCAATCAGCAAAATGCTCATGTTTTAGGTGGGATGTTTACAGCGTTGATATTAATTTCTGGTACATACCATTTTTAAAGCAGTGTGTTAGATACTAGAGAAAGCAACCCCCATTTAAACAATGTTTTGCAGTGACAAAAAAAAAACCCAAATTATTTTAGTTTTCTGTTCTTTAAAAAAAGGAAGAGAAAGACTAGATTATTTTTTCCATTTGGATGTTTTGTTTTCCCCACTTTAATGTCACTTGGAGTCTGATCCTGTTCTCTTCCACTCTAGAAGTTTGCTGTTGCCTGAAATATGCGGCTTTTGCGGTCCTTGCACTGCCAGTGCCGTGACCAAAGCACCCTATCTGTCACAGAGCAATCACATGGGAACACTTTTGTCCCTATATTGGCGCTTTCCTTGATTGCCTCGTGCTGTTTGCCATGGAATAGAACTTCTCTCATTGCACTTGTGTTGCAGATGGAACACTTAGAAATAGAGAGTGTGAAGGCCCCACACTATTTAATTACCTTTTCTTTTAGGAGGAATGTAACGAGTGGCTTTTCTTCTAAGCAACCAAAAATGCTGTGTCTAAAAACAATAGTTTCCACCATGTTCAAAGGGCCATAGTTTACTGTTTATGCTCTAATTCTAAAATCTTGGTTTGTTTTTAGCCAATGTGCGGAGCATTTTGACGTTCGTCTCTGAAAATCATCCACCTCCTCCGGCAGGGAGATGGTGTTTGATGTGATGTTGCAAGCTGTGCATCACAAGGGAGTTGCAACAATGGAGGGGAAAGGGATTTTACTGTGCTCTTGGCAGCATTTTAGACTGCCTTCATCGGTGAATGAAATCTTTTACACAAAGCTGGGTGTCACCAAAGGCCTCCGCTGTGACGTTGTGCCGGGTGCTGGCTCTCGTAGCAAACACAGTCACATTCCGGCAGGAAATGGTTCCCAGGGTGGAGGTAATTTGAGAATGCTTTTGTTAATAATGCAAGGATACTTTTGATCAGTTTTGACCCTCATGTGCGAACTTCTCTCTGCATCATCATCAGCCTAAAATCCAAGATGCATTTGGGTCTTTTACCATTAGTGTACCACTGTTAGAAGTTCTTCAGATCCTGGTGGTCTGACTCTGGAAGGAAGTTCAGGCTGTAGAGGCTCAAATAAATGCTTTCAAAAGTACCATTTGGCATCTAAGCAAATTCCATTCCCAAGTTGCTTTCTATGCATTCCAGGCTGGACATTAAGGTCACTGGTTTTCTTTAAAAATACTAAATTTCTGTCTGCTTTTTTGCTAGATTTTTTTCTTTTTCGTTCTGAAATTCTGGCCCCATCTTTCTTCAGAAACGCCCTGGAAAGCAGAATGCAGTGTGGAGAAGCCAAGGATCTTGCCAAACTGAGCACCAGTCGGTGGCAGAGCCCATAAGGACTCAGGGTGGGCATCCAGTGCTGTGCCCACACTGCTGCTCTGTTCGCTGAGAAGGTGTGGGGTGGTTGTGGCGTAGCCCACCCTAGCTGGGCTTGGAATCCTAGAGAATTTTGTCAGCTTTCAGAATGAACCCTCAGCATTTCTGAAAACTCAGCCGTAAGTCTAATGCAGCAAAAGGTTTGTGGTTGGTCCTGGTTGTTAGTGAAGTACCGGTGGCAAAGTCTCTTGATGAACCTGCTGGGTCTGTGTGGTGTGATCCTGTGAGGGCTTTGCTGTTGGTGAAACGGCTGCAGCTCTGAGTCCACCCCTTCAATAGTCACAGTGTGAGCCTGGGAGCCCAGCAAACCCAGCTGAGCTGGCGCTGGGATCCAGGGAGGGCACGAGGTGATTCGAGTGAGGCAGAGGCAGTGCAGATGCACTGGGGCCCATCCCAGAGCTGATCCATCTGAGGCACACAGCGCTCACTGGGTTGGGAGGACAACAGCGACAGTCTGGGGCTTTTTGTTCTCTGAAGAAGAGGCTTTAGACTGTTGGAAAACCAGCATGGAAACAACATCTAGTATTTGCTATTACTTATGCGAGTCCTGTCATGATTGAGATGTTCCAACATCACACGTTTAAGGAAGGAAAGTTTCAATTTAAGGACGAGTATGAGAAGGTGTTGAGCATCCCACGCCTCACGGGCACAAGATGAGACAAAAGCGCATTCTCAGAGTGAAGGACACCCCGCTCTGCTCTTTCCAGCCTCAGCCCTGGGCATTGTCTTTAGAGCTTGGGTGTTCCTCAGCTCAGAGCTGGTGTGATCAGTCCTGGAGTTGATGGGGTTGTACACGTGCAGGAAGGTGTTTTGTGGGAAGGAGAAAAGGAAATTGTGGTCCAGTAGCAAACAGATTTTATAAAACAAAATTTCTTTTCCTTTCCAAATCAAATTTAATCCTGCTGAAATGGAGTAAACAAAGAGTTTCTGGGGGTTTAATCGCTGTTTGATGTTGCAGCATTAGTCAAAATGATGGCAGTGTTAAAGAGAAGATAATTATTCCCATTAATTAGACATTAATTAGAGTAGGGGAATCTTCTTTTTTTTTTTTTTTTTTTTCCCTATTTTCAAGGAATCAACAAATAAGAATGTCCAGGGATCTTGGAGAAAAGTACATGTTAAGTGATTTTGAACAGATGGAAGAATAATTAAAATTAGGTGACAGGTGTCTTAAGAAACATTGGAACAGCTTGCAAAATTATCAATTATTGGAGTCAAACTTTGATTTAGAGCTAAACAGCACCAGTACTTTTGAGAGCAACTGAGTATGATAAATCTTTCTTTGAATTTCATCACTTTCTTTAAGCAAAACAACATTCCTCTGGACGTAAATCAAAGCAGTGTTTAGCCCCTGCTGTGGTAGTTATTGAGTTCCAGAGTTGGAGGGAGCGGTGTGAGAATTATTCTCCGTTTACAACCTAATTATGATTTATTCAGAGGCCATTAGTGGGATTTTCCTGGCAGGCAGGTGTTCTTTTGATGCAAAATGCCTCACACCATCTCAGCGGGATGCAGATGTCACCTGCGTGAGCCCCCGCCTGAACTCTGAGATCAACGCGAGCTCCTCAGGAGCCTGGGGGCAGAGCAGTGCTGGTGTGTTTCTGCAGAGTCCGTTTGCACAATGACAAAAGGGGACAGAAGCTCGAGCTGCTTGACAATTCTTCTTTGGTAAAACTGAACCAATAAGCATTGTGCAGTCTGAAACCTTGCCAGTGTCACTTGAGGTGTGTGCACACATTCCCCTGAGTGCTTGCTCGTGTAAAACTGCTGCTTGTGAGAGCTGATGAGTTCAGGTGAAACCAGCTGGCCTTGGTTGAGGTCTGTCAAGCTGAAGGATGTAGGAAATCAAGAAGAATTTTTGACTGAAGTTGTTTAATTCTCCTTCATTAAGGAAAATTTTGCTTGGTGTGAGGGGAGGGGTAAAAGAAAAAAAAAAAAGAGCATTTTATTTGAGCTTTCCAGGTCTCTAGTCTGTGCCAGTGATTTCTTACTTCCAAAGCCATGTGTGTAGCATGTCTGAGGTGTGGGAATTGGTTAACAGATGAAAATTGTCTGTCCTGGATGCCACATGGAATCTGTGTGCTCCAGCGAGCAGCGCTGAAACCTGCAGGTGTGGAAAGGACTTCCTTCCCAGGAAATGGATACCGAGCAGTGAATTAGTTGGGGAAACCCAAATATTTCTGTTTTCCGTGTGGAAGTGTAAGAGCAGGTATCCAGGACTTTGCCACAGCTGCAGGCCATGTGTCCTTTTGTGACTGGATTCTCTTGTCCTGATGCGAAACCAGAGAAATCAGATCAAATAGCAGCTCCAGTTTTCAACACTGTCTTCCTTTACTGCAGAGAACACTTAGAAACGATGTGAATTAGCAGTTGCTCTTGGCTTTGAGGTATTTATGTAAAGAAGTTGGGAGTTGTTTTTGATGGTGGTGGTTGTTTTTCTCATCTGACCCTAGTTATTTTGCCCCCATGCTTTCCTTAAAGAAAAAGAAAGGAGAAAGCTCTGTGATCTGGTCAGAGAGAAAACAGCGAGGGGTTTACCATGTGTGTACATACTGCTTTAGGCAGAAAGCCTGCTGAAGTCTGTTAAAGCCAACTTTCCTTTTCAAAATTCCTGCCTGATCCTGGAACACAACAAAAAGCTGTATTTGAATGCAAAAGTGTTGATTTGTAGGTGTTTGTAAACCTTGATACAGTACTGCAGATGGTGTCCCAAGAGATCAAAGACAACGTTAATAACTGCTATGTGAAGTTGATGATATCTTTAATATTTCAACCATGTCAGTGTACTTTTGGTCACTACTTTTCTAAAGTTAAGTCTTCTTTTCTTGAGTAATCAATATAAGGTGTTTGCATGATGGAAAGTAATTTAAGTTCACTTTTTAAAAAGCCGTGATTCATACTGTGGGTTACGTTTGTTTAACAGATTAACATTTTCACTGATGGGTGGCAAAAGATTGGGTTTTGGTGGTTTTTTTTTGTTTGTGTTTGTTTTTTTTTTTTTTTTTAGTGCTTTTGATAGAAGAACATCTAGGACATTTTCCAACAAAAACACATTTTTTAACCTTTGCCTCCAGTTGTGGAAGAAATAGCTTCCAAAAATAATTACTTTCCAATACAGTTTGGCCTGTCTGGGTAACAATATGCAAGCATGTATTTCATGTAGAAGATGTGATTAAAAAAGTTAAAAATCCCATTTTGGTGAAGAAAAGTAACCTAGCAAGATCACAACCCTTTCTGAATTAAAACCTTGCCAATATAATTGAAGCACTTGACCCCCACCAGATTCTAGGGCCAAATTATACAAATTTTGTGTTTTAAAATTGACAACAGGCCAGACAAAGGTCTTTAACTTCGGGAAACACTGAGGAATTTGATCACCTTACATCCTGTCCTGTGAGGTTTGACTCCAGGCCTGGGACCTCGGGGCAAAATTATTTTAATGATGCTTATTCAGGCTCAGTTATAGCAGCAAGTTTCCACAAATCACTCCTGTACTACAAATTTAATCCCTCCTTGATCTTTTTCTCACTTCAAAAGGTGAGAAAAAGTTGGGGGGTGGGGGGTGTAATTTTATACGGCTCTATTTGAAAATGGTTTTGTGTACCTTTATAATTCTTTTGAAGCAATATTTTAAAAAATAACTGCCAGCCAAAGTGGCAATGCAGAAAAGTGCCATCTTGTTTAGGATTTGTACACACCCGTTTTTAACACAGTGTTCTTTTCACTAAGTACTACATACATTAATTTATATTTCTATATTGTCAATATTGTTGTAACCAAGCTTCTCCTTTCTAAACACTTCAGGAACAAGGCCTTGTATTTTTAGGTGATTTTCATAAACAGAATAATTCTTTTCCTTTCACTAGTATCTTGCACTCGATACATGTAGCAATACTTAATATATTCTCTTCACAAGTATTTGTTAAGTGATTTAGTTAATGGCTGATAAATGTTTTGTACAAAATAGATTCTGTACAGGAAAAAAAATCTTTTAGATAAACATTATTTATTTTTACTGTTTTGTAAGTTAGACACTATAATGAAGCTCCTTTTTGCCAGAATTACTGGAAGTGCCTCTTGGTAAAATGTATTATACAGTAAATATGTATTCAAAATTATTAGAAATACTTGTCACAAAATGAACAATGTGGATGTTGCAATGTGAAGACAAATGTACAACATAAATATAATTCTGTGGTATCCTGTTGGCTGTGTTTCTTTTTCCTTTATTGAACAAATTTGCTTTCAACGCCCAGTTTTCAGTTTGAGCGCAGACAACAAATGACCTCTACCCTCTCCAGACTCTGATTCAAATCCAGCAAAAGCTTGTATAGACTGAATTACCATTTTAGCTGCCAGCCTTCCTTGCTCCATGTCAGTGACCCAAGCTCACGTTTCTTGGTATCCGATTTCCTGCCGCTTTCACCTGCAGAGTTCCGCACTTTAGTTCAGATCCCTGACAAATCCCATGTTAAACACTTGGTGACTCAACCACTCTGTGGAAAGCCTCACTGGAACCATTCTTTAGCGATGACCAATATAATCCATCATCCATCAGCTGCCTGATCCAGCTCCTACGGACCGTATGGATTGAATGTGGTCTGTATGACATGGCAGCACCCAGCCATAGCAGTGCAGAGTGGCTAATGCTTCCAGAGAAAATGAAATGTGTTACCTTAACAGTTTCCCATCTCAATCACAGAAGTCATCTGTTAAAGTGGGACATCAGTGAGTGAAATCAATTTTCTTGCCATTCTATTGGTAAGTGTGCTGTCATTTTTCAGTAAAAAATTTTGCTAGTCTTTTATGTGGGCTAGAATTGACATCTAGCTACTGGTTTTGCTCACTGTTTATAATTTTAAAAAAGTATCTCACAGCTGTCAAAAATTCTACCCATTTTTAAAGTTTTATTACCTACTTGCATCAAAGACCTGGAGAGCTCTTCAGCTAATTGATTTGAAGTGGCTGCATAAAAATTACCTTAGATCATCCATGTGTTCAGAGCCTCTCTTCCTATAACTTAAAAATTAACAGATTTCAAAATCCCCAAGAGTATCAGCTGCATAAGTTTTGAAACCCCACCAGTTTATTTGTCCTCCGGCTAAAACTCTGAATGGCAAAAATGTAAGGAAATTTGCACCAGGCAGTGATTAGGAAGATAGAAGTCAGGATCACTGCCAGTAGGAAAGTAAAAAACGTTTACACCTATTCCAAGGGAACTGCTTCTAAGCCAGCTACTGGTCTGTCCCAAACACTTGATAACTCAATAGCATGCAATTATTTGATCCTAAAATTCACAGAGAAGAATGCAACTGGAGTAGCAAACAAAAACTTTCCCCTCACTACTTCTCAGCACAAAGAGTAGGGACTACCGAGGTAAAGAACGCACTTGTCTGAAAATCACCAAACTCCCTCTGGAGCTCTTCAAACAGCGAGAGATTCCCATGGGAAGAGATGAGCCATGAAACCCAGAGCAGAAGCTGTGAATCTGCTAATGAGACCGCACAGGAGCCTGCCTCTCCTGGGGTCTGGGAAAGCATAAACGAGGCCATGACGCACAGTCAAGCGGCTCAATTAAATGTTGCATTTCCCAGGTATTCAAATTAATCTCAATTGCTTGGGCAAACCCACTTGCCTAAAAGCCCTTGAAGTGTTTCACTAAGAGCAGAATTCTCAGAGAGCTCTCAGCGCTTTGTTCAGCAATGGTTTTTTTTTAGTGTTTCTTCATCATCTCACCAAAATCCTGTGGAAATCGACCTCACGCCACCATGGACACCCCAGATATTGTCAGTGATCAAAGTAGGGATGGAAGAGCTAACGACTTCCACAGTCAGGGAGTAACCTGCAGGTGCTACCCTGGCTGATGGGGTCTGTAGCTCTGGGGCTGCCATCTCACACCATCCCAGGGAGATTTTTAACCGCTCCACACTGGATTCCCAAAGACCTGGCACGCTGAGGTGGAAGCTGTCGAAACAAAGTGCTTTGTTGAACAGCTTCATTGCCAAGAGGTGATACAAACCTTGCATTAATTCATGAGAAAACGTGCAAGTTTCAAGTTTAGCTGAAGGTTTTGATGGCTTGTGTCACACCCAGCGTGGAGTGCTGTTTATCATCACTAAACAGCCTGGGATAGACACTGGCATTATGGTTTGGAAGTCTGATACAGATAAAAAGTTGCTGCGGCACCTGCTTGTCTTCAGCCAGAAATACAAAGCAGAAGGTTCCTGTTTGATCTGCACAATGGCTTCATTTATGTGCCTTTTGTTGTTGCTGTTCCTGATAAATTACTTCCCTTCACAATCCTTTGCACATGGGGATTGTTTATTACTGTTCTTGCCAAAGGCATCATATTCTACAAATTCAGCTCCTTCTGTGTAATCAGCCCTTCTGCTCTATTCTTTGCACCTTCTCTTTCCACATTTCTACCCAAAATCTTTGGGGTTAAATCTGCTCCGAAGAACTTATCTTCATTAAGGAAAGTGCTGTGGGACTTTTTGTTAAGATTAATGGTATTAATCTCTAGTGGCTGGACAAGTTCCAGTTTCACTTATTACATCTTTGTGCATAGAAATTCCCCTCAAAGCTCCAGTGGGTGCAAATGCTTCCTGCCCTGAAGAGATCCACGTCACTGGATTTCTCATTCATCCTGTTTGTTAGACTTCCTCAGAAACAGGTTCCACAGGGCCCTCTGGGATCTTTGCAAAGTGTGGCGCTGTATAAAAATACATACTTCTTTTCAAAATTCTCATTAAAACCTGTCTGACTCCAATTTGAGTGGGGAGGACGGGACTGGTTGGGTTTTTTGTTTGTTTTTTTTTCACTAATCATTCGGGAAGAAAAACCTCTGAGCCATTTTACCTGATCAGTCCCTCCTGCAAATGCTTTCAAGGTCATGGACAGCCACTGACCACACTCCTACGCTCTGCCCAGGCACCCAGCACGGAAAGCACACACACACGAGGTGACACCATTCCGTGGTCAGGGTGCAGTAAAGGCTTTTACTGCCACTCGTATTTTTGAAAATTTCTCTTCCTCATTTCTCATGCAAGGGGCTGAAAATGTGACTATCAGAAATAATTTGATTGCACCTCAGGGTAATGAGGCTACTCAGAAGGACCTGGGCACATCCTAAATAACAAGTTGGGTCCAAAATATAATTACAACAGGTTTTTTTATTGCTTTTGCTGTTCTTTGGTAAGAAAACTGTTCTTTGAGGATAGACCTGGAAGTCCTTGGTTGGACAAGAAAGTCCCCAAGACTGAAATTCTCACAGCAATCCCCAAGAGCTTCTAATGCCTAAGTGTATGATTTGTCCCTGGTTCTTTGATGTGGAATGGGTACCCAAAATTTTTTCTGGCAGTGGGTTTCCTACTCACTGATGTTCTTACCAAGCATGTTCCTAGGACTGGCGACAAAAAGAAGAGGAAAATTAACGTCAAGAAATGAATAATCCACAGCAGCAGAGTAGCAGAGCTAAAGCAATTAAAATTACACAGGCGGCGAAACTGCGATGCCTTATTAGTGCTCTGCAAATCCCTTCCCTCTTTCTGCCTGTCACTGGTGCCAAGCCACGCATTCACAGCCATTGCTGCCATGACTGGCGCTCCTCTGAGTCAGCCCAGAGTGGCTCAGGGTTGGAGTATTTACATGTCAGCATAAATAAAATATTAAAGGAGCATTTGGCCAAGTGGCAATGAGAGTAGTTGAGGACTCATTCCACCAGGAGTTTACCAGTAACTTAGCTTTGCAGCAAATTATTAAGGGTTGCAAATGTATTCTCTGTTGGACTGTAGGAATCACTTAAATTCAGATTTTAAGGTGATGTGATATATCCTAATCCTATTTATATGGGGTTTTTTGTTTGCTTTTTTTAAAAGTCAGTATTTTCCTTCTAGCAGATGAAAATGAATTCTGTTGGAATATATTTTTTAAAAAATGTCTTTTAGAAAGGAAAACATTTCATGCCTCCAAACACTGGGTGGGGGGGGGGGGGGGGTGTTTGAGGTTTTTTGGGGTTCTGGGTTTTTTTGAGACTTGACAAGGTTAGCATTTGCTCATGTAATGTGCCTGAAGAAGCAGCAGCAGCCGGGATCCTGGAGCTGGGGTTGTTGGATGGTGTAAGGTTGGTTGTTGGATGGTTAAGGCCACAAACCTGCCGCGTCGTCAGTGTCATGGTGGGCCTGTGTATGAAGATCACTCTTGTCACAGCTGTTCTCTCCAACTAGGCAAGGCTTTAGAAGTGCAATTAATTTACTTCTTCTTTAGAAATGAAGGTGGTCTGGCTTCTAAGTTCTTGTAATTAATACAAATTAGGAATGCAAAGAAAACAGACCTCCAGGAACAAGCGTCAGTCTGGTTCTTTGTCCTGTAGCTGCTTTAAAGGCTTTCTTTCAATCACAGAATGAAGTACATATAAGTAGGCAATTTCTTTTACAACTATAGGAAAGCAAATTCTTTCTTGTCTGGTTGATTGTCAAGCAATCTCCCAATGGGTTTTGTGTTTTGTGTCATTGTGGGAGCCACTAAAAAGTGACACACAAGAGGTGTCATGTCCTGTATTAGATTGGCAGTGATTTGTTTCCTATGTCTCAGGTCTTGGTAGTGAATTGTGGTGGGTGATGCACTCCACTGCCTTTCCATGCGATATCCATGGTCTGCAAGCCTAGAAGATCAAGAAATTCCTACCTGGATGACACTCTTTTCGTCAGAATTACTGAATTTTACAGAGGATCTGGTATTCATTTACTCTGAGCATCTTAAAAAGTATTGTAGAGGACGTAAGTCCGACCATTTCTGAGGAGCTGCTGTAATTAGTTCATGAGGGAAGGGTGGCACTCTGCTGGGAGGTGTAAGAGATCTTTCCATCATGGAAAATACCTCCCCCAGGGTGGTTTTGATGGAGTTCCACTTAAGATATCTACACCTATAAAGAAGTCATAGCAGGCTCTCTAATTTCAGTACAATCCCAACTGTGGTAAAAACCAGATACTGAGGTTTTACAATGAACCAAAAATCCAGGAAAGATGAGAGGATTGCACTAGATCTTGTGGGCCTTGCTCTTCAAAGCACTGCTGCTTCCTAAACTCCATAAAACCAGTCTGTAGGTACTTTTCTGTAAGTGTAGAGGACAGTGCTCTGGTGCTCATCAATACCATTTGTAATGGGGTCTTGGAGGACTATGTGGAAGGGATTTTTATAACCAATTTACAGATCTCCACCTATTTTAAAGGATAGTGTGGGAAAGGTTACCAGTGGCAGAACAACTGGAATCTGTGTCAGAAATCTTTGACAGCAACAAGGTCAGCGATGAAGATTAAAGGTCAGGCAAAACTAGTACAGATCCTGTATTGTGTAAACTCAGTTTTCCCAATAATTGAAGGAAATGGCCTAGAAGCTGTTCTCTTAAAGAGGCTGAAAGAGCCCATAATCACTAATTCTCCTAATCACTAATTACTGTGGACTACTAGGCACCCTGATATCTCTTAGAAAAGGAGAAAATAGATTTCCAAGTTTCCAAACCAAAGAAGGGTATAAGACACTTTAAAGTACAAAATGTGAATTATGTGTGGTGTAATAAAATTCCAGCCTCATTAAGAGCCCAAAATGGAGAAATAACGAAGGAAAGGATAATAATTTGTATTAAATCTAGGATAGCAGAAGCCTACTCTGTGAGGGTTTAGCTACCATGGGAACCTACTGTGCTGCAGAGGGTGGGAGAGAGCAAGAAGGGAAAAGGAAGAATTTCAAACTTTAATACCTTTTCTGTTTATATAATCAAAGCCTACAGGGTAGCAGAAGATGGGATTTCCAGCCTCCCTTTGCTCAAGAAACTACAGGGGGAACTAATCACGCTCTTCCCCTTTACCCAAACTTGCAAATAAAAGTTTCAGTAGCTGTGACCTCGTGGCAGGAAAAACTCAGGGTGGGAATGAAGTTTGCAAATTTTTCCTTTCATTGTGGCAAAGGACTTGTTTGACTCTCCCATGCAATTCTCTCCTCCCCCTTAATGGATCCTTTCACTCTGGTTTTACCTCATGTTGATAGAGACTTTACCCTGAAGATTTTGGGGAGCAGGGCATACTGGGCATACCAGGAAGGACCAGGGCCTGGATGGAAAGTCTGTGAATCACCTGTTAACCCTCCAGTCTATCTTCTTCCACTCACTCCCCATTTTCTTTTTTTTTTTTTTTTCCTTTTCAAGTCCATTCCCCCTTGAAGTATTTTGTTTCCTGGCATTGAGCAATTAAGAAGATCAGAGTTTTGGGTTTTTTCCTCTCCACAAAGCTTTGTCACGTGCCCCATCAAACTTACAGCAACTTGCAAAGAAAAATACCCGCTGGGAGCTGTTTAGATGCTCTTCATGATTGCCATCTAGGGCACCCAGTATCTTTGCTTTGCTGGTGTGCCCAGTGTCCTGGAATTGATAGGAGGGGACAGAGGAAGAAAAAAGTGAGAAGGGCGGGGAGGAAGATGGGGGGCAGACAAATAGCAAATGCTCAGGCAAAACAAGAGACAAAACAAGTTCCCCCACCCCTATTCTTTTTCTTTCTCTACCTCCAGTATAAGATGCACATCCCCAGACAGGGTAATTTCTAAGAGCAGGGTTTGCCCTCTCATTTTTCCCCCTTCTAAGCTGGGACCAGTGCCCGTGAATGCAAGTGTGAGGATGCATAAGCAACAGAAGAAGCTTACCTATGAAAACTAGCAGGCACCACCTCTGGGGATTCATGCTGCCAGGTAAGATTTGGCTTTTCTTCTTCTCTTTGTCCCTTCACCTTTCAGAGAGGATGTCCTTTAGCTGGGTTCATGGGTGAACAGTCTCTGTGCCAGTCCCTGTGTCCACCCAGCCCAGCAAGTGCAGCTCCTGTGCCTGTGGGCTGACACGCAGCAAAGGCATGTCTAAGGAGGCTTACTGCCGAGTGGAGGAGTTTCCAGAGGGGGGAAGGACGTTTTTTCCATTGCCTGGTGTTTGGATGAGTGAAGGGGGACTTCAGGAGCTGCCTGGAGGTGTCTCAGTCTGGATGCGCGCTCAGGGTCTGTCCCTGGACCTGACCGGCAGGCGCAGCTCCGCATGCCAGCCCCGGGGAGGCTGAGAGCCCCTGCCACCCAGCTGTGTCACAGGTGAGCCACTGGCGTGCTTTGGGTGGGATGGAAAGCAGAGCCACCAGAGAGGGCTCCCACACACCAGGCAGCTGGAGCCAGGGATGGAAGGAGGGGACTGAGCCCAGCTGTGAGCCCAGGGGACAGCCAGGGACATGGCCAGCAGTGGTCCTTCAGGCAGTGTCACCCACCTGGACTGACTCGGGTGCTGTAGGGGTGATGAAGCGCAGCTGGAATGTTGCAGCGGATGGCTGTAAACTCTTCAGAAGGGACAGGCACTGAGGGAGAGGCAGTGGGACAGTTCTGTACATTGGGGAGTGTTTTGATTGTGAGAGCTTCATGACAGGAGCAACAGGGCTGAGTGTTTATGGGTAGGAGTCGGTGGGAAGGCCAGCAAGGCCTTGGAAATACAGCATAGGAGAGAGGAAGCAAGGTCTGGGAGGTTCCTGCGGTGTGTGGAGAAAACTGCCTGGCACAGCTGGTGACAGAGCCCATGAGGGCAGGTGTCCCACCAAACCTGTTTGTGAGCTGTTTCTGAAAGACTGGCAGGTGATGTGGCGTCTGGAGGCCATCTAGGGCACAGTGATCACGAAATGAAAGAGACTTGATCCTTGGAGAAGCCAGGAGCAGGGCTTACCACCTGCCACTTCAGACTTCTGGAGGGAAGCCTTTGGCCTCCTAGGAGACTGGCTGACAGATTTCCTTGGGAGGCCGTTCTGAGGGGCAAAGGGGTCAGGGAAGGCTGGACATTCTTCAAGAAAGCAACCTTCAAGGTGCAGGAGCAGGCCTGTGGCGTCATGGCCTGTATCAGCAAGTGTGGCCAGCAGGACCAAGGCAGGGATTGTCCCCCTGTACTGAGCACTGAGGTGTGAGGTCACACCTCAAATCCTGTGTCCAGCTCTGGGCCCCTCATTGCAAGGACACTGAGGGGCTGGAGCATGTCCAGGGAAGGGAATGGAGCTGGGGAAGGGTCTGGAGCACAAGTTCTGTGAGGAGCAGCTGAGGGAGCTGGGGGTGTTTGTCCTGGACAAGAAGAGTCTCAGGGGGCACCTTCTGGATCTCTGCAACTCCCTGACAGCCAGGTGGGGATCGGGCTCTTCTCCTGAGCAACAAGCGACAGAACAAGAGAGAACAGGTTCAAGTTGTACCAAGGGAGGTTTAGATTGAATGCCAAGGAAGTTTCTTTCATAAAAGGGTTGTCAAGCATTGGCCCAGTGAAGTGTTCCTTGGAGGTATTTAAAAGATTGGTGGATGTGTCACTTAGGGACAGGATTTAGTGGTGGACTTGTCAGTGCTGGGTCTATAGCTGGACTCGATGATCTTAGGGGTTTTTCCCAACCTAAACAATTCTATGATTACATTTTTCTGGCACTTCTGCCATATTTGGAAAAGAAATGCTACATGGTCTCTATCCTCATTTTCCATCTCACTGGAGAAATATGGTATCCAAGATTTGGTAAAAACCTGGGGCTATCACTGTACCCAATTCAGTAAGAGATCAGCAGGTATTTGCTTGGATAAAACCAGAGATGTTCCTCACCTCCCACTGGAACTGACAGTGTATTAGGAATACTCCCAGTATAACACCCATGGGGCCAAAAGGATTTGAGCGGCGAATTTGTGGCTCCAGTGAAACAGTCGTGTGTATTCTGATTGCACTAAAGAGGAAGGATCAAAACTAATAGTGCAGTTGGCTGTGGTTCCACTGGGCACATTTCTCTGTTCTCTGTCTTGGGTTAAAAGTTCCCATCAGAGGCACTGTCAGGGCAGCCAAACTGATGCTCTGAGATATGTGGCTGCAGGTGGCTCTGAAAATTACCAACCTCCTTAAAGCCACGCCACAAGAGCAGCTGGGGATTTATGAAAGCCTGTAAAACCTGGATGGATATCACACCTTCCTTCAATTTGATATCCTGAGTCAGACAATAAAAGCTAATAATTTTTATCCTATAATAATTTGTACAGTGCTGAGCATAAGTTTTGTTTAAGCTCTGCTGTCCGTTTGAGATTTGTACCAACTCAGTGGGGCACAAACTTGCCTGCTGCTGTCAAGAATCAGGGAGTCATATTCCACCCCTCCACCACCACAGCCCTTTTTTTTTGTTGTTCTGACCTATCCTGCATATGGGGTGCAGTGGAGGAGACCCTCTGCACCTCTGCTGGGCCTTCTCTGGCTGCAGGTTGCTTTGCTCAGAGATAAGGACCATTCACTCAGCTGTGATGCATTTGGTCGTTTTCCAGGTTTTGGGGTTTTTTCCCTCCAGAATTGCTGTAAACATGCAGAGCATTTACTTTAAAGGCTATTTGATGCGCCTGCATGGCAGCACACCTTATGTGATGGTCATGAAGGAATTTATCCTCGTGAGTGCCGTGAGGTACGAGCTGTCTTTCCCCATTGTGCAAGTTCAGAAGTGGGACAGAGACAGTGTGACTTTTCCCAAGACATCAAGAAAGTCAGAAGAGGAGCAGGAATTGGTGCAATAAGTATTCACCAAGCACAATTTTTTTTTTTTTAAATTGCAAAAAAATCTCAGTATTTATTAGGGTTAATAAGGAAATACATTGAGGTCCCTGTCAGGGCAGTGTCAATTGCAAATATTTCTTTTCTATGTAGTCATAGCTCTTATTTCAAGTGATGGAGAGATCTCGGTGAAAATGTTGGTTCCACAATCGAAGTCTTTTTGCTTTGTTCATGAATGAACAGAGCCTAGGGCAAGTATTTGCATGAGCAAACCTCAGCATCCAGATTTCACTTGCATTTCTGGTAAAACAAATACCGACTGCACAGACCCTTGGGAAGCCATGAGAGCACATGTATCCAGAGGTTTAGACACAAGTAACCATATCTGTTTTAAACTCATGTAAGATCCGTGTCTCCAGACAAACATAAAAGAATAGGAACTTTTCCTATTCATCTTTTCAGGAAGCAGTTCTGTAAAACGTAGTACTGCCTAAAAGTGAACACAGAAGCTGATTTCATAAATATTTTCAGATCTGATTTAGAGATTGAAATTAAGAACAAAGTACTGCAGTATGTGACTAGAGATTTAAGAATTACTAATATCTTTTGTTCTCAAACTGCAGTATTTAGGTTTCCTTTACTTCTTTGTATTTACCTGAAAAGAAGCAAATTCACATTTTTCCTGAAACAATTGACCACTGAGCCCTAAGACTCCATGTAAAATGGTAAAGGGAACTAAACCTCTTTATTTTTGTGTAACTCATTAGCTAACATCACACGATTAGAGCTAATGTTTCCATCTAAAACAATTCAAGTGCCTCATTAACGGCGATAGATTTCCTTTGATCTAATTACTTCGTGTCCCAGATATACGGGAAATTCAGAGATCAGCGCTGAGAAACCTCTGCAGACCTGGTCACATCTAGAAATGTGAATTCACATATAGACTTTGGAAATGTTGTTTAAAATGTTAACGAGCCTCGTTTGTTCTGCTGACAATGCTTGCTCAAATGTTCAATGAAACCACACTGATGACAGCTGGAGAATGAAGATGATGCCTGTTTGCTGCGTGTGATTTAATCTCCATTATTGTAGGCAAGCGCGTTGCAAATTTCCATAATTAAACATCCAGTGCAGTGCTCAGATTGTGTTGTAAACTTTGGTAATTGCTGCTGTTGGGAAAACAGTGCAGCGGGGTGTTGCTGTCACATGATGAGCTTTTGAGGCTGAGCTAATGGGATGCCCTTTTAAAATGTTCTCCATGTTTTCTGCTTTAGAGGCAGAGGACACCATCATGGACCTTTCATCAAAAGAAAATACCCACCTTTTCCCAAACAGCACAGGCTTGCCCGTGGATCGATCTTCATTCAAGTCTGAATCTTCCGCATCCAAGGATAAACAGTCATGTTGTGGAGGTATAAAGGTAGAGTAAGAGTTTTTGAATATTCCACTAGGGACTTAGAAAATCTCTCTG
>VZRN01004005.1:111386-130842 GCA_013397935.1 Dasyornis broadbenti | reverse complement strand
TATAGGGTCTGTTGAAAAAGGGGTGGACAAAAAAAAAAAAAAAAAAAGGAAACCTCAGGTTTTGCTTTTTTTTTTTCCTGTAAGTTCATGCATTAGAAAAACACGTGCAATATCTGGTCAGAATATAGATGGGCACAGACAAGCTACAATACTGGAGGAGGCTGTCTGGATTTAAAGAGGAACTGGTTTGCACAACTTCCTTGCATTTCCTTGGCCCTGCTTCTCCAAAAGCATTTTCCCTCAATACTTGAATCTGTACCTCACCGTGTCTGTGCTTACTGTCAGCCGCGCTGAGCACTCCTTGCCCCAAATTAAGCTAAAAGGAGCTGTGGCTGTTGAGGACACAGAGAAACCAAATCAGCCCTAGTTTATGATGCAAAGGTACATAAAACAAGATATCTCTTCTGGGAAATTGGTGCTTAGTGTTTTTCTCTACTGTTCCCCCATCCAGAAAAGGGGGAGCTGTTAGGAGCATCACAGAACTTCACAGATTCCCTCTAAAATGTTCTGCAGTTTTGTTTTGTTTTGTTTTTTGTTTTTTGATTTATTTTTTTATTGGAAGGTGCACGCATGTTACAAAGCACTACTCACAGCAATCATTCTTTCTCTGGCCTATTTGTCATTTCTGATGTTTTGTCTTGCAGACTTCTTGCCATCCCTGAAGAACCTCTTTGGGAATCCAGTCTACATTCTGTACTTGTGTGCAAGTATCATTCAGTTCAATTCTTTAATTGGCATGGTGACATATAAGCCAAAGTATATTGAACAACAGTACGGGCAGACATCTTCAAAAACAAACTTTGTTATAGGTAATGCTCTATCTGCTTATTGATATCTTTAAAATGGACATTTTAGGAGTGGCATGTGCATACACTCATGCATACACTCAGGAAAAAATGTAATTTTTTTAGGGTATGTTTTTTCTTTTCCTTCCTTGTTTGACTTTAGGCAATAGCTTATAGAAGGTGAGTTATTTCATTTCTGCTTCAGCGCTTGCTAACTCTGAGTTTATCTATGCAAGAGTTACTGCAAAGGTTTACATTATTTGATACCTTAATTCCCATTTAACTGCAAATTTGAAAAGTGATATAT
Organism: Dasyornis broadbenti; assembly: GCA_013397935.1. Classification (NCBI taxonomy): domain Eukaryota; kingdom Metazoa; phylum Chordata; class Aves; order Passeriformes; family Dasyornithidae; genus Dasyornis; species Dasyornis broadbenti. The sequence continues at coordinate 129,750 of VZRN01004005.1, read as the reverse complement.
GTACAACACAAGAAAATAACCGAGAATTAATTTTAAAATAGTTTACATAAATTTATCATCAGATTTTCTCAGATTTCTCATCAAGATTCTCATCAAGGAGCTGCTCCACTGGAGTCTGGTGACTGAAGCTGCCATGCAAGGCATCAGACGTTTGGATGAATCCCATTCTGACAATCCATTCCTTGCTAACTTCTGCAGATACCATTCCCCATGAGTAACTCAGTCACTTCTTGTCCACTTGTTGTGTTCAAACTGCATCAAGCTTCAGACAACTAAAACCTGAGAAAATCTCAGAAATTATTAAGATCTGCTTCCTTGATGGCTTCCCATTTGTTTCAACAAAACGAAGATCAGCTCAGTGAGTGCCAAAGGTGGCTCTCTGCAGAGATTGGTGTCAAACAAAAGGAATTCAAGTCATGTCCCAGGCTGTCCCATCCAGCACGAGGGACAGAAGCTGCTTCAGCCTTTGGGTGCCGAGCTGGACAATTCTGTAGCTGCCTTCAGGAGGGTGGACTTGCCTGCCCAGCTGCTGAACCTGCATGTGGGCTTCAGCTCCAGAGCTCCAGGGCTTCAATAGCATTAATCAGCAAAGAGGTTTACATCTCCCCAACACGGAGGAGCTGCCTCCTTCCAGAGCAGCATTAGTTGCACAGCAACTGGGGTATATATGTGCAGAAAAGCTGGAATGATCCATTGTGCTATGTTAATTCCTTAAAGATAGAAGCTGGAATTTCCTGGCACGAAACTCCTCAAAGCAAGGAGAAATCTTCAAGCGCAGTTGATGGCCAAAGAAAGTCCAGAAAACAATCCCTACATTCAGTATAGTACTTCTCATTGTATTTAAAGATTTTCTGGAGCTAAGCTTTCAGCTATGTGTGAACTGAGTGAGGATTAAGAACCATTTGATTTCTCTGAGCATAGGGGCTTTAGCCAACAGAGAGTGTGGGATGGCTTGGCTAGGGAGGGATCCTGCTGAGTGGCTCTCTCTGCAATAAGGTGGTTTTTCTTCCTCCTTTTCCTTTCTCTCCAAATCCACCCTTGCTAAGATACCTGAGGGCTGGCTTGAACTCACGGTGTTTATTTCTCTTTCACTGCCTCTTTCAGTCCTTCTTTTTATAAAAACAGTTTCTATCACAATCTCTCTGATAGATATCAAAAATGCTAGAGCAATTTGAAGCACTAAAAAAAAAGGCAGGCCTTGCTCCCAATTTCATAACACTAGGTAAAACTAAATTTGTGCTCTAGGAACCAGCAGATCACTCCACTGACAAACTGTGGAAAAAAACACCTGGCTTAAGAAATTGGGAGAGCATTATCTAAACTTTCTCCATAATCTCTCTGTCAAAGAGCCAGCAAAGAAGCATGTCCCTGGGAGTAAGTTTTTCAAAGCTGTCCCAGCACCTTTGTAACACTCCAAGGATCAGTCTAAGCCTGGACACAACAAAATACCCTGACTGAAGATCTTTTAGGTTTTGTTCCTTCATCTCATTGCTGCAGCTGTTTTTGTGCTTGACACGGTTAGTCCATTTACCTGGGGTTTTCATTAATACAGATTTTTCTGTTTGATTTCAGGTCTGATCAACATTCCTGCTGTGGCCTTTGGCATATTCTCTGGAGGGCTGATCATGAAAAAATTCAGGATCAGTGTTTTAGGGGCTGCCAAACTTTCCTTGGGCTCCTCTTTCTTTGGTTACCTTCTGCTCCTCTCATTGTTTGCCATGGGCTGTGAGAACTCGGACGTGGCCGGACTGACGGTGTCGTACCACGGGTAAGCTGGGAAGGCCATGCTTCAGCAGAAAGGGCTGTTCCAAACCAAACTCCTTCCTCATTTTATTTCACAAAGTGTATTTTGTTGAAAAGAGAGTGACTGACCTGAATATGCTTCCCAGAAATTTGGTTCAAAGCAGTGGAAACTGCTCCATTCCAGCAGGCATCGTGTCGCCACCTTTTCACAATCATGGCATAAGCCAGAGAGGTTTATGTCACAAGTGTAGATTATTTTTCTGATTACTTTTTAATTATTATTGCCATGGGACCCATCCTTTGAGCCCAGTGATTCCTGGAAATGTGAGGAGCTCAGCAGGGGGGATGAGATTCAATTAATTGTTCCTTGCCTCTGGGTGCTGCTGAGCAATGAACGGCATGTGACAGCCTTTGAACTGAAAATGTACGGCTTTGTGGATTAACCGTGCTGTCAACCATGGGCTACACCTGAGCCTAACACTGCAGGGTCATTTTTGCCCAAGCTATTGTCTGTAAAGATCACTTTTTGGGAGGGATTTCCAGCACAGCAGCCCCAGGAGCTGCTCCACTGGTGTCTGGTGACTGAAGTTGCCGTGCAAGGTATCAGACATTCACTTTGGGTGAATCCCATTCTGACAATCCATTCCTTGCTAACTTCTGCAGATACCATTCCCCATGAGTAACTCAGTCCCTTCTTTGCCACTTGCCCAGTTGTGTTCAAACGGCATCAAGCTTCAGAAAACTAAAACCTGAGAAAATCTGAGAAAATGCATTAATATAAGCTGTTGGCTGTCCCCCTTAACAAAGTACCTCCCAGTAGGTGGTGTGATATTGTGAAAACCTTTGGATAACCAGGAAATAAGGCTTTACACTGCTGTGTGGGTGTGAAGAGACAACCCTTAATGGGCTACAGAGAGAAGGCCTGGCCTGGTCTGCCTGGCAGAGACCATAACCCATGAGGTGATGGTGATTTCCTCCACATCTGCAGGAAAACACCTTTGCAATGTCTCTCTTTCCACAGAACTAAACCGATGACCGATTACGAGCAAGCCTTATTTTCAGAGTGCAACTCAGGCTGCTCGTGTTCCAAGAACGACTGGGACCCCATCTGTGGGGAGGATGGAGTTACCTACGTCTCTGCCTGCCTCGCTGGTTGCCAGGCGTCCAACGGCACCGGCAAAAACACCGTAAGACAACTTTTCATTTCCGTGTGAGATGTGATCATTTTGCCTAATACAGCCAGGTCTGTCAGAGTAAGTGGATTAAAACTGAGCACGGCACATCCTCCTCAGCTCTGAACGCCTCAGGGGTTTTTAGCAGTATGCCACCCACATTTAAAATTTTCTCACTTGCTGTTGCCAGCAGAAATCACAAGCAGGGAATGTTGGACGGGGTTTTTTTGAGCTGCTGGCTACAAGACTGTTGGAAAAAACCTAATAACTACATTCATCAACAGTAGATACTGTTCTCCTTCATTGAATAAGGCTTTTCCTTTTGTAAAACATTTCCCACTTTGGATTTAAATTTTCAGCCACTCAGAAAAGCATGATGTACAATTCCTAAATATCCACTTCTCCATTTTATCATACATTTCTGCCTGCTCTCTTCCAGGTATTTTTTAACTGCAGCTGCGTGGGAACCTTTGAATCTTCACAAAACTCCTCAGCTGTGGTGGGACCATGTCAAAAAGGAAACGAGTGTTCCAAAATGTTTCTGTATTTCCTGGTGATATCGGTTATCACCTCATACACTTTGTCAGTAGGTGGCACACCCGGATACATTCTGCTTCTAAGGTAAGAAACCATTTCTGCTAGCACTGCCAAATGTTTTCAAAGTGTTTTGACATGTGACTGGTACTCCCTCCCCTCCTGTAACCCCTAGTGTTGTGAAATGTTTTCAGCTATGCAAGGTGGCATAGTCCATATAATTGTTCTATGCCGGATTTTTCTCCTTCTTTTAAAGATTGATTTAGCAGGAGATTTTTTTTTTCCTATTGTGATAATCACAGATTTACTGAATGCTTGTCCCAATGCATATTTAACTGCTGGAACTCTTTGTCCATCACTGAATGTAGGCCTTGAAGCTAATTTTAGAAAGTGCAAAAGGCATTTAATACTACCTGTGCTTAATCTGGATTTTTGTCAGCTTCTTGCAATTTTTGGATTCCAAGTCCTGCTCTGCTCTGATTTGGAAAGTTCTCTTTCTCAGTTCCTTTTTTCAAATTATTTCCAGATGGGCACATTCTACTTCTCAAACAAAACAACAGTAAATCCAGTCTAACTAATGTTTAGTATTATAACTGTGTTTTCTTACCCCAAAGTTCTCTTTGGTTTTGAAATAAATTTTCTGGACCAGGCCCTGTCTCATTGCTGGTATCTTTATACCACATGGACAATGCCAGAGTTAGAACTGGCTGAACACAGGCCATATGGAAAAACCTAAATAAAGAAATGTGACTTCAGCTACAGTTCCATCCCAATCCTTGAACCAGAATAAATATTCACACAGGGACTTTCAGAAATGATCGAGGTGAGGCTCCTTCTCCACTGCCCTCACAAACACTGCCAGTGAGGTGTACACGAGCTTTCCTCACACCCCTTGCAGGGTCACCACTGAGGGCTGGAAACCCACACAGCATCTCTCTCTCCCCGAGGGCTCACTCCAAGAACAATCCCATTATAATCCACTTTAGACAATCTTTACCGAAGCTTCTGCTCAGCTGAACTGTCCATGTGCCAAGGTGAGGATGATTCAGGAGCGGAGAGCTCGCAGCAAAGCCGTCAGGATTGACGCCAGATTGCTCTCAGTGGTTGCCTCTGACACACAGGATAAATACGGGCACAGAGCAGCACAGGGATGCAGTTCCCTTCCCCTTTCCCTCTACGTGACGTCTTCCTTCTCTCCATAAGACATTTGGTGGAAAATGTACAGCTCTGCTGCCACACAGGGCCTCAAAACTGCGGCAGCCCCGCTCAACCTCCCGCTTTTCTTCTTGTCTCTGCTGCATAACAAATGAAGTGTTTGGGAGGACATGTTCAGAGCTGAACACCTACAAGCTTAAATCACACGGAGCTGCCTGCCCTCGTCAGCCCTAAGCACTTGCTCTTGGGGGCCTGCCTGCTTGATGGATTTAGATAGAAAAGCTTAGGAAGGTTTTCCATTACAATACTAAACCACTTTGTTCTATGAAATCAGCAAAACAGTTTTATTGGTTCTGCTCCAAAGCTTTTATTGCTGTTGAAAATCATTTTACTTTGAGAGACATTTAACTGAAACTGAGAAGTTATGTGTTTTCCTGCTGGACTGAAGACATCCACCTTTGATGTGCAGCTAAATAAAACATATTTCAATAAGTTCAATCTTTTTTAATTTTTTTTTTTTCCTGCACTGCAAATGACCTGTGGGCACAATTCCACTTTAAGCTCATGCTTACTTTTCTCTTTTTTGAAATCCATCACTGACTGACTTTCTCCAAAAATCTGGCTGAATTGAAGGTGTGCTTCTATTACCAGAAGGAAAAGAAATTTTCTTTGAAAATAGTCCCAAGGTCAAGTTGCAGACTTCATTATGTATTTTTTTCCAGTGATCTCTTTTAAAAATTATTTAGCATTCAGTCAACCCTGCTAAGAGTCCAGCACTTAAGCAAGCTGATGTTTTCAGATGAGCAGATATCGTTGCACCTGCCATGGAGCACAAACACAGCTAAATCCCTAAAAGCCTCTAAGCTTTAGTGACATTTACTTTGGTGATTTGCACACTGAAGTCATTGAAATGTGCTTACAGCTGGTGACCAAGTCCTTTGCTGAAATGCCTTTTTGGTGGTATCAGTCTAATTACAGCTGCCAAGGAACTTGGGAAAGCCCTGAAGTTTGGGAGAAAACGGCCCTGCAGGTCAGATAGCGGTTGTTTAAGCACCAGCTATTAATAGCAGGTGATTTTAGGCAGTGAAAAGGAAGTCTCAGATCTCCCTGAGAGGTCTGGTTATCACTTAGGATCACAAAGAACTCCTGCTTCCGTGCAAAGACAATACAAAGGCTAAAACAATTTTTTTTCATCTGAAAGAGAAATTTTTTTGCAGGATATAAATCCTATGAAATATCCAGTTATTGGTTTTATTTTCCACTTTTTGCTTTCCATGCCCTCACATTTGTTTAGGAGGACTCTAGAGTGAGGCTTGCTTGTGTAGCAAGTGTCCGGTAGGAGAGCAAGACGCTGTTCTTCCAAATGAAAATCATTTCACAGTGCTGCTTTCATACATGGCGGTGCTTGTATAAGCCACAATCAACAGATTGTGTGATGATAATCCATGACCACGGCATTAGAGAATAAAGTGTTGAAAACTATCACTGGTGGGGAACAACAGAGTCAGTTCTGAAATGCCTTCATTATTTTTTAAAACACATTCCCAATTACATTAATTTCTGCAGAAGCAAAGGCCATCCTAGTTCAGAGTACACAGGCTGTACCCCCAGAGTGCTTTGTTCATCCATAGCGACAATAGAATTCCAGCCCATTTTATTTTTTCTGGTTTATATTGAATAGAACGACCGTGACAAAAGTTTTATTAATTACCATATTGATAGCCATGTTACCCCACATGTCCTTTCTTTGTTTATGTTTCTATGTTTGTGTTTATGTTTAATTCCATGTTTAATCGTGTGACTGGGACTTCTCACTCGCTAAAATCAAACCTGCACCCACACTTGTGCTGGATTAGGTGCTGTAAGAGCCAGTTGAGACAGCACACGGGAGCAGCTGGGGTGGGAGCAGGTGAGTCCTGCTGATCTGGGAGGCTCCAAACACACACTGGGAAAGGCAGCTCTTCTCCTGCCCACCCGCTGCCCCTTCCTCAGGGAGCCAGGGTGATGGGCTAAGGCTGGAGCAGGACTCATCTGGAGCCGGAAGAGCTGATGTGTGTGTTGGACTCACCCTGCAAGCTCAGAAGAGACCAAAGGGAAATGGTCTGCTCTGTCAGAGAATGGCTTGCAGGATTGACCTTGACAGGAGCTGTGATCCTGATCCTGGACAGAGAGTGATGGAGAGTGAGTGCCTAAATACCTTGCACTAGCCTGGGACTTGCTCCTGAATTTCAGGGAGTGTCTAACTGAATAAGACCATCCGATGGAGGCATGATTTCACCATCAATTTTATTGCCCTGTGTTAGTAACTGCTAAGTGCTGATTTCATCTGAAAATCCACAACCATCTTAAAATATGATGTTGAATACAGATGTTCAGAATTCCTTTATTCCATTCTGATTTTATCTCCTTTTTAAAATATTTCTGCAATTACGTTAAAGTCTGTGACATTAAGGAGGAAAAAATCACATTTCTTTCCTTTCTCTTGCTTTCTATTTGTGTTCTAACTATATACACCTGATGCTTTATTTCTATTTAACACCTTTTTATTATTATTAATTTTAGATGCATTAAACCTCACTTGAAATCATTTGCACTTGGTATCTATACCCTGGCAATAAGAGTACTTGGTAAGTCCATTTGTACTCCTGAGTCTGTTTTAATACACTCCTCACTAATAGTTTATCTTAGAATTAAACTTTAATTGTTGGAAAGACCTATGTCTATCTGCAAATAAATATCATATGATTAAAATTAAAAAAAAAAAAAAAAGGTTGGAAGAAGGAAATTGTCTTGTTTTTCATAAATCATATAATTCTGTCTTAGAAATAATTAAAATACACAAGGCCAATATTTATAGAGCTGTGATCCTTTAGACTATGAAGCTAACATAAAAATTACATCTTGTCTCCTTTCTCAGCACCACTAGAACAGCTATGGCTGAGAATTTGTGATTGCTTTTCAGGCACGTTTTCATTAATTTCTAAGGGAATTAATCTGAGTACAGGTGTGCCTGGGGATGGGGTTCACTGCAGCCTTGTGGTAGAGCCATCTGAAATCAAGGGTAGCATGAGATGTCAATGAACTGGAAATTTCAAAATCCTCTAGGTCTCCATGAAAAAAAAAAGAGTAAGAAGCAAGTCACTTGTTTAAATGAGCACAGTCAGATGAACTGGATGAAATTACATCTAAACAAGCTGTTGGCTTCTTTCTTACACCTCTCCAGGCCAGAATTTTCTCTCCAGGTTTACTTTCTTCTGCAGCAACCATGGGTGGCTCCCCAGGTGACAGAGGGTCCAGGATGTCCCCATCAGCACAAGAAAAAAGGCTTTTCCTTTCCATTACCCCCAAGAACAGCAGTAGGTTTGCCCCTGCCACAGTGGGATCTGAAGATCCTTGGAGGATTCCTGCAGCTCCACTGCCTCTGTCCCTTCTCATCCCCCACCCAACACACAGACACCCCACACCCAAGCCCAACAGACTCCGTTGCTCTCAAGAAAGGAGCAGCATCTCCTATTTTTTTTTTTGTCCCCAGAGATGTCCCGCAGGGTGAGGAAACAAAACCACGGCCAGCACTCCTTCCAGCGACTTCCATAGGCTTTTTGATGTTCTGTCGTGTTTTCCTGGCTTCCCACAGGGAGGAAAGGGCGGTGTGTGCCTGGGCAGCGCAAGGCACGTCTCGCCGAGCCAGCAGAGTGGAGGTGTCACTGCTGTTAGAGTGTGTCAGTTCATGTTCTGCATGAGCGCGCCTCGAGAGCAGAGCTGACCACCCTGGAAAGTAACTTTCTTACCTCTCTTTGTTAAACACACCCAGCGGGGATCCCAGCCCCAGTGTATTTCGGAGTAGCCATAGACACCACTTGCCTGAAATGGGGAAGCAAAAGGTGTGGGGGAAGAGGAGCGTGCAGACTCTATGACTCCAGTGCCCTCAGGTAACAGCTCTTCTCCATTTCTCCTTTACCTTATGTTCTTTAAGTGCAGCTACACCTGGCACAGGTAGAAGAGTTTCCTCTACCTGTAAACTTCAGTGAAAATTTGAGTGAAAGATTTGAAACGGAATGAAAGATTCTGACTAACAATATTAACAATAACGCTCACGTTTCAGCATTCTCTTTTGATTCAATCTCTTTTTTGGGGGAGGGCAGATAATCTTGTTTCAGTATCAGCTGGAAATATTTGTCACTTAATTACACACAGAAAAAAATGTTCTGCTGAAACCTTAATTTCATGGCGAACCTTCCCTCATCTTTCAATGTCTCTGCCGTCACAGTGTGTGTATGTGAGTAAGTTATTAAACCTCATTTTTCTCCATGCTGGAGCTGGATCACAAAATGGAAGGCAAAGGGGTCACAAAACATGCTTGGCTTATCTAGAGGCTGAAGTGCAGTGTTGTCTTTATCAATTTATTGCTAGAGGACAGTAATTGTGTGAACTGCATTTGTGAAAGGCTTCACCAGAAATGAAGAATGGAATAAAAATGGTAAGAGGAAAACGGGAGACCAGGTTGTCCCTTCTCCCACCCCAAGGAAAATAAACATGACAGGAGGGTACATCTTGTTTTGAAAACTTGAAGGAAAGAGCAAAACCTCAGCTGGGACTCTTCTTGCTAATAAAATATTATGATGTTATTGTTGCTGCTGTTGTTGCTGTCATTATGCCTGTAAAGGAAAAATGCCATCAAATGGTCTTAATATCACTGGTACTGTTTATTGGGCAACCAAAAGATAGAGTAATTGCCCTAAAAATATTAGTGGTATTCTTAATGAAAGCAACACTGCTGGGTTGGAGGTCAGTCAGTGCCTGAGATGCTTTCTTGACCACAGACCACACTGTACCTGCCCTGGGAGAGCTGACACACTCCCCTCTCGGGGGCACCCCCTTGACTGAAGTGTCCTTACCCAGCCTTACCTCATGAAAATATGAATTGATGTCCTTGCTGCCTTCTAGTCGTGTTCTGCCTTTGCCATGGGCTCTGATCAATCATTTCTCTCTCAGGTATGTGTACCTGGGGCTGACTTTGGTCTTGGGCACGGTGTCCATTCTCTTCAGTGTTGCTGTCCTTTGGGTTCTCCGGAAAAGGTCTTCTCCACAAGATGAGACCCTCTCAGCCAACGGGGAGAGAGGCACCTGTGGGACAAAGAGCAGAAAAGATAATTTTGTCAATAGTGACCGGTTAATTCAGTCAACTTACTGGCCAGAAAAGGAGACCAGACTTTAGGAAGACTGAGATCTCCGCCGTGATTTTACCCAGTGAGAGGTGTTCCAGGCAAAAATCCGTCATCAGTGAAAGCAGTATCTTAGTATCCACCCTGAAAATGTTCACCTCCTTGCAATTCTCACTCTAAACCCCAAAGCAAAGACCACCAATTTTTAGCTCTAAAAACACTGCTCACCATTTCTTCTGCCTTGTGAGGGGATTTCCTATGGCTGGAGAGGTGCAGTTGTTCCCTCACTGAAGCACCATTTCCGCGGCTGCCCCTCAGCTCCCTCCCTCCTCGCGAAGCTGCAAGAGCCGCTGCTGCCCCTCGGTTTCCTCCTGGGGCTGGTGGGGAGGCTGCCATGCAGCTCCCTCTGCCATGGGACCAGCCTCGAGGAGCTGGGGCACCAAACCTGACCTGGCAGCCTGGAAGGTGGAGGGATCTCCGGCACGTAGCCCCAGCAGCGAGGCACGGGGCGGGAGGAAGGTGCTTTGCTGGAAGGACAAATCAGCCGCGGGCTCTAGGCATCTCATGAATTCAACCCATGACACTTGGGACGTCGAACGTTGTGGTTAGCAATCCGTTTCCCAGTAGCTTTGTTCTAGCACAACAATCAGCCATAGAAGTTGTCAAAGACACCACAAGAGTATCATCCAAAGGAAAATGGAATGAAAATAGAGCTTTTTTAGATTTCCAGAAGTTTCTTGCTACTTGCTAGTACTCAGTGTACTAAATAATTCCATGCACTTTATGATGTAATAACAACATGGTATAAGATTTATATTTTACATATGATTTATATTTTAAAAAGCTATGACAAGACAGCTTGGGGAAAATAAAATTAATTAAAATTAATTAAAAGACCAGGTGACTTGGGGCTTTTCCTTTTAATTTTTTGTATTTTCTAGCTGAAACTAAGACATTTTTGGAGTTTGTCAATATTTGATATTAATTGTGTTTGGTGTGGGGAGTGCAAAGGAGAGCTGTTTAATGCAAAACAAAATCTCAAGAAAGCGTGCACTGGAAAAGATAGTGGCAGCACTACAGGGATATCCTTTAAAAGAACTTGAATTTTTGAGCACATGATGATGGACAGGCTTCATCCTTCACCACAATATTGGCAAAACAAACCCGTATGACATAATTTGTGTCCCAGCAGTGCCTGCAGTACCCTGTGGGATCTCCTGTGGGATGCGTGAGGGGTACACGCACAAGAGTGGGATTCCCTGGGCTTCACCAATGCTCAGTGGCTACGCTGTGCCATTAGGGAACCACCAAACAGCAATCCCAAGGAGGATGGTGCTTAAGCACCAAATATCTGCAGAGGGTCCGGCTTTAGACCCATTACTGGGGAAAATGCGTTTGACAGAGGAAGAGCCAAAGTCACCCAGATCTGCCCCATGGGTGAGTGTTTAGTGGCCTGGAATATGGGAGACCCAGGCTCCTTTGTCCTCCCAGGTGAATGTCAGAGGCTGTGAGCTATGGGGTGCTGGAGAGCTGCGGCTCTTCTCTTGGCCTTGTACAAACTGGATATTGATCTAAAAAACATAATTAAAGTAATCTGAAAGTTGGTGGATATGGGACTAAGGGAAGCATTGTGGTTGGGGTGAATCACAAAGACTGGCGTTCCAGTCTCAGGTCTCTTTCTTATTACATCATCATAAAAACAGCAAAAAATGTCAAACTGCACCAGCATCCAGGAGTAAGAACAATGCCTGGAGCTCTCCACAGCCTCTGGGGAGGGCACTTCCCATAGAAATGAGCTGTCAGACCCAATGAGAGAAAGGAGGAACCCAACCTAAGTACACCCTGGGATAAAAAAGGAGAGATAGCTGCATTTCACTCAGGGCTTTATGGTGTGTGTGTGTCAGAGCAGTGGGGATGATTCCTGCTTTGTGACTCAGTCCTGGCAAGGACTCACCAGTGCTGAAGCTGTGACAGTGACAGCTCTGCACAAGCCCAGCAGCAAGATGGCCAGGAAAATTTATTGATTTCATCTAGGATAGAGAAAATTTTCTTCTCAGTAACTGGTAGAGCACTGTGGTTTGGATTCAGTACAAGAATGATGTCGATAGCACCCTGATGTTTCAGTTGTTGCTGAGTCGTGTTTAGCCCAAGGACTTCCCAGCTTCCCACACACTGCCAGTGAGGAGCTGCACAAGAAGCATGGCCAGGACAGCTGACCCAAACTTGCCAAAGGGATATTCCCTGCCCTGGGATGCCATTTCCAGTTTATAAACTGGAGGGAATTGGCCAGGAGGAACCACTCATTGTTGAGGAACAGACTGGGCATCTGTCAGCAACCATTTTGTTGTCTTTCTTGGGTTTTGTTGTCTTTCTTGGGTTTTGTTTCTCTCTTTCTTTTTTTTTTTTTTTTTCTCCCTTTTCATTGCAATTATTATTATTCTGTTATTATTCTATTTTATTTTATTCTAATTATTAAACTGTTCTTAACCCATGGGGTTTACCTTTCTTTTTCTTCGGTTCTCCTCCCCATCCCACTGTGGGGATGGGGTGAGCAAGCAGCTGCTTGTTATTTAGTTGCTGGCTGGGGTTAAACCAGCACAGACAAATAATGACATTAAAAGAAATAAGCATATCCTACTCCAGTTCAGAAAGAAAGAGGGACAAAATAAATCAACTTCATGGGTTATCACCTGTGCTTATATATTAAGCCTGTACGTAGTGAAAAATTCTTTGAAACATGGGCTTTCCTTCCATACCCCAATTTCTTTACACATAGGAATATTAGAAAAGAATTTGTTTCAGTAAGTCTTACTTTCATCATGTTTTGAAAATAACCACTTTTCTCCTCCCATCCTTCAGCAAAGATACAAGCAAGTTAGCAAGCAGACACAAGCCATTCTCACTTTGTTCTATTTCCAAGTCTGCTACTTTATTTTTGTTCTTTAAGTAGTCACGTGGATATATGGATGAGTGTCTGACTAGAGACACATCTTCAGATCCAGATTTGTTGACCTTTGTGAGACAGCACCTGTTGCAGATATCGTTTAAGATGAAGAATTCTGGAAGGAAGATGCTGACAGATCCAAAAGCCCTGGTGCTGGGATCATTTTTTAAGGTATTACAACAAATCTGGATCTTTTCTTTTCTTTTTAGAACTAGAGATATCAACCCACAACCAAGAGACTGCAGAGAAGCAAACGCCTTTCATTTTCAAAGGTGAGACTGTGAAAAGAGTTGGCTGAGGTGATTTCCCAACCTTTGATATCGGCCTTTGAGGCCAGAGTGGGATTCACACCCTTGTTAAGAAGTACCCACGGGCTGTAAGCCAGTGAAAAGTGGGGTGTTTATTACAGCAAGGTCCCCAGCTGCCACATGCAGGACGAGGCCAGGGTCACCGGGCCATGCCACATCATGGGACCAGGCCTGGGGCACGTGAGCCAAAGGAACATTTCCTCCTCCACCTCCCGGCAAAAGATGCACCCCTCAAATGACATCTCATGTCTTAGCTGTAGGCACATCATTTTTGATCTTGTCAGGAGGGAACCATCAAGAACTTCTGACACATACAGCAGGCAAAAGGTGAGGTCAGAACACAGTGGCAACACTGCATTTTAGATATTGCTCGTGCTATAGCATCTGAGGGAATTACCGGAAAACAGACAGCAAAGGGGGGGGAATCTCAAAGAGAATAAATGGGCTGAAGAATTATAGATTGCCTCCTTGAAGTGTGCAAAATAATGAATGAAATCACTATTGCGATATTTTGAAATCACAGCACTAGTGGTATAATCTGAGAGAAAACACTGACAGCACCATTTGGCTGGTTTGACCGGTGATGACGCAACATGCAGCTTAATGCTGGATAACATTAAAAAAAAAAACCAAATTACTAAAACTTCTAGAAGCTCTGAAGTGCATAGAGTTGCAGGTAGCCAGGTCACAGGGGTATTTTTAAAGTATTGGCAAATAGATAAACTTTATTAATTATTAATAATCAAGTCCAAAGGCCTAGAGGGATCATAGGTCTGACCCAGGCAGGTTGTCTTTTTTTGTGCCCTGAAGCATCTCTAAGCAAGCCCTGCATGAGGCAATTCTTCAGCCAGTGCTAACCAACCTCTAGAAGACAAAAAGTCCATAATTGCTCTAAAAATGATGAGAGCAATTTAAATGTGGGCCCTTTAATGGTGATTTAAAGTGCTCATTAAAAGGACCTTACTTTGGCAACATGTGGTTAATATCAGGAGTTCGTTAACCAGCAGCTCATCCCAGATTAATACAGTCCACTGAATTTTGAAGGGAGCAAATAAGGAAAGGATTTAGTGGAGAGCACGTGGAGCACATTCTCACAGCTGGATGGTGACCAGGCCAGGAAGCTCTCTCTCTCTCTCATGGCTGTTGAGCATGGTGAGTTTGAAAGGTTGTTGTATCCAGAACCTTCTTGTTGATCCTGTGATGCTGGCACTTCTGAAACAAGATGTGGAAAAATATGCACTTGTTTAGAAAAAAATATCCTTTGATAGCGTAGTACAGTCAGCAAAAACCTGTTTATTTAACTGCAGACAGACTGTTTTCCAGTGTCTGGAAATCAAATAGGACAAAACCATATTAGAAATAAGATACCTTTTTGGTTTTTTTTTTCACTAGAACAACTGTCTTTGGGATTTTTCTGATAACTGATGGATTTTTCTGTCACGTATTCTGTAAATCAAGACTCACCCGTTCTTGTAAAAGACTTGCTCTAGTGTAACAGGACAGATGAGCAGTTTCTTGAAGTGGTGTTGTGTATGATGCCAGGTATTCGATTACATGAGCCACATTAATTTTTTCAGGCCTGTTATCCAAGGCAGTATCCCAGACCATGCAAAGATGATGGGGGCCTTGCCCTGGGATTTCACCTGAAGTCTGCATGGGTTTTTTTCTGTTATTTTGTGATGCAGCACACATTTGGATTGGCTCCTACAAAGGTCTAAGCACTCTCACCTGCCAATGACTTACACTTCAATTCTCTATCTACAGTAACAAATCCAGTCCAAGCTGCTGATGAAGAGTGAACGCACAGAGAAGTTGTATTAATGCTGTACAACCAGCATTAATATCTACTCTTTGTATTTTAAGTATAAATGAAAAATAAGAAATATCGTTAAAATAGCATATCATGGTCTACTTTTCTCCAAGCAGATGCATGATGCAAATCAATGACAAAATTATTAAGTTCTTATGAAAGGCAAATGCTCCACTGAGCAGAGGAAGGATAAATTCGCAGACTCTGGCTAAGATGGAGACAGCAGCTCAGCCTCTCAGCTTGCTTTTCTCTCGTTAGCTCTACAGCAACAAACTGGAACTGTACACACTGGCACAGGAGCCTTTTCCATGGCAAAGGGGTTTCTCACCCTCTCGTGTTTCCTGTAGTAGTTTAACATTTGCTTAGCTGTGCACTATCCCTTTTACTCAGTTTGTTAACAAAGAGTTAAATTTTAAAACACATTGATTTTCCATGTCTGGGGATTAGTGTCCCCAAATAAGAAGGGCTCTAATCAAAGCTGCCTGCTGCAGTTTGGCCTCTGCCTGGTCCCTGCTGCTGCTGCCTCCCCTCTGAAAATCGTGCCTTGGCAGCCACTTGTGGTGGGATCTGCTGCCACCCTCTGCCTGGAGGAGTCTGCAGCCAGCTCCTGTGCTAAAGGTGACTTCTTGTGGCTTTTGTAAGGATTGGTTTTAATCTCAGCAGGAATCAGAAATTATTGATATCTCAATGTTCTTATTAAGGGGATTTTTGCTGCCATAATCCATTCTTTTTCCTCTGACTGTAAGCCATATGGAAGGGAGTCTTGAATGGAAAAAGAGTTCTGTCTTTTTTTTTTTTTTCAGGTGTCAGGCCATAGTCTTTGATTTGACTTCACTAGATTCCCATTCTGGTAGTTTTAATCAACAGTTCTTGGTTCAAGAAGTCAGCTTTGTATGCGACTGCTTCCACAGGCAGCTTGGACAGCAGCCAGTCTGGCGATAGAAAAATTCTTCTCAGCCATACTGAAGGCAAAGTACAAAAGATATTTTGATTCCTGGGAAGTTATACGTGAATGGTATGTGCAAGACTAGGAAAAAATAGGGAGAAACTGATATATATTAATTTGTCAGAATGATGAAACCAAATAGATACTGTTTCCTTTATATGAAAAAGAAAGTAGCATCTTTTTCTACAGGTCCTACTACTTCCAAAGAACAGAGTGGATTTAGCTCCATCCCTTTCCAGATGTTTAGGATAAAAGGCAAAACCAGCCCTTGGGTAGGTCTGCTGTCACATCTGAAGACAACCTGAAAATGAGACCTTGGGAATGCAAAGCTCCACCAAAGAACCTCGTAAAACCACAGGGAATGCTTAACTTGACACAGCCAGAGCAGAACGGTGGAGCTTTGACACAGCTTTGATGAAGGATGAGGACGTAGGTGTTTGTGTGCCTGTGCCCTTGGTGGAACACCAGCAGCCACAAGATTAGCAGGAGTATGGCAGCAGGCAATAAAGAGCAATAAACAGAGGCCAAGATGCCTCTCTTGTGACTAGAAAATGTCAATCATGGTGTAAGAAACCTGCTGGAGGAGGGTGGTTGATGCTTTAGGCCACGAGAGGACATCAGAGATCATTAACTCTGAAAAAAAGAGGCCCACATCTGTTAAAGGACTGTGAATTTCGATCTCTTGTGTGCCCCTAGTGCTAAGTAATGCACTGACGGTGAGGAATAACTCTTTTAGAAAAACGGCAGTGGTGGCAGTGTTGGTTGTTTTGGTTCTTTTTTAATTCAGACAAATGTAATGGATGCAATCATAATGTAACACCATGGATTTTCTCTGCAATGATGAATGAAGTCCCCCTGGATCACGTCATTGATCACTTAGTCATGGAAAACTAAAAATTGTTCTGTCCAAAAAGTTACAACCAAAATGAATCAATAAAACAGCAGCAGAGGTTTACAGAAGATTATAGAGCACACCTTATCCTTGAAGCCATTATTGGACACAAGGGACTGGTGACTTGAAAGTGCCAGGATGGATTTATCAGAGCAAATCAAGGTCTGACTGAACTGGTTGTGTTCTATGATGAAATGACTGGTGATGTGGTGAAAGGGAGGGCAGGGAAGGGGGCAGGAGCTGCCAGGAATGGAATATTTTGGTGAAACATCCAGGCAGACAGCACTCATAGCTCACCTGCCTTAAAAATAACTTCTCTTGTAAGTACAGTTCCTGTCAGGAATCAGGCAGAATGCACAGCAGGGGCACAAGCAGATCAAACATTTCTCAGGAAGCCGGTTCCGGTTTCCTCGAGCGAGGGCTGTGAGCAGATAAAGGGCTGCTCCAAAGTACACATAGCCCCAATATATTTCCACATTTCACCTGCCTGTGCTAAACTATAAATCTGAACAGTCTTCTAATGGTTCTTGAGCACCCCATTTGTTCCATATATCCAAGGCGTTGTATTTTCTCTTCTGCAAGCCCTTGGCTGGCTCTAGCAGATCTGAGCTGAATGGACCTGAGCACAAACTATGAAAATAAAACTTCATCCTAAAATGCATTGGAAACAGGAATATTTCCAAAGTTGGGACACCACATTTTTAAACTGCAGGTAGGTGTGAACCATTATAATCTAGACAAGTTCGGGGAGGGGGAAAAGCATTCTTCACAAGAATGTACAAAAGGAACACACCTGCATGTTTTCTTCCTAATTAACTTTTGACCGCTGTGGATAAACATGGATTTTGGGACCTTCAACAGAGGGCAGAACTGGGAGGAGACAAGATTAAAACGTTGGTTTGTGTTGGAAGTTAATGATTCTTCTACCAAATAGCAGCAGAGCTTTGCTTAAGGAGAGAATACTCTGACTTTTGAGCACTTGTGTGGCAGTGTATCTGCTGTTGTTGTGGATGCAGGACCTAGGTAGGAACCTCTTTTCTATTTCTTTCACTTTGTCTTAACTTTAAAACGTTGCCATGAGTGTTTGCAGCTGATGAACGTGGCCTGTGCAGTGCCAGTTGCATTTGCTGTAACCAGTACCACCAGTAACATTCCTGATGTTTGAAGAATCCCAGAGCTTTAAGGATGGCATCATGCATTGTGTGTGTGTCTCCGAACTGTGAGCGTTGTGTGTCTTGAACAATGCAAGCAAAACCGAGCTCTGCACAGCTCTGGGGTATTCATTTCTCATATCCTGTTAGCTTCAAAGGTCTTGCTATGATTATATCTTAAAATCAGTGAGACAGTTGGATTGGTACTGCAGTTAGTGTAAATTTTTACAGTTCCGTGAATTACTGGAGGAAATGTGGCTCTTGGTTTGTGATTTGCTCTTCTGCTGGGTGATGTCACGCTCCCTGAGAGTGTAGCTGTGGTGACAAGCAGCCCAAAGACTTAGAGTGTCCTTGCTGGATTCGTAAAACTCTGCCTCATCACTGTGTTTTTCTTCTATAAGAAGCTACAAAACCTGTAGCAAACAGTTGCCTTGACCTTTGTAAACTAATTACCTGTTATTCATGCTAAGGTTTGTTAATTGATGTTCTTGTTCATTACAATTTGCATATAATTAGGTGGGGAAAAAAACCAAGCTGATTTTTTTTT
>VZRN01004005.1:91744-111295 GCA_013397935.1 Dasyornis broadbenti | reverse complement strand
TTTTTTTTTTTTTTTTTAAGCCATTAAGGAATAGATCAGAACAGGCCTAGAGTTAAGCCATGGCTCCTCTAAGATCTTGAAGCACCGAAAAATCCGCACCTGTCCTTTGCAAGGCTGGCTGCATTCACTCTGCAGTTGAACGCAAGGAGCTGCAGGATTCCCCGTGGTGCTGTGGAAGCTGTGAGCTCCCACCAACACAAATGATCCACTCTGATAATTAGTGAAGACCCCTGATCTTCCCCCTCCCAAACTGGTTCTCAGAAGAGACTGTACTGAGCATAAAATCAAGTGAATTTGTCAAATGTTCCAAAAAGTGAACTGAGTGTTAAATTTCATCTCTCTCTATGGCTTAGAATTTTTTGGGCAGATTTTTTTTTTTTTTTTTCCTTTTTGCTTGTTTTTTGAGAAGAGGTTGGTTTTCTTCCCCTAGGAAGAAAAAGACAGGTTTATTTTTGGTTAGGTTGACTGACTGCCTAAACCATACCAGTACCTTACTTGCCTAATCTTGTCTTTCTGCAAATGCAGCTCTCTCAGATCACCGCTGCAGAAGAGTGGCTTGTGCAGGCCAAGAATGGTAGATTCATATTAGTGAAAGAGCACATTTGGTGCAGAAATTCGGTACTTTTGCTTTCATACGTCATACTTTAAACCAGAACCTTGGTTTATTAAACATGGGGGGAAATGCTAATGAAAAAAAATCTAAAATAGCGACTTTATCAATACTTGAAATTATCAGGATCAGCAGCTACTGTATATTGACATCAATAGTGAATCGACCTTTTATCTTATTTTTCTAATCCTCTTGTGGCCTGAAATTTCCCCAGCCCTCATCTCTTCCATCTCCAGCTGGTGTCTGTGTAGGTCAGGGTCAGCTGAGGGTGGGAGGAGATATTGCCAGCAGATTCTAAGTCATGTTGTACCTTTAAACTCTCAGAAAAAAGCTCCTGTTCTCCAGTCCTGTGACCTGCTCCCCCAGAATATTACTGCAGTCATCAATGTATCATAGTTCAAGGAGAAGTCTTAAGGTTTAATTTGTTTGTAAGGTGTAATTTCAGGTTACACAGAGAAAGATGAATTTCAGAGGACCAGATGCTCAAAAGTGTTTGTGTGCTAACTTCTCCTGAGCATCAGGAATTTTATTTCATAACATTTTCCTTGGTACTGTGCAGTCTTGGGGAAATTCTTTCTCTACTTCTTGTTCCTATCTCTCTGAGAAGCCAAGGGGAAGGAGAAGCTATTTTATTTTTTTTTTTTTTTTTTTTTTTTTTGTCCTGCTACATGCACTGACCCAGACTCATAGCATAGCCACAAAAAAGTTTGGGAAGTAGATATCAGCAGTGGGAAAGCAGATGGACGTTTTCCAGCATTGGAAAAGTTCATCCAACTTTTTTCAGCTGCATTCAAGCATATAAAACCTCTCTTTGTGTGATTTGTTTCCCCTCTCTCTCTCCTTCACCCTTTTCTCAAATGAGGAGAGTATTGCGAGAGGTGAAACAAATCAGATCATGTGAGCTGTGATTGCTGAGCTCTGACTTGGGTTTCAATACTCTAACAGAACACGCAATGCTCGTGTCTGCAGATCTGAAGATGGCTTGTTTCAAGTGACCCATTTTTTTCCGAGGGGCTCTGCAGTGGCTTCTGGATCGTCCTTGAGAAATCTGTTCTGTTTGTAGTGGGAGTTGCACATAAAGGCAAGTGTTTTCATTCTTTAAATAAACTTTGCAAACAGATACGTAGACTTCCCTTACGGCTTTTCCCTGAAGTGTCCTTCTTAGTTCTTTATCCATCTCTCAGATACAGAGTTTTAAAAAGCTGAGGGGAAAAAAAAAAAAAAGAAAAGGTGGAGTATTGAACTGTTCATTCCAATAAACCAAAATACAACTGAATAACAAAACAAGGCTTTCAAACACTTTAAAAAAAATGAGCTATCAAAGGATATATCATTGTCTGTGGCTACAGGGTGTTCCTGAGGGAACTGGAGTAGTTCTGCTGAAATGCTGAGTTGCAGATGGTTTCACGCCTCAGGGCATAGAGACAGCACTCGGCAAAGAGGAGATCAGGGATAGCCTGAATGTTATTGCAAGAAGAAAAAAAACATGATATCCTTACAGGAGGTCAGTTAGCTGAAATAATAAATTCTTTTTTTGCTAAGAATTGTTTCCAACAGGCCAGTGTAAAGGAATAAATAATGACTGAGCTCTAAGCCACATGACCTGCAAATTTCGAGCTTCCTACAACTCCCTGTACTTCAGCACTCCCAATGCTTTGTTGACCCTTGTAGTTTGTTTGTGGACAGAGATTTTGTCTCTTACTCCTCTGACAAAGTTGCCTTTTTAGCATTAAAAGACAGGACAAGGAAAAAAGGGGGGTGCTCGTGTCANGTAATCAATCTTAAAAAAAAAAAAGTCAAAACTAGATACTTCAGGATTTAAATATGTGAAGTATTTGCCAAAATATTTGCCAAATCAATCATTTCCAATGGAAAGGCTCAGTTTCAACATCTCAGCAATTTCCTGTAATTAGTTGCACCAGATTCATGAGAGAGGTCCCTCAAGCAACTCTATTTTGGCACCTGTTCTTTTGTATTTATTTTACTGTTTTCTCTTGAGTTCAGATCACTCAGGAAAGAAATCAGCCATGACAGTGGAAACCAAACCCAGCAATGTCAGTGACTCAAACAAGGAAGCAGAACCTGCCCAGTTTTTGGATGATGAAGGAAACAAAAACCCACCAGTCAAAAAGACTTCTTCTTGCACTGGATTGAAGGTTTGGTGCCTCAGCAATATCACCATGCATTACCATGGCTTTCTGTTAAGAAATGCTGTTCAAGATGTGACATGGCCAATTCCTTCATTCCTGTTCCCCCTGTTTGTGGGACTGGATACACACTGCAGTACAGGGGATAGTCAGAGCCTACCTTTGTTCTAAAGTAAATAAAAATTCCTGATTTACCATATCTACTCACAAGTCACTGCAGGTGGATCCCCTTCTTGGTCATTAGAGAGAGGCAGCAGAGTCAAGTCAAGACTTGAACCAGCCTCAAGCAGGTGCCTACAATGCACTTGGCTGGAGGTTGCTGTCACCACCCATTCCTGTAGGGTCAAAATAAGGTGAGGTGAACCATATTTCATTAAATGTTTTGTGGTTGACCTGAGTTTGCATTTAAAAACCCAATATACCCCAGGAATTTTTGTTTGTGTTTTCATGCTTATCAGCAGTTTGTGATTTCAGCCACATCCTCTGAGAGCACTGCTGGCATAAGGCACAAAGGGTGATTCTCAGATTTTTCGCCCATCCAGCTCAGGAAATGTAGAACATGTCAGGACAAACCCCACACTTGGGAGATTTTTCTCTTCATTCCTGAGAAAAAGAGAGTAAATAAACCAATTTTCAAGCTTATACTTCCCAGATTGCCTTCATTTCTTACAGCAGATAGTATTGCAATGTATTTACTTTGTTTATTTACCCAAGTTTCTGTTGTATTGGAACTCTTGCCCACTGAGCAATAAGTCTATTTGGTTTTAGACTATGTGGAAATAGCTGGATAATATTTAAACAAACTAACCTAAATAAATCTTTATTTGCAAAAGCCACAATGTGTGTTGATGGAAGCAACAACCAAACTACGGAGTATTAAGCTTTTCCTTGTGAGGTCTGTGGTACACAGGCAACATTTTAAAATATATCATCTGAGACAGAGATGAAGTCAATCTGTCTGCACCATGTTCCACAGAATGACAGATCATAAAAACTTGCATAAAGCCTTTATTTTGATGCCACATGATTGAGTTAGAATCAGTTATGAGTTGGCCTAAAAAAAGGAACGTGTCACCCAAGCAAATGTACTTTGGGTTAAGATTAACTTTACCACTCCAGTTTGAGTAACAAACATGTGTCGTGATGGTGATTGTTCCACACAGTTTTAAATATTTGATCCCTCTCTGCCCAGTTCCCCTGCCTCTACCTCCCATTTTCTGTCTGAATCTTTCCCCAGGCATTTCTGGCTGCTCTGTCATTCAGCTACTTCAGTAAAGCCTTGTCTGGCACAATTATGAAAAGCTCCATCACTCAGATCGAGCGAAGGTTTGATCTGACATCATCTACTGCGGGTTTAGTCGATGGCAGCTTTGAGATGGGTAATTGATATTCCCTATCATGCAGAAAACTGCTCCGAGAAAAAATGAAACAGCGGATGGCACTAATTCTGGCTCATTACCTTGCAGGTAACTTGCTGGTGATTGCATTTGTGAGCTACTTTGGAGCTAAGCTCCACAGGCCCAAAGTAATAGCTGTGGGATGCTTTACTATGGCTTTGGGATGCTTTTTGTCAGCAATGCCTCATTTCTTCATGGGATAGTAAGTACTAATCATGGTTCCTTTGGGTAACCCGCCATTGCCATTGCATTCTGCTTTCTGGTTCTTAAAGGAAACTTGGTGTATATGAAGCCTTGGATTTCCAAAGGACTGCAGAACCTCACCTCCACGTGCAATGAACCACACGTGACACACACATCACTTCTGTGATGGTGAATGTTCATTTTAAAAAATACAGCTCCTCTGAAATGAAAGTTCAAGTCCGCAAAAAAAATGGCAAAATCACATTGCTTTAGTTTCCATTCAGGCTTGTTCAGGAAGGAGGCAAAGAAGGAAATGATGCTGGAGCCTGCAGATGGATCAGTGCTAATAGAACTCATACCAGGTTTTGCCTGTTCCAAATGTACATGGCTGGTTAAACTGATTTTCCGTATCTGGTTAATTTTTATTCATCTTCTCCAGGCTCAGGGAACTCCTGCATGATGCTTGTATTTGATAATTTTCCCAAACATAATTTGGGCACAGAGACAGCAAACAGTGTAAGACATATTTCTGTTGATTTCTTAAATATAATAGAATAATCTTAGGTATATTACTGCAAAAAGAAAACTGAGGAATGCTTTCTGTCATGTTGGTGGATCTTGCACTAGCACCAGACTTTTTATCAGTTTTCCACACTGGAAGACAGACTGTGTGTCGTTCTCATCTACACTGGGCAACTCATGAACCTGAACGTGTGTAAGGGAACTGTTCTGCACTGCCTCTCCTGATGTCTGCTCTTTGTTTCAGCCTAAAAAAGAAGCCTGCCTGGTCTAACAGGGCCGGGGCAGTTCCTTGAAGCAGAATGTGTGCTTTACCATGTTGTTCTCCCAAAGTTAATTGTACTTTGCCCCTCAGCAGCCCTCGTTTCTGGGAAAGGGATCATTTTAAAGCAGCTGCACAGACCAAACGCATGCCAAAGATGGAAAAGGGACCTTTGCTCAAACTCGAGACATTCTTCTTTTTCTCCTTGGCTGTGGGGTCAACACAGGGAGCTCATTTGGACCTGACCCTAAATTTAGAAACCAAAAATGCAGTGCTATCCAAAACACTTGCACAAGCCCTTTTGAATTTTCCAGCTTAATGCTATGCCTTCCAGACAGAGAATTCTGAGTTTTATTTTTCTTCATTTTAGTATTTTGGTTTTCTGCAATGTTCTTAAATAATCTTATTTGTTCCTTCAGTAGCACTTTGAATTGATATTTAATCAAAGATTCCCTTCTCTTTAGGGAAACAGCAGCCAGGTGGTTCCAGCCCTACCACACTGGTGTTTCCCTAGTGAGCTTCTAAACCTCCTGTTGTGTGTTTTCAGCTATAAATATGAGACAACTTCACACACAGCTTCTTCAGCCAACTTAACTTCCAGCATAAATCCCTGTTCCCTGCATCAAGGTGTGAATGACACCGTCCTGGAAGTCTCACGATCAGGTAAGGAACTGTAAGTGAAAGTACAAATACAGGAGCTTGCTTTATCCTTGCTTGCAAGGATTCAGTTACCCAGGACCTGGAGCTGGGGAGGGGAAGAAATAGTGGGGCAGGACATGAAACTGCACAGAGTTTAACAGAAATAAATGGAGAGTCCCATTACCCTCCTTACAATATGGAATACAGCTGGTTTATGTTGCTTGTACGGGATATGGGTAGAGAATGAGCCAAGCTCCGCACCAGAAACCATCTCAAACTTCTCATGTTAAAGATACATGTTGTATGCCATGTATGTATCTATTTATTTATGTTTAATATCAATAAGGTTTAATTAACATTTAATTAACTTTTTTTTCTGATGGGTGATAATTATCTGTATGTTTAGAAATCAGATGCAGTGGAGGTGTTATTAAAAGACTGTGAAAAGTTATAGTGGGGTTGACAGCTTTTTGTTTATTGTCTATAAGGAAAATGTTCTTAATGCCCTACATTCCAAGCTAAAATCCTTCTATGTGCCGAGTTTCTGGTGATTTGTCACTGTTTCCCATTCAACTCTTTAATCACAAAGGTGCAAACTCTCATCTGCAGGCTGCGAGAAGGAGCCATCATCATACATGTGGATATACATCCTGCTGGGAAACATGCTACGTGGGATCGGTGAGACACCAATAACGCCACTGGGCATCTCTTACCTCGATGACTTTGCTAAAGAAGAGAATGTTCCTGTGTATGTAGGTAATCTCAACACGAAATAAACAGAGAGATTCGTAGTGTCAGAGGTCGATCACCCTCTGCAGAAGACAGCATTCAGCCCTTTAGGGGTACTAGCATCTGCTTCCTTGTCTTTGCAGCATGTTTGCACACAATAGCCATGATGGGCCCCATGTTTGGTTTCCTGTTGGGATCTCTGTGTGCAAAGCTGTACGTGGATGTTGGATTTGTGGACTCAGGTAAGCAAAACAGAGGAAAA
Organism: Dasyornis broadbenti; assembly: GCA_013397935.1. Taxonomy (NCBI): domain Eukaryota; kingdom Metazoa; phylum Chordata; class Aves; order Passeriformes; family Dasyornithidae; genus Dasyornis; species Dasyornis broadbenti. Next base: position 104,547 of record VZRN01004005.1, on the reverse strand, counting down.
GAGAAAGTAAGCTAATACTTGTTCATATGAGGTTCCTAGAAAACAGTTGCATATGTTTTTATTATATTAATTATATTAGTCTATTTTATATTTCAATTATAGTAATTTAATTATTTTTATTATATACTTTATTTCAATTTTACTAAATCACTGAAAGGTTTTAGAGTAAAGGCAGAATTAGACTGGCAGCATATTTTAGAACTGTGCTTTAAGATTAAAGGATTGCAATACACGTTTAAGAATTAATTCCAAGAACTCTCACAGACCCACGATGATTTACTAAACCAGAGTCTTAACAAAAAGATTCTGCAAGCACAGCAGCTTTACAGTTTGTGGGAATTATCCACCCTTTCCACTGAGTATTTTACATTATTTACATTTCACATAGTTTTTGCCATTTTTTGCCAGCCCTTGCTTACTCAGATGAAATGAAAACGCATGTATGTATTCACATCTGCACAACGCCAGAGGGCACAGAGCAGTCCGTGTAAGTGGTGGCTGTGGTCCTTCATCCTATCCCCTTTCAGTGATCTTGTTTTTCTGGCGGGACAGAGAAGTTTCCAGGTCTTCAGAATCCTGTAGTTAGATAGGAGAACTGTTTTGTCTTTGCCCTTTGTTGAGCCAATGTTTGATTTTATTGAAGAGTAAAGACAGTGAGCCAATTCCTGTCACACAGTGGAAAGTCCTAAAATCTTTGTCCCCCACCAAGCATGCCAGAATTAACCACCATAAAAATACAACCAGCTACTCTCATCTTCCTTGCAATACAATTAAAGCTAATTTCACTGACACCACAGAGAATGTTTAATTGCTTAATAGCAACCTACACAATTCAGGAGAGCAGAGGATGGTCTCAGGAGAAAGGTATGAGCCCAAAAAAGCACGGGGCTTGAGGCCTGTCTGGCACCCGCTTTGGTTTCCCCTGTGTTGGGTAAGGACCTCGGTGTTGCCATGTCTGCCACAAAATGTCAGTGAAAGGTGCAGAGTGGCAGATGAAATAACACTGGACAAACAGGAATGGCTTCAAAACAAAAGAGAGTAGGTTTAGATTAGATGTCAGGAAGAAATTCCTCCTTGTGAGGATGGTGAGGCACAGGAACAGGGTGCCCAGAGAAGCTGTGGCTGCTCCATCCCTGGCAGTGTCCAAGGCCAGGCTGGATGGGGCTCAGACCAGCCTGGGATAGCGGAAGGTGTCGCTGCCCACAGCAGGGTTTTGGAACAAGATGATCTTTAAGGTCCCTTCCAATCCAGAACAATCTATGATGCTGTAATTCAGGGCATGATTCCTGATGCCTTCACTGCATGGATGCTCCCTCATCAGATGATGATTGTTGGAAGTCAGACACTCCAAAATGTCGCTGTCATAGCTGACAAAGGTTGGGAAGGTTCAGCTTCTTCCTTGGGGTAACTTGTGCCTGTTTCCCTCATTTCTAGGGAGCATCAGCATCACCCCACAGGATTCCCGCTGGGTGGGTGCATGGTGGCTTGGCTTTTTAATAGCTGGAGCAGCCAGTTTCCTGTCTGCTATTCCATTCTGCTTCCTGCCAAAGAGTCTGAAAAAGCTGGGGGAAGCCAAGAAGGACAAAACTTCACGTGGTCTCTTGGAAAATACGGGTGCCGAGAGGAATAAACTTCCAGCTGGAAAAACCAAGCCAAGGAAGTGGTCAGCAATGCTGAAAGGCAAGTGTTTCCCATGTTGTATAAATGTGAAAAGCAAAAAATTATTAGAAGTGGAAGAGCTTGTTCAGGACTGCGGTTCTGCATGCATCACCTGCAGTACATCATCACCTGAGCAGCACCTACCTCTAAAACGTTGTGCTGGAAGAAATTTGAACAGTGGAAAAGTGTTTCTGTATCTGAACCTAAAGAAAATATTCGAAGGCTCCTTTTGCAATGTGGAAAGACAAATTATTCATCTGAGAGAGCTGATGGAGACTCTGAAGCACATTGGTACCTCATGAAAATACACCAAGATTGAATAGGTCTGGTCGTGCAGTCCTTAGGCCAAAACAAAGTGGTGGAAAGGTGATGGAAAGAGGCGGCTTTGCTTCATTTGTCAAATTTTTTGTTCAGATCCCAGTGTAAGACACTGGGCATGTCCACCAAGGCAGCTCTCAGTCATCCCTGAGCCTGTGATAATATCCATGTGAGCTGAACAAAGTCCGTGCCATGTGGAGCCCTTTAGTCTTCATGTGCAGATTTCAATGGAGCACCCAGGCCTTAGCCCACACTTCCTGTCTTCTTTTAGGATTCTCTTCCTGCATCTCAGCCTCTGGTGTGTTTCAAGAACCTGATTTTGCTCTCAGATCCTCTCATGCAGATGAAAATCAGTACAACTTGCACTTGGACAGCTGAGAGCAGGCCCTTGCCCTAAGCTTTGCAGGCTACTCACCAGTAATTATGCCACGCATCTTTCAGTGCCAACTCGTTTGTCCCTTTCTTTCAGATTTCTATGCCTCCCTGAAAAAGGTGTTGGGTAATCGAATGTACTTTACGTTTTTGTGTTGCTCACTGTTACAGTTCAGTGGTTTTATTGGTTTCTTGACTTACAAACCAAAGTACATGGAGCAGCAGTATGGACAATCTACATCCAAATCCAACCTTCTGATAGGTGAGTTACACCACGCAAGGACCACTTGTGCTGTAAGCAGGGCACAGGGATAAGTTCTGGTGTGCTTTATCTGGGGCTGAATTCCTCACAGAACAGGTTGAGGTAAATGGTGGTGTCACCTGAACCTGAATTATAAAAAATACAGGGGTTCTGCCTATGGGACCACAAGAAATTTTAAAATGATATTACATTGCATTGCATTTCTATTATATTTATAGCAAGGGCACCCCAAATATGCAACAAGTGTGGTGTGGAAGTTGCAGTTGCTGAAGCATGTGACAAGTTCCTTGCAATGGAAGTGCATTTGGAGGGTCAGGCCCTTGAAAAACAGCACATGCAGCCCACAAACCTTCCTGAAGTCATCATAGCAGACCCTAAAGCTGCCAGGGACAACAATCTAAGGGCAGACTTTGGCTCTTAAGACCATTGGGATTCTTTAACTTTAACATTCCCCTTCTATAATCTCTTTCAGGAATTACGTCCTTACCTCCTGTAGGTCTTGGAATGTTCCTAGGAGGGCTGATAATGAAAAAGTACAAAATGGGCATCATTGGAGCAACAAAGTTTTCATTTACCATGTCATTTTTGGCCTATGCCATCAGTATTTTGCACTTTTTTGTTGGCTGTGATAGCTACACGGTGGCAGGAATTACAGTTTCCTATGAAGGGTGAGTATAAAATTTAAAAAGATTGTGTTTTTCTCCACAGTTCTCAAAAAAATGTACTATGATATCGAAGTTAAAAGAGGAACACGCTTTTTGCAATGCTTAAGAGAAAGTGAACACTACCACAAGCCATGGGGGTAGTTTTGTTGGTCAGCAGAGTGTCAGCCTGACAAAGCCCAATCCTGGTTAAAGATTAATTAGAAAATGCATCATTAGCAATGTAGGTTGTTTGTCTGGGGGAGGGTGGCGGTGTTGCTGTCCGGTGTTTTCACTAAGAGTGTAAATAGTGGAGCAGGGAATGTGCTCAGGAAGCACTGAGATGAAAAAGACGGCAAGAACATACAATTAACTCACCCAGGAAGGAGAAGATGAGGGAAGACATCCCTTTTTGCTCAATACTCAAAGGATGTCTGAAAACAAAAGAGAACACTACATTCTTCATATCCTCTAGGAAAAGTTAGGCTGAGCTTTAACAGAGGAGTATTTTTTAACTACAGAGACCAGGAGATCTGGTTTCTGTCACTGGTGCATTTTTACCAGCAGCTACAGATACACTTCATGAGACTGTGATAACTGTCTTAGCTCTAAGTGCAATTAGGGGGAAGCCTATCTGACCTCTCCCTCCTTTCTCTTTTCTGTCTACACCTGCCAGAAAAATCAGTAGCAATGTTTTCATTTGTTTTAAAATTCTCTGTAATCTAGTAATCACTTTAATATCAATGCAAGTAGGATGGAATCTCAGACAGACCAATAGAGATGTAGAAACTCAGCTGTGAAAACGTGTCCTGGGCATATGAGGTGGGTTTCAGGGCAGCAACACTGTCACACAGAAAGGACTTCATGGACTTCAGCACTGAATTAAAAATTCCTTACACCTGTCTGAACTTAACTTCCAAGCAACCCCATTCCATACCACGAAAATTCCTTATTTTCTGAGTGCAACTCTCACTGCAAATGTGCCTCCAATGTGTGGGACCCCGTGTGTGGAGCCAATGGAATCACCTATGTTTCGGCTTGTCTGGCTGGGTGCGAGACTTCCGTGGGACATGGAAAGAACACAGTAAGACCCTGCTTCGGTTTCCGAGGTTTTCTACCAGCTTGTTTTCCATGCAACATCAGGGATTTAGTAGGATAGTGTATTTCAGGAAAACCAAAGTCACTGGGGACCAGTCAGTGAGGTATTTTTGATTTCTGCCTACAAACAGCACAGAAAAGAGAGATTTCTCTGAGTTATTGCACATTAAACAAAAAACCCTAGCTCCTTGTTGTAGATATTAACTTTCATCTTCTGTAGGCTGAGCACAAGAGGGGGAAACACAGAAATCAAATTGGTTATATGTTGCCTGAAGGTTGTCCATGGTTTGCCCTTCATAAACTTCATTTTGGCTGCCCTGATGTTTCATCCAACAGCTGAAGTACACCAAGATAGAGTAGGATCTTTTCTGATACTGACTATTAATGGTTAAGTATGAAAAATGGGTTAAGGAAAGGCAGCTTGTTTCCATGTGAGACTCTGGCTTGTTTTTCTGGGTGACTGATTTTGGCTTGGCACAGAGTGCTAGGGATAATGCCCAGAGTCCCAGACACAAAGCTCCAGTCCATGGATGCAAACCTTCATTGGGCTGTGCCATTTGCACGTTTCCTGATGCCAGATGATCATTCCAGAAGAGACATGATCTGGTGCTGTCTCTTGTACTCGTTTTTTCTCCCCCAACAGAATCCCCATTTCATGTGCAGTGCCCTACCAAACCTGTTTTGTGCCTTCCAGGTCTTCCATAACTGCAGATGTCTTGAAATCAACAGTTCATGGACAGGAAACAACTCAGCCACCTTGGGGCAATGTCCAAAAAGTGCAGATTGCTCGATGAAGTTCATTTATTACACAGTAATACAAGTCATAGGTGGCTTTTGTTACTCTTTGGGAGCCACTCCTGCGTACATGATTATGTACAGGTGAGTACAGCTGGCTGAGTACCAAAGGTGGAGGCTTTCCAGTGAGGCTTTCAAAGTCAGGTTTGTTTCTTTCCCTTAGGAAGAAAAGGACCTTCTTGCTCCTCAGGAAGTGTAGTGGTAGGATGAGGAGTAATGGCTTCAAACTGAAAGAGGGAAAGTTTAGGTTAGGCCTCAGTTTAGGCCTTACCACCTGTGCGGGTGCTGAGGCCCTGGCACAGGTTATTGAGAGAAGCTGTGGCTGCTCCATCCCTGGCAGTGTCCAAGGCCAGGCTGGACAGGGCTCTGAGCACCCTGAGACAGTGGAAAGTGTCCCCGCCCTGGGCATGGTTTTGGAACAAGGTGATGTTTAAGGTCCCTTCCAAACCAAACCAAACCATTCTGTGATTCTGTAATCAGGTTTTCCAGAACAGGTCCTTTTTCTCTGCTTGGATTTTGAGAGTGCCAAGAATTTGACAGGATTTCTGGATGTGTAAGGATATGGCAGAGGCTGGACACATAACGGATTCAAGATCAGTGCCTATTTCTGATGCCTGGGGTGCAGTTTCCCACAAAATGAGTGTATTGCCAGGAGGCTTTGTGCTGTCTAAGCTGTGTCCTTGCACTGAAGAATTCTATTCCAGCATAGGAAGAGGCTGCACTGATCCTGCTCCCTGTGACTCTTTTGTCTCAGGGCAAGAGGATATTTCCCATCAAGTGAGGGAAATTTAAGCCCAAGTGTTCAGGCAGGTGCAGAGCCCATTTCAATAAGGTCAGGATAGACTCTGCTTATGACTTTAAAACTTCCCTCCCTTACTTATGCTTAGTGAATGGACTTGCCAGGAGCTATGTGATAGAAATCAGTAGATTAATTCAGCTTTTTCATACCACTTAACACACTTGAGCAGATGAAGGAAGCACTCCTTGCAAATTTTGGCTTTCTGTTGACAAGAGTATTAAATTCAGGTAAATTAACAGCGTATTGATGGGCATGTCTAAGCACTAGATGGGCCAGCACTTCTTACTTACCCCTCTTTTTTTCAGATGTGTTCAGCCAGAGCTCAAGGCTCTCGCAGTTGGTCTGTACACACTCGTTATGAGGATGCTGGGTAAGAGACATCATTGCAGAGTCCAGATCACCTGGTTCCGCTCTTGCAGCATATAATCACCAAAAAGAAAATATAAAGCTGATTTCTAAGAAGATGTCCTTTCCTGGGAAATCCTGTGACATTTCTGCCTCTCTCCTTGCAGCTGGGATCCCAGCACCAGTTTATTTTGGTGCGGTGATCGACAAGACGTGCTTGAAATGGGGCAGCACCAGCTGTGGGAAGCGAGGAGCTTGCCGGCTCTATGACTCCAATGCAAACAGGTAAAGCAAATTAGGGCACAAAAACCCTCTCTGTGGAGAGACATGCCTTGTTCTCTCACACTGTACTGTGTGGTCCAAAATCATGGTGAAAAACTAACTCAGCTTTGAGTCAGTCCAGAATTCCTGAAATTGAAAAATCTGAAGATAAACATTAAGCCCTCAGTTTTTAGTTGGTTTTTATGTTGTGCAAGAGAAATTTAATATTCATAACAGAGATTTCTGGAATTAATTGTGTATTTTTAATATAATTAGAGCCAATTAAAAAAATCTAGGACTTTAGGATTGACCATAAAGAGGAAATTTACCCAAATGTACCTTATTTTCAGGTAGTTTGTTCACACTGGCATGAATGTTAACTTTGTGCATTGGCCACTTTTGAGATAAAAGACCATGAAAGAATATTGTAGTGAGTAGCTGTAGGTGTTGCTGGAACCTAAATGCTATCAATCTCCTGGAGGAATGTTCCATAGATTTTTCCCAGTTTCACCCGAGCCTTGGCCACTTCTGATGTGTTTTTTATTTTTACATACAATAGACCACTCTGGTAACCTCAATATATTTCTAGCCTTAAAGAGCCTAAAAGCTTCAAGTGATCCAGAAATCTTCAGGAAAAAAACAAAAGGACAATGATAGAATTTTCACTTTGCAATTGTCTTCATAAGCAAAAAGAATATTATCAATTCTTTAACAGAAATTTTTGCAAGTAAAAATATCCGGTTTGTGGTATTATTCACAAAGAATGAGTTTTAAGGTCTTCCCCTAATCTTTTTTGGTATATATGAGAACTTTAAAAGCCATTAAAGTGATTTTCTTCATTGTCTTTGAAAACTTCAATGCCTGGCCCTATGCTCTGTCCCACAGGTATGTCTTCCTTGGTTTAGCAGCAATTTTAAGAGGTCCTTCCTACCTGGTCGGAATAATTTTTTATATCTTGATAAAGAAACACTTCCAAAATAAGAACCCCAGGCCTCTAGAGAATGGAAAAGAAGATGCTGCTATGAATAAAGAAGACAATTGCAAGATCAAAGAACGTTTGCCAGGTTCTTCTGATGCAGAGAATGAATCCTCTATTTAGAAAGCAAATTAGACCAGTGCCATGTGAATCAGATCAGCTTCTTGCCATTCACAATGCTGTGAGTAGCTAAATAATAAATAATAGCACTGTAAAGAAAGTATAACACTAGCAAAACTGCAAACAATGACAATAAACACTAACAACCAAATATGAAAGTGCCTTATGTGTGCCTGGTTACCAGCAACAGAACAAGTTACACAAACTGAACCAAATTCCCAACAGACAAAGAAAAATCTCCCTTGGCAGCTCTGACAGAGCCTGTCTGCTGTTTTCAGCCGGGTCACGGATGCTGCCAGAACATCCACAGGCCAAAGGCCCACAACAATTGCCCCTCATGCTGAACGCAGATCTGTGCAGTAGACTGACACAGGAGAGACAAGCTCAAGGCTAAGAGCAGCTTTCTGATTCCATCAAATTCAATCGGAATTCACAGTAAGCCAAAGCATTTAGGCCAAACACCTCATCTAATTGCATAGCAACTGTTTTTCATCTCAAAATCAGCAAAAGCAGTATTTTCCCAAGAAGCATTTTATCTTACCTCAGCTGAAAAAGTTATACCTGCTTAAAACTACAAACACGTTGTCATAAAGACAATCTTTTTTTTAAAAAAAAAAAAAAAAAGACTTTTATGGGGGGGGTTTTTTTTAAAAAAACGTGGGGGGTTTTTTGGTGTTTTTTTTTTTTTTTTAATTTAAGTGATTCTGACCCACAAGAAACACTCGCGGCTGTGTTGCGATGCCCGGCAGTGTCCGGCAGAGGGCGCTCAAACGACAGCGTTTCCCCTCACGACTCTCGCGGCTATCCATGCTTTTTTTTCTCTCTCACTTTTGGTTGTTCCGGGAGAAGTTCATCAGCAGGCAGGAAAAACACCCCATCCGTGTTTCCACACACCTTAAAAGTCCCCCGGCGTGAGCCTTATATAATACTCAAGGCCGCTTTTTGTGCATTTGTTGTTTTGCTTTCACCGTACTTGCGTCGCTTGGGGCTGGACAACTTGGTATTATTTTAAATAAAAAGATGAGCGCTTGGGTACTGTTTCACAACAGGGTGGTTGGTACTTTAAAATAGATGTTCAAGGCTCCGTGGGATATGGTTAATAGACATGTTAGATTTAAAAAAAAAAAAAAAAAAAAACAATATACAGTGAGCAAAATGCTGAATTGTTCTGAAATGAGTGTTGTCTGTCATCACAGTCACTTAGCAGGGATTGCAGCAGCTGAAGGGAGAAGAATGGGACTTTTTCTTTTCCAATGAAGTAGTATTTACTGAAGGCCGAGATTCTCCATCCATCAAAACTAGAGAAGTTCTTTATTTTTCTTTATCCTGGAGAAAAGGAGGCTCGGGGGGACCTTGTGGTTCTGCACCACTCCTGACAGGAGGGCTCGGGCTCCGCTCCCAGGGGACGGGGACAGGAGGAGAGGAACGGGCCTCAAGCTGTGCCAGGGGAGGCTCAGGTTGGCCATCAGGAATAATTTCTTCACAGAAATGGTTCCCAAGCAATGGAACAGACTGCCCAGAGAGGGGCTGGAGTCACCGCCCCTAAGAGAAACACACCCAAGGTGAAATGCTGTCAACTGCAAAATAAATGTACATTCTCCTGTAATTGCACCATGGGTGAGGGAAAAACATAGAAAAAGGAGAAGAAAGGCCTTTTCCTGTCTTGCTACTTGCTGTGCCTAAAGCAGGTGAGGGAATTATTTTTGTCTTTCCTATTAGTGCATGGGAAAATAACTATGTGGACCTTTCCCACTTTTTAAGAAGTACCTGATGTTCAAAATCAACGCAGAAATACTTTTTGAGCTAGACATGCTTTGCTTAAGGTGTTTCCCTTTTTATTTTATTTATTTTTTTATTTTATTTTTTTAGTATCTCCTTGTCAAGACAAAGGTGGAACACATGGGGAAAAAATAGAAAAAAAAAAAGAAAAAGTAAAAGTGGTTTTCCAAGTCTGTATGCAGTACCATGAGCTTTATGTCTGAATCAATGCAAGACATGAGAGAGGCTCATCCTTTTTTTGTGTGGTACTGACCACGCCATGGATGTTGCCATAGTTTTATCATGGAGTAGAATCTACAGACAATAAAGTACATCACAGACATATGACACAAAGACAAAAAAAAAATCTGTCAAAAAACCGTTTTGGCTAGGTGACAAGACATCTATTGATGCAAATCCACCAGCTGTGAATAATTTGACTTTGTCCAAACTGGGAGGTGAACTCATTAATTGTCATGTAAAGCAGTGTTAAATATTATCACCATTCTTTTTTTTTAAATTTCAAAATTTATCAAATGGATTTTTTTGGCAAAACACCCATCTGCCACTCATTATATCCAGTGCAACAGAACAACAGAACTGCCTGTAGTTTCAAACCAACACGTGCATTTTCCTTTCTAATAGAATTCTTGGAATTTAAAAAATAAATTTAATTTATTAAAAAAGAAATTTAGTGCTTCAGTGTGAACTACTGAAAAAGCAGTAAGGGAAACCATAAGGGACACCCTAGAGCTCTGTGCAAGCCCAGCCTGAGTGCCCTGGCAGATTAGGGTCACAACCTCACCAGGGATGGATGTTGTGTTCAACTCACTTCAAGGATAAGTGTCTTATATGCAGTCAGATCTCTCAAGTCTTTCAAAATGTCAAATTGTTTGCTGCATTCACCTGAAATCCTGGCATTTATCAATTATTTTTAAAAGATACCTGCAGTAATAGCACAAATTTGTTTTCCTAGTGCTCCTTCTCATGCGTGCTTTCTGGAATTCCTTACTTACACTAAGTAGCTGCAAGTATTTACTTGCAAAAGCTCCTTAGTTTCCAATTATTCATACTTTTTTTTTTTTTTCCCCCTTCTTGAAAACAGATTTTGAAGGAGAATTCAATAGCTGACTCATTTCTGAATCATCATTAATTTCAGCCCACTAGTCTTTTTTTAATCCTCATTTTAATACGCGGGATTTAAAGTTGTTTGTTGTTTTCCTTGACTTCAGGAGTGCATTGATTTGCCTAAAAAGAACCATTATGGAGGGTGAGAAATGCTTTTGCCCTCCAGGTCTCACAAATGCCCTTATTCCAGCCCTGTTTGACAAATCCTCCAGGGATAGAGGAAATTCAACAGCGAGTTCTTGAGGCCACACAAGCGTTAGAAGGTCTGGAAGACATTGGCTCATTGTCATTATCTCTGTGTTGGTGACACTGCTGCACTTTGCAGTCAATTTGAGCCTGCAAAAAATGTCAATATTGGCGTGGAGAGAAAAAGCAGGCAAGGTATCGAACAAATGTGCTCCTGTTGACCCTTAAAAGGTTTGAGAGGAATGAACGTTTCAACAAATGTAAGACTGCAGAACAAAACTGAGATAGCAGCAGGTGCTTAAGGAAGGATGGATGGGCCAAAAGCAGAATAAAAATGTATCAACTCGATGTATTAACTAAATTATTTTACCTCCCAAAACAGATGAATTGGTTAAAAGTGTTATCAGAACACGGTGCAGAGAGCACACGCGGGCAGTCCTTGCATGACATCAGCTCTCAGGTGTTATTTTGAGAGCTGAATGTGGAGGGTAAAGAAAAAGGACATGGAAATACAAGGAACAGAATTAATTACAGTAACAAGACTAAATTGGTCCAACATTTGGTATTGACAGTGAAAACCTGCAAATCATCCAGCCCAGTTGATCCAAAAAAAGGGACCTCTGGGTAGGAACTGCACGCAGGGCTAGGATTGTTTGTGTTGATGCTGGACTCAGTCCCTGCTCTGTGCAGCCTGAAGGAGAAAATCCTGTTAAGGAATTACTCCCCTGCTTGTAATCACTTCTTTCTAAGTTGCTGCAACTTACCCTTGGCAGCGAGAGCTCAGTGATCAGAATTAACCATTTCTGTTGCTTTCTGCTCCTCAGTTTTTCTCTCAGGATGTCTTCTGGGATCTACAGGCAGAGATGGAAATTGTGGCATTTCCACCAAACTTTCCATTCGTACCTACAGGTGTTAGGTCAGTCTGCATCAACATTATGGAGCCAGAGAGGAGAGGAAAACGGAGCTGGAAATAACTATTCTATACATATAATGTACATATATTCCATATTCTATATTACACATGAACATTGGAACCACCTGACATTAGTGAGTGTTCTTTATCTTTCAAAACTTTGCTTGGAATATCTGTTACCCTCAAGACAGACTTTTCTGACACACTGAGGCTGAACAGACAACCTTGGCATTTGGGATGTCTGCATTCACTTCCTTACGCGCTTGCAGTCTTATTTCTTTGGTCAAGAAATGCAATCTAGGTAAAATAACATTTTCCAAAGCACTTATAAACCAGTTTTTTAAGTCAAACTCCTAAGCCAAAATTCGTCTTTCAGGTTGCTTTATAATGGCTTCCCAATGGATGCAGGCTCCAGAAAGTTTCCCTCACAATCAGTAATTAAACAGGACCGTATAAGTGCTTTGAAAACTTCCATTTCTATGACTTACATGACAGTAAACATACAAGAAAGGAAGTGCTTCAGGAGGTATTTCCTACTCCAAAGAGATACAGCTTCAAAAACCAGGATGTTCTATTATTTATTATCTGTTATTGAGTTATTCCTTCATTCTGGATGAGCCTTCCATGTCTGGAAAATGATCCTATAGCTTACAAGTTTTTTGGAAACATTATTTTATCCACAGAGTCATTTTTGCCTGGAGACAGCATTACTGCCGCTGGAAGTTTCGCTTTAATTCATTGAGCTTCAAATCCCAGTAGTTATGAACATATCCTTGCCTTCCAGTTTTCAGCACAGGGCTTTGGCTTCCAGCCCAAACACTCTCCCCGAACCTGCAGCAGGTGTCTTTTCCAGCACTGAAGGGCACAGTGGATTCAGTGCTTTGAGCTCCCTCAGCTGTGATCACACCTTTGATTGCAATGTAAATATCCTCTTGTTTCCTATATTGGTTTCTAACTTTATGATCCAGCCTTTTTTCCAATCAAAATAAGGTCAGGTATTCATTTGCAGGCTAAAGCAAATATGAGATTGGAATGGTCAGGGATTGGCAAACATTCATTATCTTCAAAGGGGGTTGAACCTGTTTGTGTGCTTGCTTGGAAATGACACTTTAAAAAAAAACCCTGGAAATTAAAAGTTAAAATGTTTTTGAGGTTGTCCTGATTTTTTTTTT